>JAOANR010000013.1:36236489-36566489 GCA_030278955.1 Hygrophila difformis | reverse complement strand
GGATATTGTCACTAAACAAGTTTTGATCTACGGCATAAATATAGAAATTTGGTATCAGAGCCACGCTTGTTAGTGCAATAGGGTTATTCTCCATATTTTCTTGCTATTATCCATGTTTTATGTCTTGTTTCCCCTTATTTGAAAAATCTGTGAAAACCCTAAAAATATTTGTTGTCCTTGCTCTCGGTATACTTTCATTTATTTGAAAAATCTGTGAAAACCCTAAAAATATTTGTTGTCCTTGCTCTCGGTATACTTTCATTCTACCTATACCGTACATATTGTTTTGTTGCTTGATGTTAGTCTTGTTGTCATAATCTCATGTATGAATGTATTTGCATGACTATTTGAGTTTATTGAGTTAAACAAGATTATTAAGAGCAAACAGTGTAAGGGTTTTGTGGGTTGGGTGTAAGGATTATTTTCGTGAGTTCATATTGTGTTCACCGTGTTCTTGGTGTTCATAATATTTGTGTGAGGATTGTTCATAATGTTCTTGGAGATTGAAGAAGAAAACCTTGCATGCATAATACCCATCGGTCGAAAAGTTGGTAGGATTTGGTGTGCTATTATCCGGGCAATAACAAGCAAGACAATTGACAAGAAAACAATCAGTCAAGGAGTTTAATTGTTCTTGTACTTGAGCATTAATTGAGGAGTGACACCTCTCCATCCAAGAGCTCCCAAGAAAATTTGAAGAAGACACGTGCCCAGAAAAATCAAGAATAGAAAAAATTGACAAAGGCATTGATGCGGTCTCCATCCGATGCGGTCTATTGATGCGCTTTAAACCGCATCCCACACATTAAACCACATCGCACCAAGAAGAATCCTCGAAATTTTCTAAGTCTGGAGAACTACCCTCGATGCAGACTATCAACATCCAATGCGGTCTATTGATGCGGTCTATTTAAACCGCATCGCATCCAGTTAAACCACATCAGCCCATTAAACCGCATCGATAGTTCCAAATTTTTTCTAAGTGTTGACAGAATTTTCCACTTTATATTTTTGAGTGATTTTGAGTGAATTTACAATAAAGTGAATATCGGACTGGCACAATCTGAAACCTAGCCCGAGAAGCCACTTGAGTACTTGTACAATAAAGTGGATATCGTGACTGGCATTTTGTGAAACCCAAGTCCAAGAAGTCATTTGAGTAAATTGGGTTTTATTTTGTTTTCGTGAATGCAATTTTCTTGTGAGCTTTTATTTTTCACTTCTAAATTGGGACACACATCACTGTTCTTTGCTTGCAATATCTGTTTAAAACTGTGAACTTGATCAGACTGCAGTGCGTGCATACATATCTGTGCGTTCTTTGATTAAGTCGAACAGTTTCATTTGACTCTTGAACTATGCGTCACAAATATTTCTGTCTGTACTTCTCTTGCATCTGATTGGACTGTTCGAGCAGGCATCGATCTGAAGTGGTGTTGAGGACCAAGACTGAGTGCGAATTGAGAGTTCACTCTACATATTTCAGCACTTATTCTCTGACCCACATTATATCTATATTATTTTTCTGAGAATCATGGCAGGTAATATTGAGCCAAGCATGACTGACATCATGGAGATGCTACGAACAATGAAAGAGGATACCGTTAAAAGGGCTGATTTCGAGACCCTTAAACAAACTCTTGATGCTAATGTTTCCAATATTTCTGATGTGAATGAACGCATTGATAATCTGAGTAATGACTTTGCAGGGCGCATGAAAATGCAGGATGACGCTTTGGCCCAACGATTGATGCAGTGGGTTGAGCGAAGATTAGAAGATGCATTCTATCACCATACTTCTACCTCAGGACAAAACGGAGCATCCGGGAGCAACAGCCAGGTCTAGGAAACTGACATGGCTGAGGCCGAGGATGCCATGGCCGAAAGATAAGAGGAACAGGTCACGATTGGAACGTTTGATCGTTGACAGGGACCCCGCGGCCGCAGGCCCCCTCCAATAGCACCAGTTCCTCCTCCTCTTGCTCCTGCGGATGAAGGACCGCGTATCAATGACCCATTGGCCATGCCCCCACCGCCTATGCCAAATAGACCCGGGAATGCGCATGTCATAAATGTAGATGACCCCGATGATGTGGATGACAATCTGAACTGCATCAAGTTCACCATTCCTATTTTCAAAGGGACCAGTGACCCTAATGAATTTCATGATTGGAGAAACACCATGGAAATGATCTACAACTGCCATAATTACTCCGATTTCAAAAAGATTCAACTGGCGGTTCAAGAATTCAAAGAATACGCTCAGCTATGGTGGCAAAAGTTCACAACGGATCATCACAACGCTGGGCAACCCCAAGTCATTGATTGGGAATATTTTCTGCAACTCATGGAAAGAAGATTTGTGCCTCCCACATACAAACCAGACATGTACATCTAGGTGATCAGTTTGAAGTAGGAGTCAAGGACTGTTGAGGAATACTACCGCGAAATGGAAATGCTCATGATGAGAGCACAGTTCAATGAAGATCCATTGATCACACTGACCAAATTCGCAAAAGGATTGAGACCCAAAATCTTCGAGGCAATGGATATGAGAGGCTATGTGAACATCAAGGACTTGGTAAGGAAGGCCGCAAAATTTGAGGGTCAACTCAAGAAGGAGAACCCATCGAACTTCCACAAGTTACAACCCGAACAAATCTTGGTTGATCCGACCACCCAAGCGGACAGAAAGACCCAAAAATCCACAGCCGACACCGTCGCCGGTTCGTGATGAGGGAGGTTACAAGCCAAAAAGGTTTGAACTGGGAAAGAATATCAGGGAGTTCAATAGGGATGATCGAAATAGGACTCCGGGCCGAGAACAACATCCACCCGCCAAGGACAAAAGAGAAATCATTTGTTGGAAGTGTGGCAAGAAGGGCCATTATGCGAATGAATGCAATAACCCAAGACGAGTGGCTATACTCAATATTGGCGAGGAGGAATGGCCTGTGATCGAAGTCGAACCAGGAATGTTCAAGATTTATGATTCTGACGAAGAGGATGACTGTGAAGCCGATCTGCGACAGTATCAAATGGATGAACCAGTCAATCCCAAAATCGATGATGACAATGAAGAAGATGTGAATCTGCTGGTAGCAATGAGGACTTTGAATGCTGACAAAATACCGGACACTTCATCCAACGAACAAAGGGAGAATCTCTTCCATTGTCGTTGCACTATTAAAGGCAATAATGCCTCTATCATTGTTGATAACGGCAGCTGCACTAATATTGTTAGTTTATATACTGTGCGCAGATTGCAGTTACCAACGGAGGAGCATTCTAGTCCCTACTTGCTACATTGGATGAACAACAGTGGCAAAACTAAGGTCTCCCAACAGGCATGGGTCCCAATCACAAAGGGGACCTACTCCGAAAAGGTATTATGTGATGTCGTTCCCATGAATGCATGTCACATTTTGCTTGGAAGACCGTGGTTGTTTGATAAAGATGCCACTTACAGAGGAAAATCTAATGTTTTATATTTTAAGCATGGACAAAAGGAATATTTGTTTAAACCTTTATCTGTAAAAGCTGTTAGATTAGACTAGGAAAAACTGAAGAACAAAATAGCTCAAGCGGAAGCTGACCACAATGCAAGGGAGAAAGGAAAAACCAAAGTTGGCGAGAGTTCATCAAACTTGGATCAATGTCTGATATTGACCAAGACTGCATTTCAGCAAGCAGCACGAGAAACTGACTTCTCAGGTCACTGTTTTCTGGCATTAAGTAAACCTGATGAATCTCTCAATAGAACTGTTCATACTGCACCTGATTTGCCTTCGGAATTTTCCAGGATGCTTGACAGAAATCAGGATATTTTCCCGGAAGAAGTGCCATCTGGCTTACCACCACTCCGAGGCGTGGAACATCGCATTGAGTTTGTGCCCGGAGCTTCGATCCCCAACAGACCCGCGTACCGCATGAATCCCGAGGAGACGAAGGAAATTCAGCGGCAGGTGCAAGCCTTGCTCGAAAAAGGTTGGGCTCGAGAAAGTTTATCTCCGTGTGCCGTTCCAGTTTTGCTCATTCCAAAGAAAAATGGCGAATGGCGTATGTGTGTCGATTGCCGAGCAGTCAACGCTATTACGGTCAAATATCGTCATCCAATTCCACGATTGGACGACATGCTAGATGAGCTTGGTGGTGCTAGCCTTTTTACGAAAATCGATCTAAAGAGCAGATATCATCAAATCCGAATGCAGCCAGGGGATTAATGGAAGACCGCCTTCAAGACGAAGTTTGGTCTATATGAGTGGCTCGTCATGCCATTCGGCCTTACGAATGCCCCCTCTACATTTATGTGTTTGATGAACGAGACTCTTCGACAATTCATAGGAAAATTTGTAGCAGTTTATTTTGATGAAATTCTTATTTATAGCTGTACTCTAATCGATCATGTAGGACATGTGTAACAGGTACTGGATCGATTGAGAGAGGTTCGCTTGTACGCTAACTTCGAGAAGTGTAGCTTCTGTGTGCCGGAGGTGACATTTCTTGGATTTGTCGTGGGAAGAGATGGACTGAAAGTGGACGAATCAAAGATCAAGGCTATAACTGATTGAAGCCTCCAGCGACTGTGCATGAAGTACGCAATTTTCTGGGTTTGAGTGGTTTCTTTAGAAGATTCGTTCCACAGTTTAGTGTCATTGCTGCCCCAATCACTACACTGCTTAGAAAAGACATTCCGTTCAAGTGGGGGCCAGCACAGCAAAAGGCATTTGATGACCTTAAGGATAAGCTCACTCATGCACCTGTCCTAGCATTACCGAATTTCGATTTGCCATTCGAAATAGAAAGTGATGCGTCAGGTACGGGCATGGGAGCAGTGTTGCTACAAGAAGGAAGACCAATATCATACTACAGTGAGAAATTCAGTGGAGCACAACTGAATTACTCCACGTACGACAAGGAATTATATGCTGTTGTTCAATCTTTGAGGACATGGCATCACTATCTGAGAGGAAGAGAGTTCGTGATCAACAGCGACCATGAGACACTTAAGCACATAAGGGTTCAGGGACAATTGAGCAAAAGACATGCTCGATGGAGCACATTTATTGATTCATTCCCTTACGTGATTAAGTACAAGAAAGGAAAGGATAATGTGGTTGCAGATGCACTCTCCAGGAGAACAGCTCTGGTCACATTTGCAACTACTCACCTGTTTGGTTTTGAGCATATCAAGAGTCAGTATGCCACTGACGAAGATTTTAGAGTGCTGTATGAGAAGACAAAGCAAAATGGTTTCAAGGAGTTTTCCCAGCTGGACGGGTTCCTGTACTTTGGTAACAGATTATGCATCCCAAAGGGATCCGTCAGGGAGTTGCTAATTCAAGAGGCTCGCGGTGGTGGTCTCATGGGACATTTTGGAAAGGATGCGACTCTGGGAATTCTTGTTGAGAAGTTCTACTGGCCGAAAATGCAGGCCCAGGTTGTTTGCTTCATTGCTAAGTGCTTGGTCTGTCTGAAGGCCAAGTCGATTGTTAAACCCCACGGCTTGTATCAAGCATTACCTGTGCCAGAAGGACCCTGGCTAGACAAATCAATGGACTTCGTGCTTAGGCTACCACGGACCGCAAGAGGCAAGGATTCAATCTTTGTGGTAGTTGATCGATTCTCCAAGATGGCACATTTCATACCTTGTGCGAAGACCAATGATGCCAGGCATATTTCAAATTTATTCTTCAGAGAAGTGGTACGTTTGCATGGAGTACCCAAGTCAATTATTTCAGATCGAGATGCCAAGTTCATAAGCTATTTCTTGAAGGGCTTTTGGCGTGAGATGGGCACGCAACTTTTGTTCTTGACGTCTTACCATCCTCAGACGGACGGACAGACAGAAGCGGTAAATCGCGTGTTGGGTAACCTTCTACGCATAATTACTTCTTCAAGTTCTAAAAGTTGGGATGAATGCTTGCCATATATTGAATTTTCTTATAATCATCACATTCATCGTGCCACACACATGTCACTCTTCGAGGTTGTTTATGGATTTAACCCTATGACCCTCCCTAGACTTTCTGCCACTACCTAGTAGTGAGCGTCTTAACTTCAATGGCAGGGACAGGGCTAAGGCAATCAAGGATCTGCACCAGAATATTCGGGACAGCTTGCTGAAGGCATCAGAGACATATGCCAAATTTGCCAATAGGGGCAGGAAAAGGCTGTTACTGAAACCCGGAGATTGGGTCTGGGTGTACATGCAAAAGGAACGTTTCCCTGCACAGACACATGGCAAACTTGTATCCCGCGGAACAGGACCTTACAAAGTCCTTGAGAAGATCAACGACAATGCTTATCGGATTGAGCTTCCTGATGATCTTAATATTAATCCGACTTTCAATGTTGCTGATTTATCTCTTTTCAAAAGGGATGATGAGTTGGATTCTGTTCGGTTGATGTCTCAACCTTCCCAAGGGGGTGGGGATGGCGTAGTCCCAGAACCAATTGATTAATTATCCCAATAATCCCCGAGGGGCCAGTCTCCAAACAAAAGGCCAAGAAATTTTCTGATGCGTTATATAAATTTTTCTTGCAGAAAACAGATAGCCTGGAACCCCAGGAAGCCCAAAGACTGCAAATAATGATCCGGATAGATCAAGCCCGGACAAGCCCGGAATCCATTAACATGTAATGGATTCCCCACATCGGAATTAAATAAAGATGGGAAAAGGCCTTAGGATGCTCAAGAAAGCCCAACAAGCATGAAGAGGCCCAAAACTTCAACACATGGGAAATTTTCAAGAATTGATTCGGACTATCCAATGAGGTTGAAACCGCATGCATGCGGTCTAAACCGCATCAAGCCAGACTCGACAAATCGCATCAAACCATTCCAGGAAGAGGAGCCCAAAATCCAACACATGCGATCTAGTGCATGCGGTCTAGGCGATGCGGTTTAAACTGCATCACTTAAACCACATGCATCAATTTTGTTGAAGCAGTCAAGTCTGAAGAAAACGATGTGGTCTCCACGAGGCGGTATAAACCGCATCGTATAGCCTATTTCGCATCGATCCAAAATGAAGAGAAGACTGAATTAAAGACATGCGGTCAAAGGCCAATCGATGCGGTTTGACCAATGCGGTATAAACCGCATCGCACCAACAAAACCGTGGAACTTTTGACAATTTCCGCACATGAGTATTTTTAAAATATCCCAAGTTGAATTTATTAAATGAAAAGAGTTATGATTCGTGGGAAAGGGGTCTAAAGATATAATTCACTTTTTATTACTCATGTGAGAAACGTTGATTTCAAACGGCGTTTTGGACCTCCCCGGCATGAAACTTTTGACAATTTCCTGTCTTGAAGATCCTTGCCATGAAACTTTTGACAAGTTCCCGCTACATGAGTATTTTCTGAAACATAATAATCCTGGTTTTCAATTTTATTTAATGAAACCAAATTATGAAGGCGGAGTTGGGATTAGGGATATATTTATAGGTTGTCACGTTTTTATTACTCGTGTTAAGAAACTGTGGCGCGAAAGCGCACGGTGTCAAAAATTGCAGTAATTTATAGTAAGACCGGATCATTCACTGGAGGATGTGCGATGGAAGCAGGGCCCACGTCGTTTTACTAGATTTTCCATTCGTATTACTCCAATTGGTTTGAAAAGTGATTAATCGTCTACTGACTGAATTTAACCTAGATTACGAAAGCACGTAAATCTATTCTACAAAGCGTATAAATTCTATTCTAGAAAGCAGGTAAAGTTATTCTAAGAATGCGATAAATACTATGCTAACTATGAAGCTGATTCACAGTGCGGACAGAAGGAACAGGAAGAAAAGAATAAGATTTGGACAAGGCATAATTAAACTTCCATTTTATTACACAGATCTTCGCTTGGGATACTCCTGTCAGATAGCTAATTCTCATGCTCTCAGTACTGCGTTCCCTTTAACAGACAGGTACTTACAACATGAGTTTACATATTCTTAAGACCGCAAATTCTAAGATACCACAGCTTTATAACTGCCCTGGCCTGGGTATGTTACTTCATCTGTGGTGGATAAGCAACACCTGACAGATCATTTATTGAAATGCCAAATACTACTATCATTCTCCCATGTCACACCCAAAGATTCTAATCGAGCCTGAACTATCCCTTAACTATCAATCCTAGTAGCAGTTACGCAACTCTCAATACAACCGAGTGACCTCTAACGAAAGCATTTAAAAGAAAGCAATAAAGAAAGCATTTAAAATCCTATCACTCGGAGGTTTTGAAGGTCTGACCCTGGTAGTAAAAGACAGCTCCCCATCAGAATGACGGAGTATGGATCAAGAATTTCCGGCTCTCGGTGAACTACTCGTGCGTTCACTTCCTTCCAGGTGGTTGTGAGATACAAACTAATGAAATGAACTAATAAATTAGTTCATTCCGGATGCACTCACTCAGGACTCGAAAATAGGCTTTGGCAAAAGAGGGTAGCAGTTAAAAGAAAACTCAACCCTATCTTAGAAAATTAGCCAAGGCCTGGATGTTGTTCCTCTAAGATTATTTACTACACTGTATTTGAGTCCAAGTGGACCCGATCTCGGTGTAATATTTAATCTCAGATTCCCAACAAACAGCAATTTTGGAAAATAATGAATCTGAAAACCATTCCCTAAACAGGTACTAGACTCTCAATTAAAACACAGATCCTTTCAGTCTAGATGAAACCTAATCGCTGACTCTGCTTCTAATTTCCCAAAATCAACCCTTGACAAAATATGAATTAGTCATAACTGAAGAATTTATCCCTTACTAAGATCCGGATTTTATAAAGGAGTTTTTATCGAAAATTTAATAGGCAATATCTATTTAAAATCTAGACTTCTGTTGTCCAAGGGAAGGATCCCAAAATATTATAGACCACATTAGTACATAATATTATCATGCATAAGGATATATGGAAGTGTAAAATTAATTGACCCAAAATATAAAGGCGGGTCTAGACAGAGAGTGAAACACGAATATGAAGTGGCCAGAGGACCAAAGCAATAGCAGAATAATCAGGTGGACTGTAAACATCTACTGTCCAATTTCCCAATTACTCGGATGGAGCGAATTTAGACAGATGAAACCCTGAAATGGCAGTGTCGCTACCAGTTGGGCCTCTACTGTCTATGAATTCAGATAAAAACCTACATGCCTCCTTTCTGCAGTACTTATCAGCTAATGTTGACAGACATTAGCAGGGTTATACTACAGATTGAAATTTGGGTTTGGAAATTAAGATAAATAAAATAAAACTTATCTGGATAGGAATCAGCTGAGCAGCTATTATGACCCCGGATGGGCGAACCGCCAAGGCTTCCACCGACTGCTATCCAGACCATGCAAAATAACATTTAATAACTAATACCCAGAGTACGAGCTAGTTATCCGTGAGGGAATACCCGCCAACATTAGTCTGATGTATTCTTTACTAATTGTTGCACACAATACGCAAAAGACAAAAGAACATAAAATAAGCTAAAGAGAGGAACTTGCATGAGAGACATTGGTTTCTCATGCAAGGTTATGGACGTAGTCCATACTTGATAGCTTAAATAATCCCTCCTACCGTAATTAATTACAGTCCGGATTATCTGTTTAAGGTATCACGATTTTGTTTATAGAAAAATATTTTAATGGATATTGAACAAAGTTCCTTTAATCCAGGTGATTATTGATCTCAATTATTGCTAATATTGACCTTTAATTACTGGCTTAATGGTTCAATCAATTAATCGTGAAGATGGAGAATGGAAAAATTTGCATAAAGTTGCTGATTACGACGCTAAACAGAAGTTACGACGCTATCCTAGGATAGCGTCGTGAGGGTAGCGTCGTCATGGGTTGGTGTAAGAGATGAGAAATTTTGGATTAAAGGGGTACGTATGACGCTATACACCAAATTACAGCGCTATCCTAGGATAGCGTCGTAGATGTAGTGTCGCAGGTGGTTTGAGAAATTGGAGAAGAAAGAAATGTTTGGAGAAAAGAAGGGATGCTACGGCGCTAGACATTAAATGACGACGCTATCCGAGGATAGCGTCGTAAGAATAGCGTCGTAGGTGGGTATTGTGAGAAGGTAAAAGTTTTGGGGACCTAAGACTCTAAACAGAAATTACAACGCTATCTGAGGATAGCGTCGTTGGTTTAGCGCCGTAGGGCAGGTTTTGTTTGTCTGGGCAACTACGGCGCTAAACCTCACCTACGACGCTATCCAAGGATAGTGCCGTAGGGCGGTTAGCGTCATAGCTAGCCCAGAAATATGTTGTTATTCGGGTGATGTAATCTCTGCGATTGCAAACCTTATTTTCGAGTTTATGGCTCACAAATGCATGAAAATGAAATAACAAGCTACGAACAGTGAAAGTAAAATGCAAGAAATGCAAGAGAGTAAGGAAAACCATACTAAACTACACATTCATGAACCACAAACCCAAGTGAGGGTTTTCAACCAACAACTCATGCATGATTCCCAAAATAAAAGACAAACAACACAAAAACCCACATACACAGCAAGATAAAATGACCAAATGGTCATGAAACAAAAAACAAGCAGTAAATCCATGGATCCATGTCCATTTCATGATTTTGGGATACTTTTAATGATTAACTTCCCATTTTTCATAAAATGGTTTGATAATACCCATCATTTGGGTATTTCAAACCTAAATAAGAGTTTAACAAAGCTGAAAATAAGTATAAAACTGGCTACACTAAACTGGAAGTCTTAAAGTAACACTAATCTATGCAACAATTTAAACTAAGCTAGGTACATAAACTAAATAATACACAAAAATAAAACTAACTACTCTAACTAACCTACACTGTTCTCTAGAACTCCAGTTTCCTTCAAGTGTGGAATGTATGAGGTGACAAGACCAGGGAGTCAACACCTCTATATATAGGCGAGAAACCCTAGGCCCATGGGCCGCCAGGCCTTGAAATTTGAATTCTGGCAAGGCTTACGACGCTATAGGTGCATTACGGCGCTATCCTACTACGTCGCTATAGGTCTAGCGTCGTAGTCTTCCATCCCGAAGACACTCTTTGTTTCTGAATGGACAGCCTACGGCGCTATCCTTGCCTACGACGCTATACTCGACTACGGCGCTATCCTTGCTTAGCGCCGTCCACTCTTCTTCAGATGTCAGCTTTGGTTTCCTCCTACGGCGCTAGATCAAGCTACGGCACTATACATGCTTAGCGCCGTAGTTGTGTCTAGCGTCGTAATATCCTGAAAAATTCAACTTTTTGTGGGTTTTCATTTCTTTTCCCATCTTTTTCATTCCTTTTTCTTTTCTTTTCTTTTTCTCATGTTTTTGGATTTTTCTAACATAAATATGTAATAAAATTATTACATATTTATGCATTTTTCATACCAGCTCAATATTTTTACAGTTATGCATAAATCAGTCCAATTCAACTGCTTTCTTATTTAATATAAGACCGGAATGCGATCAAATGCCCGTTTCAGACACGGAAATGGATTGAAAATAATGGTCATTTCTGGCCATTATCAACATCCTCACATTTAATACTGATCGTCCCCGAGCAGTCAGAGTCAATGTTCTAAAGAACACGGGCTCTGCATATTCAATTCATTTTCGTGGCTTCATAAATCTTATTTTTTTTTTGGATTGGGATAAGACAATAAAAACTACAAGTATTAAATTCCCTTGATTGCAGTGTTTAATGAAATGATACTTGCTCACTACATCGGGCCTACAAATCAAACATTATTATCAAACCTTCATGAATGTCATGTTTGAAAGATGCAAGGATTAAGAATCACAATTAAGGTATGATACGAACATAATTCGTAAAATAGAGCCTCACATATAAGAGAATCGGAAAGTTCACTCACTCTCAATTGGGGTTTAATCATTGAACGCTCAAGATTATTTTAATTAAACTATCCCATAAGCTTGCAATCAGACCAACTCGCTACCGGCTCATTTCCTCAAATCGAGATCATGAGGTCTTATTCAAGGGTTATAACGGGGCATGCGGTTGTAACCTTTGGTGGGAAAGGGAAATTATTGGGCTAAGAAGTGGCAAGAATTAATCCTATCATAATATGGCATATTTATTTAAAATTTGTGATCATCATTATTTCTTCTTTCTTTTGCTTTTCTTTTGCATGACATTAGACTAAGTCTAATTTGCTTTGTCATTTGCAATTCATTTTTTTTTGAATCGGCTCATAGCATTACCGATTAATACATTTTTGATGATCACAAATTTAATGCCTTGATAAAATTTATTCTTACACACTTGGGTTTAAATGTTTTGGTCTTTTTGGAAAGTTTGGAATAATATAAAGGGCTTCAAAGAAAAATTAGGCTTAAAGGCTCAAATTGGTTAATCCTAAAGGGAAAATATTTTTGGGTTTGGATTTCAAAAGAAGGCCAAAATTTGGGTTTTCTAGGTGCCTCGATCATATGCTCGATTTCTGGAATATGACATGGTCTTGAATCGGTCCCAATCGCAAGTTCTAGTTTCCTTTAATCAAAATGATTCACACATCAAAGAAAATGAATGAGTAAAAGTGACTCATGGCTCAAATCTCACAAGGTTGGATTGATTCATGTCATACAATATTCTCAAATTTAATCAAAGCTTAATCCCAACACTTTATTCAATCAAAATCTCTAACATGCAGATTTATTACCCAATAAGCTGATCGCATATAGCTCAAAACCTTAGGAATTCATGTCATGCATGTTTTCAATTATATTATCCCAATTTAAAAGTTTGAAAATTTAATCACAAGCCTAAATTCAACATGTGAATTTAGAGCAGGTTTATGCATACTTTTGCTGGTTATTTAATTTAAAGCAGTAAGGAGGCACTGCTGACATACAAAGTATGTCAACAACATATTTTTGGCCTGACAGTCACTTATTCATCTCGGACTGTCAGACATCTTTTCAAAAAGAAAGCGAATAAAAACTTGTTTGTGGTTCTCAAACTTGAGTTCCATTCGTGGAAAGCAGTAAATTACATCAGCTTCAAGAGATTCCTATGCAGTTAGTACGAACCTGCATGCAAAAGAGGAAATCCCTGATATGATGCCTACATTAGAACTTAAATAAGATAAAACATTTCAGAATTCACCCTTCTTCTCTTAGAGAATGTATCTGATCCTGTGGACGTAGCTGGTCAGCTCACAGCGCAGGCACCAGCCATTGTGGTCTCTCAGGGGTTCATGCATCCTTGTGCAGTAGACCCGGGGTGGTTGGTCTGCAAATAGGTAGGGAGTGTCCGGATCGTCCGCCATCCATGAGAGAGTGTTGGTGGCCGTGTAGTTCAGGACCGATCGATCGGTCACCATTCTCTCTATCATTCTGATCTCCTGATTGACTTGACCTTCATCCAACTTGATCATGAGCATCAGCCCACGGGTGAAGATTGACGCTTTGTGATTGTCTTCGATGCCTGGCCGCAGCAGTTCACATGCTCGCTCCTCATCCTCTTCTGCAAATGCCAGGAGTGCTGGAACAATTTGGAGGTTGAAGTTTCCAGCCTCCGTGCATGTGTGCAGAAATCTCTCTTTCTGCCACCGTATCCTCCCTTGCCACTGCCTCACCCTAGCAGTATCCAACTCGCATCGCTTGTACACGATGGCGAGATTTCCTGCGTCCCTGAATTTTTTGCATGTTTCTTGTGCAGTGAACACTTCCCTGATTTCATCCTCTCCTATTCGGGAGAGGATTTCACCTAGGAGCTCTAGTGGCAAGTCAAGCAGCTGGGTTCCCTCGGGTGCAGGATTCGGGATAGGAAGATTGCCCCTGAAAAGATAAGAAGTGATGAATCCAATTTTTATAATTTTCTCAGAAATTATTCAAGTTTAGGAACCAACATCCTCACATTTAGAGTTTTTCTCTAAATGTGAGATTATTAAGTTTCTGACTTGAACTGAGTATAAAGCATAGGTAAAATAAATTTTTGTGAAGAGATAGGGGTCATTGGGCCCCTATATATTTTTAATGGGCCATCGGGCCCAAAAGTTTGATTTTTCAATATTATTAAACAAGCTTGAGAAACCTGTTGAAAATGGGATGAGATGGGTGGAAGAGGTGAAATGCTCGAATTTTTGGGAATGTGCAGTGGAGGCGTGGCGCAATGGATCTGCTATTTTTGGACTGCCCGGACTGTCTTGGACAGTTTAAACATCCAAAAATTTGCAAACACTATTTTTAATTTTTAAAGGGTTGACTTGTTTTATTTAAGGAAAGTGGGGTGTGAGTGGTCCCATTTTGGATTTTTGAAAAGGATAGCAGTTGGGTGACAAAAACACTGCTATTTTACTCACACTACAGTTCTATTGGGAACAAAAAGAATAAGTCAAACATTAAATCTATTAACTCTTTTTGTCTTTTTCTAAAAGTTACTTTATTAAAAAGGGAAAGCCCCTATTGGGTGTTTGTACTATGTTTCCATAAACAAACACACCTTTATTCCAAGAGATCTCTGACATGTGAAAGCAAAAATGCCAAAGAGACCACCCACTTGAATGTTTTACACCAAATCTTCAAGATCAGATAAACTGATAACACCATGGTGTTCAAAATAACACCCCAATGTTCATTAGTTCATCCTTTCCAGTTTTAACCCAAAAATCTTCAAACTCTTAACAGTTTCAAAACAAGTTCTCAAACAGGTTCTTGAGGGTTTCAAAAAGGTTTTAAAACACCACTCAAAACCGAAAGCATTCACAACCCAAAACAGAAAAACAAAGGTACTCACAAACCACATTGTGCCATTTTTAACAAAAAGGTAAGAAAAAGAAAAAGAAACCAAAGGTTCGACAGAGGCCATGAATAGGGATGGAAGACTGGGTTTTACCCTGCCCTCCATGGTTCGGGTCTAGGCAAAGGTCCCAGGTTTGGAAGGATTCTATAGAATCTGTCCATGGTGTCCCCTTGGATTTGTGGAAGAAAAAATGTTGCTTACGAGAACTTTGCGTTCTGCGTAGGTGTATTTGGGAGTGGATTTGGGAATGGGAGTGCGAAAGTGTGGGAATGAAGAAGGAGAAGGTCGGGGTATTTATAGGTGAGGAAAAAGGGTTTTACGACGCTATAGTTATCCTACGGCGCTATACTAGCGCCGTAGGTTTTGTTCAGTGTCGTAGAGTTGGTGGAGAGATAAGGGCGTACTACGATGCTATGCCTTTAGTACGACGCTATCCAGGGATAGCGTCGTACTAAAGGCATAGCGTCGTAGGTAGATTAAAAAGAGGGGGAAGTGCCCTACGGCGCTATCCCATTACTACGGCGCTATCCTAGGATAGCGTCGTAGGTGAGGATAGCGTCGTAGTTGAAGGCGAGATTCAACTGCACTTCAGTTTTGAAAATTTTCAAAATTTTATGCGGACTGGGCCCGAGTAGATGAAATTGGGCCTCAGTTGGTTTTATTTGTTTTGGACTTGGGAGATTTTAGTCCAAAACATTTTTGTGTTATAATTGGGCTACCTTAATTAAAATTAAACTTGCATAAAATAGGTTGGATTAATTCCATTTGTTTGCAAGAATTATTTCGGATTTTAAATTGCTTTAATTTCCGAAATCATTTTCTTAAATTCATGGACTTAATCCAACCGGAAACCTGGTTTTCTTCTCTATTTTCTGTTCCTTCTTTTTGGTGGTTCGGGTATTTCTGCAAGACAGATAAATAGATCATTTTAAATTTTCTCCAAATATCAACATCCTCACATTTAGAGTCTTAGTACTCTAAATGTTTAATTGATTTTTGGATAGTCTCTGATAGAATAACATATATATAAATATGTATAATGAAATGAAATTTTTATGATTTTAATGCTGTTTCTTATTGAGTGTAAGCCGGGTCTGCCACTGTTTGGCTTTCTTTCTCCGGATCGAACTGTCCGAGGTACTCCTTTAATCGATGTCCATTCACCACTATGTTGCCCTTGTCAGTTCGGTTCCTGACGGATCCATTCTGAAACACTTCTAGCACTTCATGTGGTCCTTCCCATATGGATTTAAGCTTTCCAGGGAACAGCTTCAACCTAGAATTGAACAATAAAACACTTTGACTAACATAAAAATGCTTAGGCTTAATCCGGCGATCGTGTAACTTCTGGGTCCGCTCCTTATAAATTCGAGAGCTTTCATAAGCTAATGCTCGTATTTCCTCAATTTTATTGAGGTCCAACTTGCGTTTGCTCTGAGCAACCTTCGGATCGAAGTTGAGCGTTTTAACGGCCCAGTAAGCTTTATGCTCTAACTCTACGGGCAAATGACAAGCTTTTCCGAAGATGAGCCTGTATGGAGACATCCCAATGGGAGTCTTATATGCCGTGCGGTATGCCCATAGAGCGTCATTGAGCTTACGTGCCCAATCCTTACGGGTTATCCCAACTGTGGCTTCGAGTATATGTTTAATTTCGCGATTGGATACTTCGACTTGACCACTAGTCTGGGGATGATAAGGCGTGCCTATCTTATAGAGGATTTCATTTTTACTCATTAAAGTTTCAAAAGCTTTATTAATAAAGTGTGTTCCTCCATCAGATATCACCACCCTAGGTATGCCAAATCGACTGAAAATGTTGTTCTTGAGGAACTTGATGACTTGGCTACCATCATTGGTTGGTAATGCGACAGCCTCAACCCATTTGGACACGTAAGCGACAGCTACCAAGATATAGTAGTTTCCACCGGATGGTGGGAACGGTCCCATGAAGTCAATGCCCCATACATCGAAAATCTCAAGTGTGAGAATTCCCTTTTGAGGCATCTCATCCCTCTTGGAGAGGTTTCCTAATCTTTGGCATTTGTCACAACCTTTCACAAATGTCCTGCAATCCTCATAGATGTGAGGCCAATAAAATCCACATTCGAGGACCTTGTGGGCCGTTCGAGCGGGACCATGGTGACCTCCATATTCTGATTCATGACATTTTCTGACAATTTGATAGGCTTCATGCTCGGTTACACATCGCCTGATTATTGAATCGGCGCAGTGTTTGAAGAGATAAGGTTCTTCCCAGAAGTAATTTAATACATCTCGGTTGAACTTATTCTTCTGATGATAGTTCGAAAACTGTGGGGTTATTCCGCACGCCAAGAAGTTAGCGATGTCGGAAAACCATGGACAAGCTTGATCGTGCAAGTGTAATGCGAACAACTGTTCGTCCGGGAACTCTTCGTTAACGGCTTTTTCCTTTTTATCATTTTCTAATCGAGATAAGTGGTCAGCAGCACCATTATCTCGACCTCGCCTATCTTTTATTACGATGTCGAATTCTTGCAACAGAAGTACCCACCTGATTAATCGAGGTTTGGCATCTTGTTTGCTAAACAAGTATCTCAATGCTGTATGATCGGTGTACACTATGGTCTTTGTACCTATCAGATACTGTCTGAACTTGTCAAACGCGAAGACTACAACATACATTTCCTTCTCCGTTGTGGTGTAGTTAACTTGGGCCTCATTCAGGGCATGACTTGCGTAATGAATTACGCAGTGTCTCCCGTCCTTATGTTGCCCGAGTACTGCACCTACGACGAGATCACTAGCATCGCACATTACCTCGAAAGGTATTGACCAATCGGGTGGTTGCACTATCGGTGCAGAAACCAACATCTTCTTGAGCATGTCAAAGGCTTGGACACACGCTTCATTTATTAAGAAAGAATTTTCTTTACAGAGAAGATTAGTGAGCGGCTTGGCAATTTTAGATAAATCCTTAATGAATCTTCGGTAAAAACCGGCATGCCCTAAGAAGCTCCTAACTGATTTGATCGAGTTGGGGAGAGGGAGATTGGAAATGACGGAAACTTTGGCTGGATCAACCTCGATGCCTGCACGAGAAATGCGATGACCCAACACTATGCCCTCAGTGACCATAAAATGGCACTTTTCCCAGTTTAAAACCAAGTTAGTGTCCTCACATCTCTTTAAAATCTTAGCAAGATTAGTCAAACATTCATCAAACGTATCTCCATATACAGAGAAGTCATCCATGAAGACCTCAATGCATTTTTCGATAAATTCAGAGAATATAGACATCATGCATCTTCGAAAAGTAGCTGGTGCATTGCATAATCCAAAAGGCATGCGCCTATAGGCAAAAGTGCCATAGGGGCATGTAAAGGTAGTTTTTTCGTGATCTTCACTGGCGATCACTATTTGATTGTATCCAGAATAACCATCTAAAAAATAATAAAACGCCCTTCCCGCCAACCGTTCCAACATTTGATCGATAAAAGGTAAAGGGAAATGGTCCTTGCGAGTTGCCTCGTTCAACTTCCGGTAGTCTATGCAGACTCTCCATCCGGTGACTGGGCGCGTGGCAATTTCCTCCCCTTGTTCATTCTGCGTGATGCACATCCCACCCCGCTTCGGAACAACCTGCACAGGACTGACCCATTTGCTATCAGAGATCGGGTATATAATACCGGCATCTAACAGCTTGATCACTTCCTTTCTCACCACTTCTTGCATGGGTGGGTTCAATCTTCGTTGGGGCTGGCGAGAAGCCTTGAAATTCTCCTCCATTAAAATCCTGTGCATACAAACAGAAGGGCTTATTCCTTTTATATCAGAAATGGTCCACCCGATTGCACGCACATAATTTTTAAGCACTCCCACCAGCGCGTTTTCCTGAGCTTGTGTCAACTTGGCTGACACAATTACCGGTAATTTTTTATGTTCTGCGAGAAACACATACTTAAGATGTTCCGGTAAGATTTTTAGTTCAAGCTCTGGTGGGCATTCCACTGAAGGGAGTAATTTGCGAGAATTAGATGGGGGAAAATCAGTTTTACCTTCCGGATCCTGCATCAGTACAGGATCCGTCTCCTCTTGGTCGGCGTCGTCATGGAAGTTGGTGCCGTCAAACTCCTCCAAATCCCCTGTTTCGGGATCGGCTAAGTGAACGGCTTTGCATCCTTTGTGCTCCACGCCAGCAGGTCTCAGTACCTGCTTTGAAAATTCATCCAGCATCATTTTATGATCAAATTCAGAGTCAAGCTCTCTCTCCTCACTCCTAACTATTACAGATTTTGATGAATAGAACCCGTCATCTGGGTATTTCTGTAAGTGTGCCATGTCAAATGTAACTTCTTCCTCATCGACTCGCAGTGTTACTCATCCAGCTTTTGCATCTATCAGTGCTCCGCCTGTTGCAAGGAATGGTCTCCCCAAGATCAATGGCATGTCCAGATCCTCCTCTATGTCTAGAATCACAAAATCAACTGGGAATAAGATATTCCCAGTCTTCACTATGATGTCCTTGAGGATGCCGACAGGCTTCGTGATGGATCTGTCTGCTAATTGGAGTCTCATCTTGATTGGCTCGATATGTCCCAGCTTGTGGCGTTGCACCATTGCCAAAGGCATAACATTGATGCTAGAACCAAGATCACAAAGGCCTTTTCCTGCTTTAATTTTCCCGATTTGAATCGGCAGCGTGCAACAGCCTGGATCTTCTTGCTTCTCAGGAAGCTTGCGCTGGATGATAGCACTGCATGTATTGTTAAGAACTACTAGTTCTTCCTGCTCAATTCTCCTTTTTCCTGAAACTAATTCTTTCAGAAATTTAGCGTATGCTGGCATTTCAGCTATCATTTCGATGAGAGGAATAGTTATTTCTACTTTTTGCAGCCTTTTCAGAAATTTTTCAAATTTAAGGTCCTGTTCTTGATTTTTAAGTCGGGCCGGGTATGGCACCCTTGGCATGAACTTTTTATTATCAAATTGTTTTTGTGGTAAAGGGAAGGAAGTTGTACCTCCGCCTGTACCCTTATCTGTTTCAGCC
The DNA here is from genome assembly GCA_030278955.1 of Hygrophila difformis. Taxonomy (NCBI): domain Eukaryota; kingdom Viridiplantae; phylum Streptophyta; class Magnoliopsida; order Lamiales; family Acanthaceae; genus Hygrophila; species Hygrophila difformis. Next base: position 36,546,702 of record JAOANR010000013.1, on the reverse strand, counting down.
GTTTCAGGTGCAGCGTCAGTCTGCAGATTGGCTGTCTCTTTTTCGGCTTCCTTTTCATTCTCCTCAATATCACTTTCCAGTTCATTTTCTTGTACCAGTTCTCTATGCCCTTGGGTCCCTCCAAAACTTTGCCAGACTTCAGTGTGATGGCCTTACACTGAGGATTTTTCTCAGCAGTGCTGGGTAGAGTTCCTTGGTCTCTTTTCTGCATTTCCTTGGCCATTTGTGTAACCTACGTCTCCACATTTCGGATAGAGGACTGCAACTGAGTGTTGATTTCCTTTTGGCTGGTGATGAAGTCAGTCATGAGGGTCTCTAATCTGGAAGGGGGTTTCTGCTGGTTCTGGTTCCAATTCTGGTTCTGACCTTGGTTTTGAACAAACTGATTCTGGTTTGGGGCAAACTGATTCTGTGGCTGCTGAAAGTTTTGGAAATTTTGGCTTTGAGGTGGCCTAGCTAGAATCTGAGGCTGAAAACCTGGGTTAAAATGCTGGGGCCTTGGTTGGTTGAACTGTTGGGGCTGGGTCAACAGGTGGGAATTCAAAGCGTTGTTGTTGGAATATGAAAGGTTCGGGTGCCGGTTTTGGAATCCACCTGCATAGTTACAGCTTTCATTCGCCACTTGCTGACAGGACTCAGTGGGATGCGGGCCTTGGCAAGTCCCGCAAACAGCTTCAGCATTTTGAGCCTGTGTAGAGCTCCCAGCTTCTTGATTCAAGGCCAAGACAGCCACTTGATCTTTTAGTTTGTCCAGTTCAGACTTCCCTACTGTACCTACAGCACATAAACCACGAGGGGGAGGGGGATCAACATCATCAGTTAGAACAGATCTATTCACACTCATTGCTTCGATCTTGCCCCAGGCCTGATCCATTGGTATGTAGAGCAAATGTTGACCGCCAGCGGCATCAAGCATGTATTTCCAGGATGGGGTCAAACCGCTGTAAAACTTCCTTAATTGCTCCCACTCATGGAAGCCATGTTGGGGGCACTTTCTGAGCAGGTTGAAGAACTGTTCCTTTGCGTCATACAGGGACTCATCTGGCTTCATCTTGAATTCCGCAATTTTGGAACGGCATTCATCCACCTTGGATTCCGGAAAGTATTTCGCCAGGAAGTTTCGGATCACTTCCTCCCAGGTGGACTTCTGATTAATTGGCAGCGATTTGTACCATGTTCGCGCTCCACTAGTCAAAGAGAAGGGAAATAATCTCAATCGAATAGTGTCAGCAGATACATTTTGATTCTTAATGGTGTCACATAGCTCCAAGAAAGTTTGCAAATGATCATGTGGATCTTCATGACTTGCCCCAGCAAACTGTTGCTCTGAACAAGATTGATGAGTGCCGGTTTCAATTCGAAATTCCTGGCCAAGAACGGGGCTTGCCCAGGAATGTTCAAATATGGTTCCAGAATGGGCTGCATATAGTCAGCTGCGGCTGCCTGTTGATTGTTCCCTGGCCCTCCTTGGTATTGCTGTGGGTAAAAGTTCTGATTCGGATAGTAATTTCTTGGATCATTGAAATCGTTAGGGTTAGGATGATTCTGGTTTTGGTTAAACTGGGGGTTTGGAAATTGAGGATTCTGAAAATTTTGGTTATTTGGTGGGTTTTGAGGGTTTAGATTGGGAGGAGGTGTCTCGAAGTGTTGCTGTTCAATGTTTGGTGGGTTCCCGCCTCCTTGTATGATCTGTGGAGGGGGATCATCCAAATCATCGTTATCAGCATCTTCGGGGTCTTCCTCAATATTGTGGAGTGGTGGATTGGGTGGAATGATTGGGGGAAGGTCAGGGTTGGCCATATCGGATATGTCGCTACTGGTGCTCGGTGAAAGTAGTGCCTGTCTTTCCCGTTCCCGTCTTCGTTTAGTCTCCGCCCTAGGACGTCGAGCTGTCTTTTCTATCTCTGCGTTGTACGGGATTTCGGCTGGCGTCTGCTTCCTCCTTTGCATAGAACAACGGCTTCAATAATGACGGTACCTGCATATTCCCCAGGTTAGAATCGGTTTCGGAGGTGAATATTTATATTTATATGTATAAGCTAACTAGGAGCAATGAGGAATGTAATTCTCTAATAAAACGGCGCTGCATCCTCCCCGACAACGGCGCCATGGAACTTTTGACAATTTCCGCACACGAGTATTTTTAAAATATCCCAAGTTGAATTTATTAAATGAAAAGAGTTATGATTCGTGGGAAAGGGGTCTAAGGATATAATTCACTTTTTATTACTCATGTGGGAAACTTTGATTTCAAACGGCGTTGTGGACCTCCCCGGCATGAAACTTTTGACAATTTCCTGTCTTGAAGATCCTTGCCATGAAACTTTTGACAAGTTCCCGCTACATGAGTATTTTCTGAAACATAATAATCCTGGTTTTCAATTTTATTTAATGAAACCAAATTATGAGGTCGGAGTTGGGATTAGGGATATATTTATAGGTTGTCACGTTTTTATTACTCGTGTTAAGAAACTGTAGCGCGAAAGCGCACGGTGTCAAAAATTGCAGTAATTTATAATAAGACCGGATCGTTCACTGGAGGATGTGCGATGGAAGCAGGGCCCACGTCGTTTTACTAGATTTTCCATTCGTATTACTCCAATTGGTTTGAAAAGTGATTAATCGTCTACTGACTGAATTTAACCTAGATTACGAAAGCATGTAAATCTATTCTACAAAGCGTATAAATTCTATTCTAGAAAGCAGGTAAAGTTATTCTAAGAATGCGATAAATACTATGCTAACTATGAAGCTGATTCACAGTGCGGACAGAAGGAACAGGAAGAAAAGAATAAGATTTGGACAAGGCATAATTAAACTTCCATTTTATTACACAGATCTTCACTTGGGATACTCCTGTCAGATAGCTAATTCTCATGCTCTCAGTACTGCGTTCCCTTTAACAGACAGGTACTTACTGCATGAGTTTACATGTTCTTAAGACCGCAAATTCTAAGATACCACAGCTTTATAACTGCCCTGGCCTGGGTATGTTACTTCATCTGTGGTGGATAAGCAACACCTGACAGATCATTTATTGAAATGCCAAATACTACTATCATTCTCCCATGTCACACCCGAAGATTCTAATCGAGCCTGAACTATCCCTTCACTATCAATCCTAGTAGCAGTTACGCAACTCTCAATACAACCGAGTGACTCTAACGAAAGCATTTAAAAGAAAGCAATAAAGAAAGCATTTAAAATCCTATCACTCGGAGGTTTTGAAGGTCTGACCCTGGTAGTAAAAGACAGCTCCCCATCAGAATGACGGAGTATGGATCAAGAATTTCCGGCTCTCGGTGAACTACTCGTGCGTTCACTTCCTTCCAGGTGGTTGTGAGATACAAACTAATAAAATGAACTAATAAATTAGTTCATTCCGGATGCACTCACTCAGGACTCGAAAATAGGCTTTGGCAAAAGAGGGTAGCAGTTAAAAGAAAACTCAACCCTATCTTAGAAAATTAGCCAAGGCCTGGATGTTGTTCCTCTAAGATTATTTACTACACTGTATTTGAGTCCAAGTGGACCCCATCTCGGTGTAATATTTAATCTCAGATTCCCAACAAACAACAATTTTGGAAAATAATGAATCTGAAAACCATTCCCTAAACAGGTACTAGACTCTCAATTAAAACACAGATCCTTTCAGTCTAGATGAAACCTAATCGCTGACTCTGCTTCTAATTTCTCAAAATCAACCCTTGACAGAATATGAATTAGTCATAACTGAAGAATTTATCCCTTACTAAGATCCGGATTTTATAAAGGAGTTTTTATCGAAAATTTAATAGGCAATATCTATTTAAAATCTAGACTTCTGTTGTCCAAGGGAAGGATCCCAAAATATTATAGACCACATTAGTACATAATATTATCATGCATAAGGATATATGGAAGTGTAAAATTAATTGACCCAAAATATAAAGGCGGGTCTAGACAGAGAGTGAAACACGAATATGAAGTGGCCAGAGGACTAAAGCAATAGCAGAATAATCAGGTGGACTGTAAACATCTACTGTCCAATTACTTGGATGGAGCGAATTTAGACAGAGGAAACCCTGAAATGGCAGTGTCGCTACCAGTTGGGCCTCTACTGTCTATGAATTCAGATAAAAACCTACATGCCTCCTTTCTGCAGTACTTATCAGCTAATGTTGACAGACATTAGTAGGGTTATACTACAGATTGAAATTTGGGTTTGAAAATTAAGATAAATAAAATAAAACTGTATCTGGATAGGAATCAGCTGAGCAGCTATTATAACCCCGGATGGGCGAACCGCCAAGGCTTCCACCGACTGCTATCCAGACCATGCAAAACAACATTCAGTAACTAATACCCAGAGTACGAGCTAGTTATCCGTGAGGGAATACCCGCCAACATTAGTCTGATGTATTCTTTACTAATTGTTGCACACAATACGCAAAAGATAAAAGAACATAAAATAAGCTAAAGAGAGGAACTTGCATGAGAGACATTGGTTTCTCATGCAAGGTTATGGACGTAGTCCATAATTGATAGCTTAAATAATACCTCCTACCGTAATTAATTACAGTCCGGATTATCTGTTTAAGGTATCACGATTTTGTTTATAGAAAAATATTTTAATGGATATTGAACAAAGTTCCTTTAATCCAGGTGATTATTGATCTCAATTATTGCTAATATTGACCTTTAATTACTGGCTTAAGGGTTCAATCAATTAATCGTGAAGATGGAGAATGGAAAAATCTGCATAAAGTTGCTGATTACGACGCTAAACAGATGTTACGACGCTATCCTAGGATAGCGTCGTGAGGGTAGCGTCGTCATGGGTTGGTGTAAGAGATGAGAAATTTTGTATTAAAGGGGTACGTACGACGCTATACACCAAATTACGGGGCTATCCTAGGATAGCGTCGTAGATGTAGCGTCGCAGGTGGTTTGAGAAATTGGAGAAGAAAGAAATGTTTGGAGAAAAGAAGGGATGCTACGGTGCTAGACATTAAATGACGACGCTATCCGAGGATAGCGTCGTAAGAATAGCGTCGTAGGTGGGTATTGTGAGAAGGAAAAAGTTTTGGGGACCTACGACTCTAAACAGAAATTACGACGCTATCTGAGGATAGCGTCGTTGGTTTAGCGCTGTAGGGCAGATTTTGTTTGTCTGGGCAACTACGGCGCTAAACCTCACCTACGACGCTATCCAAGGATAGTGCCGTAGGGCGGTTAGCGTCGTAGCTAGCCCAGAAACATGTTGTTGTTCGGGTGATGCAATCTTTGCGATTGCAAACCCTATTTTCGAGTTTATGGCTCACAAATGCATGAAAATGAAATAACAAGCTACGAACAGTGAAAGTAAAATGCAAGAAATGCAAGACAGTAAGGAAAACCATTCTAAACTGCACATTCATGAACCACAAACCCAAGTGAGGGTTATCAACCAACAACTCATGCATGATTCCCAAAATAAAAGACAAACAACACAAAAACCCACATACACAGCAAGATAAAATGACCAAATGGTCATGAAACCAAAAACAAGCAGTAAATCCATGGACCCATGTCCATTTCATGATTTTGGGATACTTTTAATGATTAACTTCCCATTTTTCATAAAATGGTTTGATAATACCCATCATTTGGGTATTTCAAACCTAAATAAGAGTTTAACAAAGCTGAAAATAAGTATAAAACTGGCTACACTAAACTGGAAGTCTTAAAGTAACACTAATCTATGCAACAATTTAAACTAAGCTAGGTACATAAACTAAATAATACACAAAAATAAAACTAACTACTCTAACTAACCTACACTGTTCTCTAGAACTCCAGTTGCCTTCAGGTGTGTAATGTATGAGGTGACAAGACCAGGGAGTCAACACCTCTATATATAGGCGAGAAACCCTAGGCCCATGGGCCGCCAGGCCTTGAAATTTGAATTCTGGCAAGGCTTACGACGCTATAGGTGCATTACGGCGCTATCCTACTACGGCGCTATAGGTCTAGCGTCGTAGTCTTCCATCCCGAAGACACTCTTTGTTTCTGAATGGACAGCCTACGGCGCTATCCTTGCCTACGGCGCTATACTCGACTACGGCGCTATCCTTGCTTAGCGCCGTCCACTCTTCTTCAGATGTCAGCTTTGGTTTCCTCCTACGGCGCTAGACCAAGCTACGACGCTATACATGCTTAGCGCCGTAGTTGTGTCTAGCGTCGTAATATCCTGAAAAATTCAACTTTTTGTGGGTTTTCATTTCTTTTCCCATCTTTTTCATTCCTTTTTCTTTTCTTTTCTTTTTCTTATGTTTTTGGATTTTTCTAACATAAATATGTAATAAAATTACATATTTATGCATTTTTCATACCAGCTCAATATTTTTACAGTTATGCATAAATCAGTCCAATTCAACTGCTTTCTTATTTAATATAAGACCGGAATGCGATCAAATGCCCATTTCAGACACGGAAATGGATTGAAAATAATGGTCATTTCTGGCCATTATCAACCCGCATCGACCCAGAAGCCTTCATTTTTAATGCAATGCGGTCTCTTTGTATCGATGCAGTATAAACCGCATCACCTTGTTACAGACTGCATCGACTGCTCTAAACCGCATCACTTTTGTAATTTGGCTATTTTGAGCTCAACATTATATTTTTATGTATTTTTATTGATTTCCTTGTGGCTTGGACTATATATAGGTCTTCCCACATCATTGTAATCAACTTTGCTTAATTTGAAATCAATCTATCATATTTTCAAAGTTCATATCCGAGAACACTCTCTCAACAGTGTTCTCTTCCAACCGTGTCTGTCTTGAGTTCATGCTCATTTCCTACAGGCCATCAAGTTTGGAAGCTTGCTCGATGGATTGTCATGAATGATGCACTTGAAGGAAGCCATTTGTCTTGAGTTAGTCTCATTTCCCTTGGCAAGTTCGGGTCACCTTTATTCATAAGCTTTCTTACCCTATATCTTGCAATTTAGTTTCATCATCTTATATTAAATTCATTTTTTGTGTGTGTTCTTGTTCTTCTTCATCTTCCATCTTCCTATTCCTCTAATCATCATTTTACCTAACACTAAATTTCATTATTACTAATCCGGATATTGTCACTAAATAAGTTTCGATCTACGACACTTATCCATCCCCTTTTATTTTTTTTGTAATTTGTGTGGTATGGGCTCCCACCAGTCTTTTCTAGCATGTATAGGCTGTCCAGCAAAAAAATATTATTTTTTAGTTTTTATAAACATAAAATAAAATAAAATAATAAACCATCAAATATTGTGTATGCAGTACATCGGATATGGATTTTGCCTTTTTCTGTAAATTGAATAGCCCAAAGAACATAATCTTATTTTGTCAGAATATAATCTATATAGCATATGCAGAATATTATCTTAATATCTTTACCGAAAGTATTGAAAAGCATACTCGTGTATGAAAGCGATATGGTTCCTGTGCTGGAACTCATTTCTCCAGTATGTACTGGAGTCATCTCCGGTCGTTGGATAATCTTATTTTGTCAGAATATAATCTAAATAGCATATGCAGAATATTATCTTAATATCTTTACCGAAAGTATTGAAAAGCATACTCGTGTATAAAAGCGATATGGTTCATGTGCTGGAACTCATTTCTCCAGTATGTACTGGAGTCATCTCCGGTCGTTGGATTAAAAATTGCATGAGTTCTACGGAATGGATTACGTTTGGGTAAAAATGTAATTGTGGTACTCTATTATTTTATTCTTTATTATATCACACATATCAAGTGGGATTTCAGCTTTTTCAGACGAATGATTGGTGCTGGTTAATCATCACGGGGAGAAGGAAAACCATTGGAGAAAGAAGACCATTGTATCATTTTGTGTTTATAGATATAACATTATGTTTTCCTAAATAAAGAATTATGTATTGTATTGACAACCATTCTGTCTCGTATGGGTAACATTCTGTCTTCTATTAAAAACACTCTTTTCGTATATATTTGAAGCATTATGCATTGTAAAGTGTGCGGTGTAAAATGTAGATTACAAGATGAAGATGCAAGATCAATATAGTCACAGAATGCCAATTGTGACTAAACAGAATGCATTCAATCCCGATACAGAATGCTTTGTCTAATAATACAACATGGCTAGAAATCATTGTTTAATAAAAGATAGAGAGTGTAATTCCATACACAACTGGTGATCAACGAAGAAAAAATGCCAATATGAAAAAAAAAAAACAAACAAATTGTCTCGCATTTCAATAGGGAATAAATATAATGCCATGTTTAGTAATACATAATGCATAGAATTGTAAGACAGAATGCTTGGTTTGTAACAATATAAGCTAGTGAGACAGAATGTCTTGAGCTTTATAACAGCATATGGTCATATTTCATACAGAATGTTAAAGAGTTGTTTTTTGAAATAGAATATTTTCATCATAAAGTCATCGCGTAGGAAACCTTACAGACCTGGAATTCCACTGTAAAGCTTATCCTTTTTCATCTTTGGCTTCATTCTTCGTCTCTTCTTTTTTCTCCAGAATATCTTCTGATTCATCCGGGTAGTTTGTTCAAATCGTTATAGTCCATTTCCTCCTATTTTTGTTTTGAAGTGATGATACCGTCACCGTTTTCACCGGATATTTTCTCTTCAGCCTTTTCCTTCTCCTTAACAATGAAAGTATTTTATTTTGCTCCACTCATGATGGTTTATTAGGAAATAACCGGAAACGTTTCAAATTCAAGCAAAGGTTATCATTACAACTCTGCATATTCAAGCATATCTTAGAAAAAAAATTTATTCAAATCTTCGCTGTTTAGAAAGAAAAAAGAAATCATTACGATTCTATTCCAATTTTATGTTATTTAAATTCATATTTATAAAAAAAAGACACAATTACCCTTACAATCAATATCAGCCATTGGATCAATATTGCATGTGACGGATGGATGTAACTCTAGTATGTACTGTTCCAGTACAGGAACCAGATCGGTGTGTTCCATGCATCTCGATTTCTGAAATGGTTCCTATACTGGAACCAAAATTTTCAGTACATGCTGCTCTAAATAATAGCCATTAGATCTACTTTTTTATCAAATCAATGGTGTAGATGTGGGAAGGATATTCATGTAATTTTACTTGTCTTAGTCATTTATTTTAACTTTATATCTTTTTGCAGCTTTTACAACTTTTTAGAATATACTTCCTCTATTTTTTTATTATTTGCTACGGACCCACAGTGCACGTATTCCAATACATATTTTAAACTATTAATAAGTCAAGTTCGGTACAAGTAAAAATTTTAAAAGTTTAATATTTAAAAACTAAGAGATGATACAAATCTAATAAGATTTAACTTGGCTATATTTTAATTTGTATAACCATGATAAAAATTGATATCAATGCAATATAATGAACATGGCAAAATTTGGATCTAACATTTATAACTAAACTCATGCAACATAATGACTATAAACATTGTCTAACATTCTATCTTATATTATCTAACATTGTGTTATGTGTAATGTGACATTCTGTCTTGAAATATCCAATATTCTATTATATGTTTGTCCATATATTTCTTTCAAACTAACGTTCTATTTTGAATATCTAATATTATGTCTTGAAGCATCTAACATTATGTTTTTTATGAAATGACATTCTGTCTTAACATTCTGTCTCGAATGATCTAATATTATGTCTTGAAGGATCTAACATTCTATTTTGTACGAAGTGACATTCTGTCTTGAAATATGTTTTAATATCAAAAACTCATAACAGAATGGTAAAACATATCAAACAGAATGATGACATATTCCGAAACAGAATGTCAAATAATATAATATTTTGTCTCGAAATATGTTACATTCTGTCTTGTTATATGTGACATTCTGTCTTGCTATTTCAACCATTCTGTGTTGTTGTATTTAACATTCTGTCACGTGGAATATGACATTGTGTGTTACATTCTGTCTTATTATATGTGACATTCTGTCTTGCTATTTCAACAATTCTGTGTTGTTGTATTTAACATTCTGTCACGTGGAATATGACATTCTGTGTTCCATTCTGTCTTGTTATATGTTACATTCTGTCTTGCTATTTCAACCATTCTGTTTTGTTGTATTTAACATTCTGTCACGTGGAATATGACATTCTGTGTTGAAGTATTGAACATTTTGTCATGTGGGATGGGACATTCTGTATTGTTCGTTGGACATCTTTGATTTCAATTTTCGTCATAGTTATACAAGTTAAAATATAGTCAAGTGAGAGCTTGTTAGATTCGTTTCATCTTGTAGTTTTTAAATATCTAAGTTTTAGAATTTTTATTTGTACTAAAATTGAGTTATTAATGATTTAAAATGTGAATTAGACAACGCGCATTGTGGGTCCGGAGCAAAAAATTAAAAATGGAGGAGTATGAGAAAAGAATTATTAAGTTAGGAAAGTAATCATTAGTATAATTTTATACTATTTAAATTTAAAAGGTATAATGACAAATTTACCCCTGCAATCAATATTAACCATTAATTTAGTTTTGGATCCAATGGTTGTAAAACAATCCAAGACATGCTGTGCCAGCATGGAAACCATGTCGGTATAAAAGTACTACTAACACAGTAATAGCTCTTCCAAAAGAAAAGGTAATACAGTAATAGAAATATTTATTGATTTCCTTGTGGCTTGGACTATATATAGGTCTTCCCACATCATTGTAATCAACTTTGCTTAATTTGAAATCAATCTATCATATTTTCAAAGTTCATATCCGAGAACACTCTCTCAACAGTGTTCTCTTCCAACCGTGTTTGTCTTGAGTTCATGCTCATTTCCTACACGCCATCAAGTTTGGAAGCTTGCTCGATGGATTGTCATGAATGATGCACTTAAAGGAAGCCATTTGTCTTGAGTTAGTCTCATTTCCCTTGGCAAGTTCGGGTCCCCTTCATTCATAAGCTTTCTTACCCTATATCTTGCAATTTAGTTTCATAATCTTATATTAAATCCATCTTTTGTATGTGTTCTTGTTCTTCCTCATCTTCCATCTTCCTATTCCTCTAATCATCAATTTACCTCATTATCACTAATCCGGATATTGTCACTAAACATGTTTCGATCTACGGCACTTATCCATCCCCTTTTATTTTTTTTTTTTGTAATTTATGTGGTATGGGCTCCCACCAGTCTTTCCTAGCATGTATAGGCTGTCCAGCAAAAAAAATATTATTTTTTAGTTTTTATAAAAATAAATAAAATAAAATAATAAACCATCAAATATTGTCTAACTAATTGGAATAGAGGAAGTATATTATACATTTACGTATCCTATTTTCTTGCCTTTTTTTTTAAAAAAGCATAATCAATGAATCAATTTCAAAGAGAGTCGAGCAAAAAAAAATTCAAAGAGATGAATGAGATGAAAAATTGATCAAGTGATCAATTTTTCTGCTTAAAATCTTATAGTTGGGAGTTCGATTTCTGATCATGTCCTCGATATTTTTTTATCTCTTCGTAATTTGTATGATATGAACTTACAACATCCATTTTATTTTCTCTTCCCTAGGGAATGGTTTCTCAATCACCATATAATTTCAAAGAAATGATTGGGATAAATTAGACGATAATTATTGTCCCCAAGAATTTTGTCCGAGGCACTAAGGCTCACGATTCAAGATGTAACATGTACTGGTCTGTATAGTGTATGCAGTACATCGGATATGGATTTTGCCTTTTTCTGTAAATTGTAATAGCCCAAAGAACATAATCTTATTTTGTCAGAATATAATCTAAATAGCATATGCAGAATATTATCTATCTTTACCGAAAGTATTGAAAAGCATACTCGTGTATAAAAGCGATATGGTTCCTGTGCTGGAACTCATTTCTCCAGTATGTACTGGAGTCATCTCCGGGTCGTTGGATTAAAAATTGCATGAGTTCTCTGGAATGGATTACGTTTGGTACTCTATTATTTTGTTCTTTATTATATCACACATATCAAGTGGGATTTCAGCTTTTTCAGACGAATGATTGGTGCTGGTTAATCATCACGGGGAGAAGGAAAACCATTGGAGAAAGAAGACCATTTTATCATTTTGTGTTTATAGACATAACATTCTGTTTTCCTAAATAAAGAATTATGTATTGTATTGACAACCATTCTGTCTTGTATGGGTAACATTTTGTGTTCTATTAAAAACACTCTTTTCATATATATTTGAAGCATTATGCATTATAAAGTGTGCGGTGTAAAATGTAGATTACAAGATGAAGATGCAGGATCAATATAGTCACAGAATGCCAATTGTGACTAAACAAAATGCATTCAATCCCGATACAGAATGCTTTGTCTAATAATACAACATGGCTAGAAATCATTGTTTAATAAAAGATAGAGAGTGTAATTCCATACACAACTGGTGATCAATGAAGACAAAATGCCAATATGAAAAAAAAAAAAACCAAACAAACAAATTGTCTCGCATTTCAATAGGGAATGAATATAATGCCATGTTTAGTAATACATAATGCATAGAATTGTAAGACAGAATGCTTGGTTTGTAACAATATAAGCTAGTGAGACAGAATGTCTTGAGCTTTATAACAACATATGGTCATATTTCATACAGAATGTTAAGAGTTATTTTTTGAAACAGAATATTTTCATCATAAAGTCATCGCGTAGGAAACCTTACAGACCTGGAATTCCACTGTAAAGCTTATCCTTTTTCATCTTCGGCTTCATTCGTCGTCTCTTCTTTTTCCTCCAGAATATCTTCTGATTCATCCGGGTAGTTTGTTCAAATCGTTATAATCCATTTCCTCCTATTTTTGTTTTGAAGTGATGATACCGTCACCGTTTTCACCGGATACTTTCTCTTCAGCCTTTTCCTTCTCCTTAATAATGAAAGTTTTTTTATTTTGCTCCACTCATGATGGTTTATTAGGAAATAATCGGGAAACGTTTCAAATTCAAGCAAAGCTTATCATTACAACTCTGCATATTCAAGCATATCTTAGAAAAAAAAAATTTATTCAAATCTTCGCTGTTTAGAAAGAAAAAAGAAATCATTACGATTCTATTCCAATTTTATGTTATTTAAATTCATATTCATAAGAAAAAGACACAATTACCCTTACAATCAATATCAGCCATTGGATCAATATTGCATATGACGGATGGATGTAACTCCAGTACGTACTGAAAACCAGTACAGGAACCAGATCGGTGTGTTCCATGCATCTCGATTTCTGAAATGGTTCCTATACTGGAACCAAAATTTCCAGTACATGCTGCTCTAAATAATAGCCATTAGATCTATTTTTTTTATCAAATCAATGGTGTAGATGTGGGAAGGATATTCATGTAATTTTACTTGCCTTAGTAATTTATTTTAACTTTATATCTTTTTGCAGCTCTTACAACTTTTTAGAATATACTTCCTCTATTTTCTTATTACACATTGAACGCAGTCCAATGCACATTTTAAACTATTAATAAGTCAAGTTCGGTACAAGTAAAAATTTTAATAGTTTCATATTTAAAAACTAAGAGATGATAGAAATCTAATAAAATTTAACTTGGCTATATTTTAATTTGTATAACCATGATAAAAATTGATATCAAAGCAATATAATGAACAGTGGCAAAATTTGGATCTAACATTTATAACTAAACTCATGCAACATAATGGCTATAAACATTGTCTAACATTCTGTCTTATATTATCTAACATTGTGTTATGTGTAATGTGACATTCTGTCTTGAAATATCCAATATTCTATTATATTTTTGTCCATATATTTCTTTCAAACTAACATTCTATTTTGAATATCTAATATTATGTTTTGAAGCATCTAACATTATGTTTTTTTTATGAAATGACATTCTGTCTTAACATTCTGTCTCGAATGATCTAATATTATGTCTTGAAGGATCTAACATTATGTTTTGTACGAAGTGACATTCTGTCTTAAAATATGTTATAATATCAAAAACTCATAACAGAATGGTAAAACATATCAAACAGAATGTCAAATAATATAATATTTTGCCTCGAAATAGGTTACATTCTATCTTGTTATATGTGACATTCTGTCTTGCTATTTCAACCATTCTGTGTTGTTGTATTTAACATTCTGTCACGTGGAATATGACATTGTGTGTTACATTCTGTCTTATTATATGTGGCGTAGTCGCCAGAACCAACGGATTAGTTATTCCAATAATCCCCGAAGGGCCAGTGTCCAAACAAAAGGCCAAGAAATTTTCTGATGCACTGTACAAATTTTTCTTGCAGGAAGCAGATAATCTGGAACCCCATGAATCCCAAAAACTGCAAATAATGATCCGGATAGATCAAGACCGGACAAGCTCGGAATCCATTAATATGGATTCCTCACATCGAATTTAAATAAAGGTGGAAGAAGGCCTTAGGATGCACAAGGAAAGCCCAACAAGCATGAACAGGCCCAAAACGGAGTTCGTCGGAAAAGTGGTCGGAAAGCAGCCGGAACCACCACTGGACGTCGGACATATTTTTGTAATAGTATAGAAAATAAGAACGTGTGAAATTTGGCTAAGACATTGAGACCAATTCGATCTAGCCAATTCGAAATAGCCAAATTCGGTCTAGACCGAATTTGGCCTAACCGAATTGCCTCCCCATGCCTTAGAAAAATTACCCACCTTCTCAATTCGGTATACCTCAATTCGGTCTAGACCGAATTGCTTCCTAGACCGAATTGCCTATATCGCATCAGTTAGTAATATTAGTTTCTAAGTTCCCAATTCGGTCTATTGGCCAATTCGGTCTAAACCGAATTGCACCACATAAACCGAGTTGCCCTCTGACTGTTATTATTATTATTATTATTATTATTACTTGTAATGTTTGTAAGTGTCCAATTCGGTCTTATGACCAATTCGGCCTAAACCGAATTGACACCCCTTTCTCTTTTGTAATAGATAGGTTTGGTCCCAATTCGATCTAGGCCATACCAATTCGGTTTACACCATAGACCGAATTGATGACCCCTAAACCGAATTAAGCCATTGTTGATGTATTTTTCATTTCTCTTGTTTCCCAAGGGGCTTGGCCTATATATATGACCTCCCCCTTCATTTGTAAACAACTTTGCTTAATATTGAATCAATTCTCATATTTTCAAAGTTCACAACCAAGAGCACTCTTTCAAAAGTGTTCTCCCCCATCCGTGTTTGTCTTGAACTTATGTTCATTTCCCTCACGCCGTCAAGTTGGAAACTTGCTCGATGGATTGTCAATGAATGATGCACTTGAAGGAAGCCATTTGTCTTGAGTTTGACTCACTTCCCTTGGCAAGTTCGGGTCCCCTTCATTCATAAGTTTCATTATCTTTTATTTTACAACTTAGTCTCTTTTTTCTTTGTGTGTGTTCTTGTTCTCATCAACCTTCATACCCCTATCATCCTAATCATCATTTTACCTAATCCTAAAATTCAGACGACACTAATCCGGATATTGTCACTAAACAAGTTTCGATCTACGACATATATAGAAAAATTTGGTATCAGAGCCAAACTTGTTGGTGCAATAGGGTTATTCTCCATATTTTCTTGTTATTATCCGTGTGTTATTTATGTTCTCATCTTTATAAAAATCTGTGAAAACCCTAAAAATAGTTCGTGCCTTGTAACTCTCGGCCATACCACATTTTTTCCATCTCTTGTTTGTTGTTGATGTTAGTCTTGTTGTCCTAATCTTATGTATGAATGTGCTTGCATGAATGCTTGAGTTCATTGGATTAAACAAGATTATTAAGAGCAAGCAGTGAAGGGTATTTGGGGTTGGGAGTGAGATTTTTGTTCTTGGTGTTCATATTGTTCTTGACAAGATTCATCTTGATCTTGGCAAATTGATGTAATAGAGTAAGTTTGATCTTGCATGGGCAAGGCTAGCATGTGTAGCCGTGATCATTAAATGTCCAATCATGTGCAAATTCAGCTCCTTGTTTAACGTGAAGATATTGTAAAGAAATCTGTAGCATTTAATTCCCCAAGGAGGTACAAGACATTCAGCCGAAAAAGGAGGAAGAAAGTCAAAAATTGCGGACCAATCAATTCGAAAGCAATTCGGTCTACCCTCAATTCGGACTAGACCGAATTAGCTAGCATAGACCGCACCAATCCCCCTACGGAAGAAAATTGCCAAAGTTCAACACTCCAATTCGGTCTCCATCAAAATTCGGTCTAAACCGAATCGTCCCTAGACCGAATTGCCTGAAGGAAATTACGCATCAACTCATCAATTGGAAGCTATCAATTCGGTCTCCTTCAATTCGGTCTCCTGGTGCGACATAGACCGAATCGAGCTCCTCTAAACCGAATTGAGCCCCCAGAATTTTTCAAGTGTTGTGGTGTAATTCCATCTCTAGTATTATTTTATCCTTTTTACATATTTGAGTGTTTTGAGTGAATTTACAATAAAGTGAATATCGGACTGGCACAATTTGAAACCTAGCCCGAGAAGCCACTTGAGTACTTGTACAATAAAGTGGATATCGTGATTGACATTTTGTGAAACCTAGCCCGAGAAGTCATTTGAGTAAATTGGGTTTGATTTCTCGAGTGCTTTTTCTTGTGAGCTATATTTTCCACTTCTAAACTGGGACAAATATCACTGTTCTTCGCTTGCGATATCTGTTTAAAACTGTGAACTTGATCCGATTGCAGTACACACATACATATCTGTGCGTTCCTTGATTGAGTCGAACAGTTCATTTGACTCTTGAACTGTGCGTATGAAATATCTGTGTGTACTTCTCTTGCATCTGATTGAGCTATCTGAGCAGGCGACGAACTGAAGTGGTGTTGAGAACCAGGATTCAGTACAAATTTGAGAGATCACTCTATATAATTCAGCACTTATTTTTTTTTATTTTTTTTTCTTTTTTTCTGACCTACCTTATATCTATATTATTTTTCTAAGTATCATGGCAGGAAACACAGAGCCAAATTTGACTGACATCATGGAAATGCTACGATCAATGAGCGAGAATACTGTTAAAAGGGCTGATTTCGAAACCCTTAAGCAAACTCTTGATGCTAATGTTTCAAATATTACTGCCGTAAATGAGCGCATTGATAATTTGAGCAATGAATTTGCAGGACGCATGAAATTACAAGATGAGGCCTTGGCGCAACGATTGATGCAACGGGTTGAACGAAGGTTGGAAGATGCCTTCTATCATCCTTCCGCCTCCGGACAAAATGGAGCATCTGGGAGCAATAGCCACGTCCAAGGAACTGACATGGCTGATGCAGAGGAAGCCATAGCCGAAAGTGAAGCGGAACAAGTCACGATAGGGACGTTTGATCGTTGTGCAAGGGCCCGGTGCTCGAAGAACACCACCTCCGATGGCTCCAATCCCTCTCCCTCCTGTCGCAGTCGAAGGGTTACGCATCAATGATCCTTTGGCCATGCCTTCACCACCTATGCAAAATCGGCACCAGAATGCGCCTGTAATGGACCATGATGATCACGATGACGTGGATGACAATCTGCAATGTATCAAATTCACCATCCCTACTTTCAGAGGGACTGGTGATCCTAACGAATTCCACGATTGGAGGAACACAATGGAAATGATCTACAACTGCCACAACTACTCTGACTTCAAGAAAATCCAGTTGGCGGTTCAAGAATTCAAGGATTATGCCCAACTCTGGTGGCAAAAGTTCACAATTGATCATCACAATGCCGGACAGCCCCAAGTCACCGACTGGGAATATTTTCTGCAACTCATGGAGAGAAGATTCATGCCTCCTACCTACAAGCCAGATATGTACATGAAGGTGATCAGTCTGAAGCAGGAATCAAGGACTGTTGAAGAGTACTACCGCGAAATGGAGATGCTCATGATGCGAGCACAGTTCAATGAAGATCCGTTGATCACCCTGACCAAATTCGCGAAAGGTTTGAAACCCGAAATCTTCGAAGAAATGGGCATGAGAGGGTATGTGAATATCACAGATCTGGTAAGAAAAGCCGCAAAGTTTAGGCCCAACTTAAAAGGAGAACCCACCGGACTTCCACAGGTTACAACCCAAACAAGCCATGGTTAATCCGACCACCCGAGAGGACAGAGAAACCCAAAATTCTCCAACCAACACCGTCGCCGGTTCGTGATGAGGGAGGTTACAGGCCTAAAAGGTTTGAACTGGGTAAAAATTTCAGGGAATATAATCGGGAAGATCGGAACCGGAATCCGGGCCGAGATCAACATCCACCCGCCAAAGACAAAAGAGAAATCACTTGTTGGAAATGCGGCAAGAAAGGCCATTATGCAAATGAATGCAATAATCCAAGACGAGTGGCTATACTCAATACATGCGATGATGAAAGACCTGTGATCGAGGTTGAACCAGGAGTGTTCAAAGTTGTTGACTCTGAGGATGAGAATGACTGCGATGAAGATCTGAGACACTATCAAATTGATGACCCAGTCAATCCAGAAATCAACGAGGACAATGAGGAAGACGTGAACCTGCTGGTAGCCATGAGGGTGTTAAACGCTGACAGAGAACCAGAAATATCACCCAACGAACAAAGGGAGAATCTCTTCCATTGTCGTTGCACTATTCAGGGCAATAATGCCACTGTCATTGTTGATAACGGTAGCTGCACTAATATTGTTAGTTTATATACTGTGCGCAGATTGCAGCTGCCAACAGAGGAGCATTCCAGTCCCTACTTACTACACTGGATGAACAACAGCGGCAAGACCAAGGTCTCCCAACAGGCATGGGTCCCTATCACGAAGGGTACCTACTCGGAAAGAGTATTATGTGATGTCGTTCCCATGAACGCTTGTCACGTTTTGCTTGGAAGACCGTGGCTTTATGATAAGGATGCCACTTACCAAGGAAGATCTAATGTTTTATATTTTAAACATGGGCAAAAAGAATATCTGTTTAAGCCTTTATCTGTAAAAGCTGTCAGATTAGACCAGGAGAAGTTGAAAAATAAAGTAGCTCAAGCGGAAGCTGACCACAAGGCAAGGGAAAGGGGAAAAGCCAAAATAAGCGAAGATTCATCAAGCTTGGATCAATGTCTGATATTGACCAAAACAGCATTTCAGCAAGCATCACAAGAACCTGACTTCTCAGGTCACTGTTTTCTTGCATTAATTAAACCTGATGAATCTCTCAATAGAACTGTTCATACTGCACCTGATTTGCCTTTGGAATTTTCCAGAATGCTTGACAAAAATCAGGATATTTTTCCGGAAGAAGTGCCAGCTAGCTTACCACCACTCCGAGGTGTGGAACACCGCATTGACTTTGTACCCGGAGCTTCGATCCCCAACAGACCTGCGTACCGTATGAATCCCGAGGAAACAAAGGAAATTCAGCGGCAAGTACAAGCACTACTCGAAAAGGGTTGGGTTCGAGAAAGTTTGTCTCCGTGTGCTGTTCCAGTCTTACTTGTCCCGAAGAAGAATGGCGAATGGCGTATGTGTGTTGACTGTCGGGCAGTCAATGCTATTACAGTCAAATATCGTCATCCAATTCCCCGACTGGACGACATGCTAGATGAACTTGGTGGCGCTAGCCTTTTTACCAAGATCGATTTAAAGAGCGGATATCATCAAATCAGAATGCAACCAGGGGATGAATGGAAGACCGCCTTCAAGATGAAGTTTGGTCTATATGAGTGGCTTGTTATGCCATTTGGCCTTACGAATGCCCCCTCTACATTTATGCGTTTGATGAACGAGACTCTTAGACAATTTATAGGAAAATTTGTAGTAGTTTATTTTGATGACATTCTTGTTTATAGCTGTACCCTAATCGATCATGTGGACCATGTGCAACAGGTACTCGATCGACTGAGAGAAGTCCGCTTGTACGCCAACTTCGAGAAGTGTAGCTTCTGTGTACCGGAAGTGACATTTCTTGGGTTTGTCGTAGGAAAAGATGGACTGAAAGTGGACGAATCAAAGATCAAGGCTATAACTGACTGGAAGCCGCCAACCACTGTGCATGAAGTACGCAGTTTTCTGGGTTTGAGTGGTTTCTTCAGAAGATTCGTCCCACAATTTAGCGTCATTGCGGCCCCGATTACTGCACTGCTTAGGAAGAACATTCCATTTAAGTGGGGGCCAGCACAACAAAAGGCATTCGATGATCTCAAAGATAGGCTCACTCATGCCCCTGTCCTAGCATTACCAAACTTTGACCTGCCATTTGAAATAGAAAGTGATGCGTCAGGAACAGGCATGGGAGCAGTGTTGCTTCAAGAAGGAAGACCGATAGCATATTACAGTGAGAAGTTCAATGGAGCACAACTGAACTATTCCACGTATGACAAGGAATTGTATGTTGTTGTTCAATCGTTGAGGACATGGCAACACTATCTGAGAGGAAGGGAATTCGTGATCAACACTGATCATGAGACACTTAAGCACATAAGGGTTCAGGGACAATTGAGCAAAAGACATGCTCGGTGGAGCACATTTATTGAATCCTTCCCTTACGTGATCAAGTATAAAAAGGGGAAAGACAATGTGGTTGCGGATGCACTCTCCAGAAGAACAGCATTGGCCACATTTGCGACTACTCATTTATTTGGGTTTGAGCATATCAAGAGTCAGTACTCTACTGACGAAGATTTCAGAGTGTTGTACGAGAGACGAAGCAGAATGGATTCAAGGAGTTTTCCCAACTAAACGAGTTTCTGTACTACGGAAACAGATTATGCATCCCAAAGGGATCTGTCAGAGAATTACTAATTCAAGAGGCTCACGGAGGTGGTCTCATGGGACACTTTGGGAAAGATGCAACTCTGGGAATTCTCATTGAAAAGTTCTACTGGCCAAAGATGCAAGCCCAGGTTGTTCGCTTCATTGCTAAGTGCTTGGTCTTTCTGAAGGCCAAGTCAACTGTTAAACCCCACGGCTTATATCAAGCATTACCTGTGCCAGAAGGACCCTGGCTGGACATATCAATGGACTTCGTGCTTGGACTACCACGGACTGCAAGAGGCAAAGATTCAATCTTTGTGGTAGTTGATCGATTCTCCAAGATGACACATTTCATACCATGTGCGAAGACCAATGACGCCAGGCATATCTCGAACCTATTCTTCAGAGAAGTGATACGCCTTCATGGAGTACCAAAGTCAATCGTGTCTGACCGCGATGCCAATTTCGTAAGCTACTTCTGGAAAGGCTTTTGGCGTGAGATGGGTACGCAACTTTTGTTCTCAACGTCTTACCATCCTCAAACGGACGGACAGACAGAAGCGGTAAATCGTTTGTTGGGTAACCTCATGCGCATAATTACTTCTTCGAGTTCCAAAAGTTGGGATGAATGTTTTCCTTACATTGAATTTTCTTATAACCGCCACATTCATCGTGCCACACACATGTCACCCTTCGAGGTAGTTTATGGATTTAACCCGATGACCCCTCTCGATTTTCTGCCACTACCTAGTAGTCAGCGTCTTAACTTCAATGGCAGGGACAGGGCTAAGGCAATCAAGGATCTGCACGAGAAGGTTCGGAACAGCTTGTTGAAGGCATCAGAGACATATGCCAAATTTGCCAACACGGGCAGAAAAAGGCTGTTGCTGAAACCAGGAGATTGGGTCTGGGTGCACATGAGAAAAGAACGTTTTCCTGCACAGACACATGGCAAACTCGCATCCCGCGGAATAGGACCTTACAAAGTCCTTGAGAAAATCAACGACAATGCCTATCGGATTGAGCTACCTGATGATTTTAATATTAATCCAACTTTCAATGTTGTTGATTTATCTCTCTTCGAACGGGATGATGAGTTGGATTCTGGTCGGTTGATGTCTCAACCTTCCCAAGGGGGTGGGGATGGCGTAGTCGCCAGAACCAACGGATTAGTTATTCCAATAATCCCCAAAGGGCCAGTGTCCAAACAAAAGGCCAAGAAATTTTCTGATGCACTGTATAAATTTTTCTTGCAGGAAACAGATAATCTGGAACCCCAGGAATCCCAAAAACTGCAAATAATGATCCGGATAGATCAAGACCGGACAAGCTCTGAATCCATTAATATGGATTCCTCACATCGAATTTAAATAAAGGTGGAAGAAGGCCTTAGGATGCACAAGGAAAGCCCAACAAGCATGAACAGGCCCAAAACGGAGTTCGTCGGAAAAGTGGTCGGAAAGCAGCCGGAACCACCACTGGATGTCGGACATATTTTTGTAATAGTATAGAAAATAAGAACGTGTGAAATTTGGCTAAGACATTGAGACCAATTCGATCTAGCCAATTCGAAATAGCCAAATTCGGTCTAGACCGAATTGGCCTAACCGAATTGCCTCCCCATGCCTTAGAAAAATTACCCACCATCAACCTTCCTAGACCGAATTGCCTATATCGCATCAGTTAGTAATACTGGTTTCTAAGTTCCCAATTCGGTCTATTGGCCAATTCGGTCTAAACCGAATTGCACCACATAAACCGGTTTTGCCCTTTGACTGTTATTATTATTATTATTACTTGTAATGTTTGTAAGTGTCCAATTCGGTCTTATGACCAATTCGGTCTAACCGAATTGACACCCTTTCTCTTTTGTAATAGATAGGTTTGGTCCCAATTCGATCTAGGCCATACCAATTCGGTTTACACCATAGACCGAATTGATGACCCCTAAACTGAATTAAGCCATTTTTGATGTATTTTTCATTTCTCTTGTTTCCCAAGGGGCTTGGCCTATATATATGACCTCCCCCTTCATTTGTAAACAACTTTGCTTAATATTGAATCAATTCTCATATTTTCAAAGTTCACAACCGAGAGCACTCTTTCAAAAGTGTTCTCCCCCATCCGTGTTTGTCTTGAACTTATGTTCATTTCCCTCACGCCATCAAGTTGGAAACTTGCTCGATGGATTGTCAATGAATGATACACTTGAAGGAAGCCATTTGTCTTGAGCTTGACTCACTTCCCTTGGCAAGTTCGGGTCCCCTTCATTCATAAGTTTCATTATCTTTTATTTTACAACTTAGTCTCATTTTTCTTTGTGTGTGTTCTTGTTCTCATCAACCTTCATACCCCTATCATACTAATCATCATTTTACCTAATCCTAAAATTCAGACGACACTAATCCGGATATTGTCACTAAACAAGTTTCGATCTACGGCAATATGTAACATTCTGTCTTGCTATTTCAACCATTCTATTTTGTTGTATTTAACATTCTGTCACGTGGAATATGACATTCTGTGTTCCATTCTGTCTTGTTATATGTAACATTTTGTCTTGCTATTTCAACCATTCTGTTTTGTTGTATTTAACATTCTGTCACGTGGAATATGACATTCTGTGTTGAAGTATTGAACATTTTGTCATGTGGGATGGGACATTTTGTATTGTTCGTTGGACAACTTTGATTTCAATTTTCGTCATAGTTATACAAGTTAAAATATAGTCAAGTTATATCTTGTTAGATTCGTTTCATCTTGTAGTTTTTAAATATCTAAGTTTTAGAATTTTTATTTGTACTAAAATTAAGTTATTAATGATTTAAAATATGAATTGTACAACGCGCACTGTGGGTCTGGAGCAAAAATTTAAAAATGGAGGAGTATGAGAAAAGAATTATTAAGTTAGGAAAGTAATAATTAAGTTAGGAAAGTAATCATTAGTATAATTTTATACTATTTAAATTTAAATGGTATAATGACAAATTTACCCCTGCAATCAATATTAACCATTAATTTAGTTTTGGATCCAATGGTTGTAAAACAACGCAGGACATGCTGTGCCAGCATGGAAACCATGTCGATATAAAACTACTACTAACACAGTAATAGATCTTCCAAAAAAAAAGGTAATACAGTAATAGAAGTATTTTTTGGGTTTCGGTCCTTATCGCATTTGAGGTATTTTGTAATATTAGGGGAGTATGATTATATTTAAATATTTTGCCTATTATTACCATATTTTCGTCCATTAGACAGGGCGCTACTAGTATAGCGTAAAAGTTATATAAGATAAAAATTGCCTTGATATTCGAGTTATAATCATATTAATTTGGAAAGGGATATATGAATATTTTTTTAAAAAAAAAATATGATTGATTGATCTAGTGAGTTAACAACTCCCTATATCTGTTATTTGAGGATGATTTGTTAAGTTATTTAGGGTATGATTGGTTCTTGAGTATATTTAATATTTCTTTTAATTATATATAATATATATGTATGGGTTATATATACTCAGTGCATTACTCAATCCTTCCCATTATAATCCGTATTATTTTATTGTTTATTAAAAGAGATATTACCTCGGTTGAGAAGAGTTGGTTTTCAGCAGTTACTCCTATCCCCTTCACGGATCAACTGGGAAAATACCTAGGGTTTCCAATCCATGTGGGAAGAGTTCGGAGACAGACGTATAATTATCTATTAGAGAGGATGGATAGCAAGATGTCTTGTTGGGCCATGAGACTGCTTAACAAGTCGGGATGTGCCTTAGCAAGACATGTCCTCGCCGCTATTCCCACGTATTGTATGCAAATTGGGTGGCTTCCGGAATCCACATGCCGACACATTGATAGAAGAATGCGTAACTTTGTGTGGAAAGATTGTATGGGGCATGGTCTTAACCTTGTTGGATGGGATCGTGTGGCCATTCCGAAGCAAAAGAAGGACTGGGGTTTCGCACGTCTCCCCATGCTAATATCACCCTCCTCGGGAAACTGGTGGCGGATGTCGTGCTCGGTAATGACAAATTCTGGTGTAAAGAGCTCTGTCGGAAATATTGGCCTACTGGCGGTCTCATATCGTCCATCCCGAATAAAGGGTCATTCACTTGGAGAAGCATCCGGAAGGCGGCTATGCATCTCCAAAGCGGCTTCCAATATCGTCTCGGGAATGGCATGTCATGCTTGTAGTTCACACCTTGGCTCCATGGCAGTCAGCTAGGGCCACGAATGTCGTTTGTTGAAATAGCTGACATGGATAAGAGGGTGAAGGATATTATTCAGAATACTGGTTGGGACTTCTCCGACTTGTACACCATTATTCCTGATACTGTGAAGCAGGAGATATTGGAACTACCGCCACCTTGCTTGCATCCGCATGTGGAGGATGGGTGGAGTTGGGCTAGTACCGTCGATGGTCGCTATTCAGCGCGATCAGGCATGAAACTTCTACTTTCGGAGTCGCTGGATGCTCGGTCTTGGAAATGGATTGGAGCTCCAGCTTCCCGGAGCGTATTGGCTTTCTTCTTTGGCTAATTTATTGGGATGCCATCCCTTGTAATGTTCTCAGGTATCGTAGAAATCTAGCCAATTCCCCGCTCTGTCAAATATGTGGCGTTTATTCGGAGGATTGGAGGCATTGTTTGTTTCAATGCCAATGGACGGTGGCGGTATGGGAATCCCTTGACATTAGCATTCCCATGGATTTGGAAACCTTAGACATTCCTAACACTCGGACATGGCTATGTGGTATGTTTAGATGGCATGGTCCTTTGTTTCTAGCTAGTATTAGGATTATTTGGAAAGAAAGGTGTGCTAGGGTGCTTCAAGGCAAATCTGCTTCACATCATAAAATCATTCGTGATGTTCTTCATCTGGGTGACTCTCTCCAGTGCTCCTCCATTAAACCTTCTGTTCAACCTTCTTCTCAACGCCTCACATGTTGGAATATGGGATCATGGATGGGGGTTTTCCTTCATACGGATGGTTCACGCCAGGAGAGTCGAAGGCGAGCTGGCTTCGGGGACGTGCTGAGAAATTCTTATGGTAGCTGGATAGGGGGGGTCTCTGGTCAGCTCGGAGATGTTTCCATCATTCAGGCGGAGCTAGCGGGTTTGATGCATGGGTTACAATTGGCCGTGCATCACGACATCATGCATCTCTACTGTGCTTGTGATTCCAATGAGGTGCTAAGGCTCATTGCTACCAAACGGTCTTGTTCCCACTGGCTTGCCCCGTACCTCGCTCGTATTGATGATTTGCTCCCACAGTTTCATGTCTACAGTCTAAACCATATCCTTCGGGAAGGTAATGGAGTTGTTGATTCTCTTGCAAAATTGGGGGCGGAAGAGGAGCTATTCTTCACCACCTGGGCATTCCCTCCAGATCGACACCGTCCTCTTCTGGCGGCAGATGCTATTGGCACGTGGTTTCCTCGTGCCAGTTGATTCATTGTGACTACTTTCGGTTTTTTGTTCTTTTTTGCTTTCTTTTCCTAGTTTTGCATAGGCTGTTGTACCAAAAAAAAGAAGAGATATTAATCTTGAGATTAAGGTCCTGTTTGGATTGACATTTTAAAAAAACAAAAGCCAAAAACAGAAACAGAAGTAAAAACTAAAAGCAGAAACATGTAACTTTTGTGTTTAGATAGAATGTTTGAAAATAGTTTTTTTTTTCTTCAAAAGTGTGTTTGGACGTGTAAAAATGAAAATTGCTTTTGGAATGAAATAACTACCAAAAAGGACATGTTTTTTTATATGGGAATAAGATATATTTATAGTGTAATTTATATTAAGTAGTAGGGGTATTAAGACTTTGCACACGTTACTAGGTGCTTTTCCTTCTGCTTTTCGGAGAAGCAACCTAGGCCCAGAAGTACTTTTGCAGCTTTTTGAGGTGCTTTTGCTTCTTCTTAAAAGCTAAAACAAACACTATTTTTTCATCAAAAGCGCTTTTGGCATAAACAAAAGACAAAAACACCTCAAAAAAGGTCATTCCAAACGCCGCTAAATGTAGTGTTGTCATAGACTCATATTGTCATGCAGGATTTTAGCTCATCTTTTATATGGGTTTTTTGAGCCAGTTTTTAAACTTTTCCTTTGAAGCAAAAATATTCTTTTTATGAAATTTTTTAAATCTATCTAAATGTATGATAACATTTGAATTTTGAAGTGGGAGAGAAAGATATAGTCACATAGAGAGATCCATGAACATTTGACATCTAGAAGTGGAGTATGCATTGTGACAAGTTGTAACACCCCGGTTTTTGATAACCCAGGTCGGGGTATCACCGCCACACCTCCCTAGTAAGACACGGTTTCTCCGGCTCACTAAAGAGATGCAAGGCTAGGTATTGCAGTGTTTAAAACATTTAAAGCATTCAAAACAGCCCATACAACATAATTCGAAAATAATAATATCATAGCGCAGCGGAAATAATATTTAAGTATAGTATTGCAGCGGAAAAAGTAAATAGGGCCGACATGGCCAAACCACGGGTTAAACAGGCCCGTTCATAATATAGTCTAGTGCACGAATTTAAAAACAAAATAATGTTTCCCAAAATCCCATGCATGGATCGTGCTCACACATGCTCATTCCACATACTCTGTAAGAAAAGGAATAAAAATGGTTTGGTCAGCACAACTTGCTGAGTAAGTTAACACATGCATGATTGTAGGGTTTAAAAGCCATTAATTTTAATAATTAAATAAAAGCATGATAATAGCATAATATTCAATTTAATCTAATCAACTATCCAACAGCATAATTTATTTCAGAGCGTTATTTAAAAACACGTCTCGCATGAGTTAAAATAAAAGTCATAATTCAAATAAAGCATTTAAGTAATTTAATTGGACAACAAGCATGATTTAATCTAATTTAATTTAATTTAATATCCCCATTACATCCCAGATTCGGTATTTCAAAGTTTCACGATAGCATCGCGATGTCAACAAGTTTAGCCGGTAGCCCGGCGGCCGCAACCGTATCAACCATACCCAGTACCACTCCGGAGCCTCGGGAAACCCATGTGGATATTCTCGAGAGTGTAGGCTCTATATCTCGCCGTGTTGGCAATATCATATCTCAAGTTTAGCGCGCGGGGTCACCATCGTCCATTAAGGCACGAAGTGAATCGTTTGGGGGGCACCCTGCAGAGCACTCACCCCTAATTTTAATTTATCAAGTTTGTAAGGGGATTTTAATTTAAAATCTGATTTCAATTTTTTCTATTTAAAAATCATCTTTCATCCCATTTCAACCCTAAAGGTTAATTTCATCTTTCAACAAGATTTCAAGATTTGATTTCCGGTAAACCACAGTTTACTCTAAAATTCGTCTAAAATCCGATTTAATTCCAAAAATTCCGAAATTTCACTTCTGACTCAGAAACGTCGAGATCTACAACTTTCGTGTTTTAACTTTTTCAATCCGAGACACCTAAACAGGTCAAAAACACCAATTTTCGCAGAAGTGCCATTCTGTCCGAATTTAATGTATCACAGTTTAAAGATTTCGAATTCTACCATAGCAAATCAACTCCAAATTTGATGTAATTTTACAGAGACCATCTTAAGATAATTATCTACAACTTTCATATTCGGCCAAAGATCTAAATCGGTCTGGAACCTATGTCAAAAACGTGATCAAGATCAGACCTAAGTTCTGTCAAGAATTTCAAGATCTAGATTCAAGCAGTTCGGTTTTGGTTGGTTTTCACATATCAAATCGTCTCTAAAAATTCTGAACATTATACAGTAGATAGATCTAAGCCTTAGGAACATTTTTTGTGTTTTAAGTTTTTCCGTTTGAAGTCGTTTTAAGGTTCGGAAAAATTCATCAAAACTGTTGCGTCGGTAGAAAACATAAGTTGGCAGATTTACGCTTTCTTGTTAAATCTTTTAGTTTCGAACGTTTTAATTCCTCCAAAAATCATGTAAGAGTTAACTTACTGATTAATCAGCGTCTGGGGTCGTCTATTTCGAAGGTGTGGCTTCCAGTCCACCGTTTGTCCTCTCCGCTCGTCGGATTCTCCGCTCTAGATCCGATACGGGGTGTAGAGAGAAAAGAAACGAGGTTAGAATCCATTTTCGGATTGAAACGTGGAAGGATTTATCGGACTAGAGCTTACCACAACGTTGGAGATCTTCCGGATTTCGTCCAAACAGCCGCTGTCTCCGTTTGGTGCCTTCGTTGACTCCGGGATTTCGACTTTTGTGTATAGAGAGTATCGTAGGGTTTTGAAAAAGAGTTTAGGCTTCCGAGGGGGTTTATTTATAGATATCTAAGTCCTAGGGCGTCCAAAATCTGACCCTAAGGGTCTTGAGTCGAGAGACGTTCAACCGAAAGTCGAAAAATCCGCGTTCGGGCGAGAGATTCACGCAACGGGCGAATCTGTCGTGTGGCGCGGGGTTGGCGCGCCTTTCCCCTTATTAGCGCGCGGACAGCGCGCGACTAGCGCCTGGACTTCGGTCCGGGCGGGTCCTGCGATCCGTCGTGCTTTTCCGCCTCTCTTTCAGGTTTCTATCCCTCTATGCTCTCGGATTCCAATTTCCGGACTCTCTTCGGGTTCCTATTTCGTGTTGTTATTTCCTTCGGATCAAATGTTACATTTTGGTTTCGAATTCTCGAGTTCATTTATATCGGGTCGGGTACCCGTGTAACGACTTATTTATCTTTAATTCTTTTGTTTAATTAAATCTCTTTTAATTAATTTCATTTCTCATTTCTTCTATATTTATTTATTTAATGTATTTACTGATTTATTTGTTTATTTATTTATTTTATTTATTTATTGTATTTATTTATCTATTTATGTTGTAAAATTCTCGGGTATTACAGTCTACCCTCCTTAAGAATCAACTTCGTCCTCGAAGTTGTGTTTCGGCTTTTCTTGTGCTAAGGTCTTTCGTTTATTTTATTTATTTTGTGACTGAACTTAGAATTAAGACTTCTAAGCTGCCTACGTACCCTGTGAAGGGATCAAGCCATAACGTAGTTCAAAAGTTTACAAAAATGCACGAAAAATAGGTGGTATGACATCATCTCCCCCTTAAGATTGCAGTTATGTCCCCATAACTGTGTCGGTATCGGTTTGGAACAATGTCGGGTAGCGTTCTCTCATGTCGGATTCTACTTCCCAAGTTGCCGTCTCACTTTCGTGGTTTGACCAAAGAACCTTGATCATTTTGACGGTTTTGTTCCTAGTTACTCGTTCTTTAGTGTCGAGAATACGCACTGGGACTTCTTCATAAGTCAAATCTTCATCGAGCTCAATTATCTCCGGTTGAAGTACATGTGTCGGGTCCGGCACATACTTCTTTAGTTGTGAGACATGGAAGACATTATGAACTCGATCTAATTGTGGCGGTAAAGCCAATCGGTAAGCTAGAGTTCCGACTCGTTCTAGAATTTCGTAAGGTCCTATGTATCGAGGACTTAACTTCCCTCGCTTGCCAAAGCGCATCACCCCCTTCATGGGTGATATCCTTAGCATGACCCTATCTCCCACTTGAAATTCTAGGTCTCGTCGTCTCACGTCGGCATAACTCTTTTGACGGTCTTGTGCGGCTTTCATTTTTCCTTGAATCACTTTGATTTGTTGAGCCATGTCTTCGATAAGTTGTGGTCCCACCACCACGGACTTATCGTTTTCTTCCCAGCTCAACGGGCTTCGGCACTTTCGTCCATACAACGCCTCGAAAGGTGCCATGCCAATGCTAGCATGGTAGCTATTATTATAAGAGAACTCAATTAAGGGTAAATGGGATTCCCAATTTCCCTTAAATTCCAACACGCATGCTCTCAGCATGTCTTCTAGTGTTTGGATTGTTCTCTCGGTTTGACCATCCGTCATAGGGTGGAATGCGGTGCTCATTTTGATTTGAGTACCGAGAGCTTTTTGTAACTCCGTCCAAAAGTGAGAGACAAATCTACTGTCTCTATCGGAAATGATATCGTGTGGTACTCCATGTCGTCGTACCACATTATCAATGTAGGCTCGGGCCAATTGGTCCATAGTCCACGTGTCTTTCATTGGGATAAATATGGTTGTCTTCGTTAGCCTATCCACAATCACCCAAATTTTATTCATGCCTTTAGGTGATCGGGGTAATCCCGAGACAAAGTCCATCGAGATGCTATCCCACTTCCAACTTGGAATCTCTAGTGGTTGCATCAGTCCTAAGGGTTTATGTCACACTGCCTTAACCTTTTGGCAGTTGAGACATTTCGCTACGAAGTTTGTCACTTCCTTCTTCATTCCCGGCCACCAATAGATCTTCTTCAGATCTTTGTATAGCTTATCACCTCCGGGATGTACGGAATATGGCGTGTTGTGCCCTTCCTCTATCAACCTTTGTTTCAACTCAGCACATTTAAGGGGCACACACCATCTCCCTTTAAAACGGATGCTTCCATCCTCGTGGACAGCAAATCCTATTGCCTTTCCTTCGGCAATATACCCCCTTATCTTTTCGAGTTTCGCGTCGCCCGGTTGAGCGAGTCGAATCTCGTCCAATATTGGAGTTTCTACGACCATCGCGTTGATCGTTTCTCTCACTGTGCCAGGATGCACAAGCTCTAACTCCAATCTTGCTAACTCCATGTACAATGCCGGCGGAATTACCAACGAGTTTGTCACATGTTGGGTTTTCCGACTTAGGGCATCGGCTACCACATTCGCCTTCCCCTCGTGGTAGGCTATCTCTAAATCGTAGTCTTTAATAAGTTCCAAAGACCTTCGCTGTCTCAAATTCAACTCCTTCTGAGTGAATATATATTTCAAGCTCTTGTGGTCGGTGAACATTCGACACTTCCGCCCATAAAGATAATGTCTCCATATCTTTAGAGCGAAAACGACCGCTGCCAACTCCAGGTCATGTGTCGGATAATTCTCATCGTGAGGTTTTAGTTGGCGTGATGCATACGCTACGACTCTCGAGTCTTGCATCAAGACACAACTTAAACCTTCCTTCGAAGCATCGCTGTAAACTTCGAAGTCACCATTCTCTGATGGTAGTGTTAATACGGGTGTGGTTGTGAGTCGTTTCTTCAGCTCTTGAAATGCAGTCTCACAAGCCTCTGTCCACATGTATTTTACTCCCTTCTTAAGTAGCTGGGTCAAAGGTCGTGCGATTTTAGAAAAATCCTTCACGAACCGTCTATAGTACCCGGCTAAGCCAAGGAAACTCTTTATCTCGGTTTGGCTCTTGGGAGTTGCCCATTCAGTTACGGCAGAGACTTTGCCCGATCCACTGAAACTCCATCAGCGGATACTATATGTCCAAGAAATGCTACCTCCTTCAACCAAAAATCGCATTTGGACAATTTGCCATATAGCTGGTTCTTTCGCAAGGTCCCTAACACTTGGTGCAAGTGCTGGGCATGCTCCTCCTCGTTTTTCGAGTAGATCAGGATGTCATCAATGAACACCACTACGCACTGATCTAACAGCTCTCGAAATACATTGTTCATGAGGTTCATGAACATTGCCGGAGCGTTTTTAACCCAAAGGATAACACCGTGAACTCGTAGTGACCATATCGAGTTCGAAACGCCGTCTTCGGAATGTCTTTCTCGGCAATTCTCAACTGGTGATACCCAGATCGTAAGTCAATCTTCGAGAATACTGAAGCTCCCTTCAGTTGATCAAATAGATCCTCTATTCTCGGCAGAGGGTATTTATTCTTAATGGTCACTTGGTTTAATCCTCGGTAATCTATGCAAAGACGTAGTCCTCCGTCTTTTTTCTTGACAAATAAAACCGGTGCTCCCCAGGGGGAAATACTCGGCCTTATATATCCTTTTCCTAACAGCTCCTCGAGTTGGTCTTTTAACTCCTCCATTTCCAGTGGTGCCATCCGGTACGGAGCTTTTGAGACAGGCTCTGTGCCCGGGATGAGATCTATAGTAAACTCAAGATCTCTCTCAGGTGGCATGCCCGGAACGTCCTCAGGGAACACGTCCGGGTATTCTCTTACCACTGGTATGCTATCAACCTTGTTTCCTTCCGCCTCAAGGTTGTGCACATAGCACGCATATAGTTCGTACCCCTTACGCATCAAGTTACTTAGTTTAAGTGCACTAACGATTTTGTTACTCTTCTTAGGGGGCTGAGAGTAAAAGATAACTCTCTTTCCCCTACTCTTTGACAAGGTGATCTTTTGTTTTTGGCATCGATCACCGCCTTATACTGGGATAGCCAATCCATCCCCAGTATGATGTCAAAGTCTCTTAAGTTAAATTCTACCAAGTTCGCGAAGAATTCTACCTTCTTTATCACTGTAGGAATTCCGTTATATCGTTTAGAGCAAGATACTACTTCTCCAGAAGGCAATTGAATTCCTAAGCTAATTCTCTCGCACTTAGGTAGATCTAACTCAGGCACTATTCTTGATGCTATAATTGAGCAACTAGCTCCAGAATCAAACAGAATTCTAAGGGGCGTATTCAAAACATAAAATGTACCTGCCATCACTTCTCCTTGCGCAGGCACGTCCGCTTGATTCACCACGTTAAGCCTCCCCATAGGCCGTCCCTGATTGCCCTGCTGATTCGCATTCGGCTGCTGATTTTGTTGTTGGTTTTGGTTCTGAGGGGGCGGAGGTCGTTGGTTCTGGTTCTGGTTTTGCGGCCTATTTTGAGGGGGTCTGTACCCCTGGTTATTCCCGTTTCGCCCGTTCTGATTTTGAGGCTGTTCTTGCCCCGTGACCAAATCGTCCCTTTTTGTTATGTTCTCGATCCTGGTTCGGCAATCCCGTCGAACGTGACCCATTCGACCACATCGGAAACAGGCGCCCTGCTGCGGGCATTCCCTTGCCAGATGGGGTCGTCCACATCTCGGGCAAGGTGGTACCGGATCTTCTTGGTTGAACCTTCTCCCAGTGTTGTTTTGTTGGGGCCTATTCGACCCTCTGTGTTGTTCGTTCCTTCCAGTGTTGTTCTCGCTTCTTGAGTCTCGGCTTCTCTTGTCCTGGGGACCCCTGCTGGACTCCCCACTCACCCTTCTCTTCAGCTGCTGCACACGTGCTACCGCCACAGCGCGGTCATACACAGCTTGCAAATCGGGATAGTGTACCCACGCGATCACCTCGCAGACAGACAGGTTCAGTCCCATCTCGAACTTCTGTGCCTTTTCCGCATCAGTAGGCACTAACCTTGGTGCGAACCTCACCAGCTCCTTAAAACGTGTGTAGTACTCCTGCACAGTTTGGCCTCCTTGCTTCAGCGACGGGAACTCTTCGTACATCGCTGATTTGGTACTCAGGGGATAGAATCGATCCCTGAGCATCTCCATCATTTCCGCCCATGAGAAGGGCTCGTCATCCTCCGTCAGTTTGGCTTGCGTCGCCTGCCACCAGTCGTTAGCTTCGCCTCCCAAGTAGTATGAGGCGACATGCACTCTCTATCCCTCCGGACATTTAACTGCTCCCAGCAGCTTGTCGAAGGTCCGGATCCACTCCTCCAGTTTAGCTGGATCCTCCTCACCAGCGTAGTGGGGCGGCTGGTAAGGATTCACCATCGCCAGGTAGTTAGGGCAAGCTTGGGGCGGAGGTACCGCCGCAGCTTGGCCCTGGTTGACTTGCGCGTTTCCGAGCGCAATCAACACCTCCTCTATCGTCCTAAGACGATCACCCACATTGTTCGGTGCGGGGGCGTCCTGCGCACCTTGGGGTTGTTCCTCCTCAGGTTGAATCGGTTCCGTGACGTTTGCCAGTGTCTCAGTAGGAGTTTGGGGAACAGGTTGGGTTCTTCCTCTTCCTCTTCCTCTGGGTGCCATTCTGGTACAAATAGGGTGGATTAGGACTTGTGAATTTAACATAAAGTCTAAGCAATTTCTATAAATGTATATGTGTTTTGTAATTTAGCACGTGGTGCTCGATCGATCTAAGAAGCGCCGTACGCCTCGAGGTTTTATTTTAATTTGTTTTATCTTATTTCGAATTTTTTTTTTCGAATTTAAATTTATCTAAATAGATAAATCTTGTATTTTATTTCCTTAAAAGAAATTTTTAGTACAAGTGATAGGATATACCAAAAATAGTAATGTTTCCTTAGCAAAAATAGTAACTACTACAATAGAAATTCCTATCGTCTCTAAGCGTCCTCCGGCACAGTGGTAGGATCCTCCTCCGGATCTTCCTCCTCCGAACTTGGCGGCAGTAGATCGTCAAAGATAGTGTTCAAATCCTGCCCGTGGGCATCGATGTATTCCTTTAGTATTAGATTTTGTGTAGTGAGGGTTTTGACTTGGCGTTCGAGTTGGTTTATGCGGTGATGATCCGCCTCTCTCAAGTTGCGCATGTGGTGCAAATTGGCCTCCAATTGAGCCATACGGTACTTCATTTGCTCTATGGTTTGATGGGAATCAAGATGAACGCTCATCATCCTGATCATCAACTGCATCATGTCTTGACTAGCCATCTAGCGCAAGCAAGAGATCTAAGTTAATATTCGCCAAGATTAGATGCAATATGCATATGCAAATGATGATCCCCCCAAAAATAATTTAATGCACCATATATATATATATATATATATATATATTTTCCATGGGTTTTAAAAATAAAATTTCTCCATGGAAATAATACTTTAAATAATAGTCAAAATATTAATAGTAGTTTAAAACTAATAATGGTTTAAAAATAATAATGATTTAAAGATAATACTTTAAAAATAGCCGGGCTCTGATACCAACTTGTAACACCCCGGTTTTTGATAACCCAGGTCGGGGTGTCACCGCCACACCTCCCTAGTAAGACACGGTTTTTCCGGCTCACTAAAGAGATGCAAGGCTAGGTATTGCAGCGTTTAAAACATTTAAAGCATTCAAAACAGCACATACAATATAATTCGAAAATAATAATATCATAGCGCAGCGGAAATAATATTTAAGTATAGTATTGCAGCGGAAAAAGTAAATAGGGCCGACATGGCCAAACCACGGGTTAAACAGGCCAGTTCATAATATAGTCTAGTGCACGAATTTAAAAACAAAATAATGTTTCCCAAAATCCCATGCATGGATCGTGCTCACACATGCTCATTCCACATACTCTGTAAGAAAAGGGATAAAAATGGTTTGGTCAGCACAACTTGCTGAGTAAGTTAACACATGCATGATCGTAGGGTTTAAAAGCCATTAATTTTAATAATTAAATAAAAGCATGATAATAGCATAATATTCAATTTAATCTAATCAACTATCCAATAGCATAATTTATTTCAGAGCGTTATTTAACAACACGTCTCGCATGAGTTAAAATAAAAGCCATAATTTAAATAAAGCATTTAAGTAATTTAATTGGACAACAAGCATGATTTAATCTAATTTAATTTAATTTAATATCCCCATTACATCCCAGATTCGGTATTTCAAAGTTTCACGATAGCATTGCGATGTCAACAAGTTTAGCCGGTAGCCCGGCGGCCGCAACCGTATCAGCCATACCCAGTACCACTCCGGAGCCTCGGGAAACCCATGTGGATATTCTCGAGAGTGTAGGCTCTATATCTCGCCGTGTTGGCAATATCATATCTCAAGTTTAGCGCGCGGGGTCACCATCGTCCATTAAGGCACGAAGTGAATCGTTAGGGGGCACCCTGCAGAGCACTCACCCCTAATTTTAATTTATCAAGTTTGTAAGGGGATTTTAATTTCAAAATCTGATTTCAATTTGTTCTATTTAAAAATCATCTTTCATCTCATTTCAACCCTAAAGGTTAATTTCATCTTTCAACAAGATTTCAAGATTTGATTTCCGGTAAACCACAGTTTACTCTAAAATTCGTCTAAAATCCGATTTAATTCCAAAAATTCCAAAATTTCACTACTGACTCAGAAACGTCGAGATCTACAACTTTTGTGTTTTAACGTTTTCAATCCGAGACACCTAAATAGGTCAAAAACACCAATTTTCGCAGAAGTGCAATTCTGTTTGAATTTAATGTATCACAGTTTAAAGATTTCGAATTCTACCATAGCAAATCAACTCCAAATTTGATGAAATTTTACAGAGACCATCTTAGGACAATTATCTACAACTTTCATGTTCGGCCAAAGATCTAAATCGGTCTGGAACCTATGTCAAAAAGGTGATCAAGATCAGACCTAAGTTCTGTCAAGAATTTCAAGATCTAGATTCAAGCAGTTCGGTTTCGGTTGGTTTTCACATATCAAATCGTCTCTAAAAATTCTGAAAATTTTACAGTAGATAGATCTAAGCCTTAGAAACGTTTTTTGTGTTTTAAGTTTTTCTGTTTGAAGTCGTTTTAATGTTCGGAAAAATTCATCAAAACTGTTGCGTCGGTAGAAAACATAAGTTGGCAGATTTACGATTTCTTGTTAAATCTTTTAGTTTCGAACATTTTAATTCCTCCAAAAACCATGTAAGAGTTAACTTACTGATTAATCGGCATCCGGGGTCGTCTATTTCGAAGGCGTGGCTTCCAGTCCACCGTTTGTCCTCTCCGCTCGTCGGGTTCTCCGCTCTAGATCCGATACGGGGTGTAGAGAGAAAAGAAACGAGGTTAGAATCCGTTTTCGGATTGAAACGTGAAAGGATTTATCGGACTAGAGCTTACCACAACGTTGGAGATCTTCCGGATTTCGTCCAAACAGCCGCTGTCTCCGTTTGGTGCCTCCGTTGACTCCGGGATTTCGACTTTTGTGTATAGAGAGTATCGTAGGGTTTTGAAAAAGAGTTTAGGCTTCCGAGGGGGTTTATTTATAGATATCTTAAGTCCTAGGGCGTCCAAAATTTGACCCTAAGGGTCTTGAGTCGAGAGACGTTCAACCGAAAGTCGAAAAATCCGCGTTCGGGCGAGAGATTCACGCAACGGGCGAATCTGTCGTGTGGCGCGGGGTTGGCGCGCCTTTCCCCTTATTAGCGCGCGGACAGCGCGCGACTAGCGCCTGGACTTCGGTCCGGGCGGGTCGTGCGATCCGTCGTGCTTTTCCGCCTCTCTTTCGGGTTTCTATCCCTCTATGCTCTCGGATTCCAATTTCCGGACTCTCTTCGGGTTCCTATTTCGTGTCGTTATTTCCTTCGGATCAAATGTTACGTTTTGGTTTCGAATTCTCGAGTTCATTTATATCGGGTCGGGTACCCGTGTAACGACTTATTTATCTTTAATTTCTTTTGTTTAATTAAATCTCTTTTAATTAATTTCATTTCTCATTTCTTCTATATTTATTTATTTAATGTATTTACTGATTTATTTGTTTATTTATTTATTTATTATATTTATTTATTTATTTATTTTATTTATTTATTGTATTTATTTATCTATTTATGTTGTAAAATTCTCGGGTATTACACAATTCCAAGTCATTGAATACAACCACTTACAAACCAAATAAGTAGAAGCCAATTCAACAAGTGATATGGAAATCCAACACCATAGACTTCAACCACTTCATATGCAAGAGTACAAACATGAAACATGGCCTTTAATATACCACCATCACATCTTCAACAAATTTTAAAAAAAAAAAAAATACCATCATCACATTCCATAATAAGGGCAAGGGACTCGTAATCCAGGGATTTTAACACGTCATCAAGCAAGTTTGGATCCAGGGATCATTGCTAATTACTGTTATAGTCATTGCTTTCATTATTATAATAGCAATAAGTAATTATGGTAATGGTCCTATAATCTAATAGAGTGAGCAAGGAAATAAAGAAAATTGAAGTGGCCAAGACTCAAGTGGTGCTATTATGGGGTGTGTAGTGCAAGACTATAAAATGGGCTGTCCAGTGCAAGTCTTGGCATCACTATAAAATGGCCTAATGGGTCAAGGAGGCAATCATATCACTAGGGGTGAAAGTGGGGCAGATAATATCCGCCCGATCCGACGCCGTATTCGATTGTATTCGAATTCGAATTCGAATTTTTATATCCGGCGGATACGGGACAGGATATGGGATTGTAAATATCCGCCCGTATCCGAAAAATCCGAATATAATGCGGATATTATCCGTATTTTCTATCCGAATATCCGAAAATTTATATATATTTATATATATATAATATAATATATTATATTAACTAGAAATAAATAAGTAATACTATATGTATAAATATAATCAAAAGCTTGAAAGCCATATGTAATTTATTAAATCAAATCATATCAATCAACTCGACTACATCATTAGGTTTTTTGCATCAAAACTGTAGTATATAACATCTTGTACTGATGTTATTTAGATGTTTTGAACAAAATAACTAATGATCTCGGAAATTTTAAAAATTTAGTTTAGCTTACATAGTAGTATATTCCGATTTCACTTAAAAAATTATAAAAAAAATTAAATTTCAGTAATTATAAGATTATCCGAGTTAAAATCCGAATCCATCTCGTATCCGTTTCGCGAAATATTCGAATTCGTATTTGTATCCGGCCTATTCGTATCCGATTCCATATTCGACAAAAAAATATGGGATAGGATACGGGATGAGTACTATCCGCCCGTATCCGTCCCGTTTTCATCCCTACATATCACCAAAAAAATGAAGTATATCCTCTACATCATTATCTTTTTAGTACTTTTACATTTCTTGGGCTTTATCTTTATATTCTTAGGGTGGATTTATTCTAGTGATGGCAACGAGGTTTAGGTCGGGTCTGTCAAGACCCAGTATCCAACTTCAGTCTTGGGTTTGGTTCGGTTCTGACTCTGGCCGGTCCCATTGCCATTCTTAAGGATTGGCAATGTGTCGGTTTTGAGTCAAATTTTATAAGAACCAATACCCAACCCAAGCTCGAATTTTGTTCAGTTCTCGGGTTTGACCCGGACTTATTGTCATCCTTAATTTATTCCGTTGTCCTCGATTACTAATAAATAATCAAATCCAGATGGTTTAAAATAACTTCTTAAAAGGAGCTGAATTATGAGGAGGTAAACAACTCCTCACATCAACATAAGAATGTTTCTGGAAACAACTATCTCAATAGTCCTTCCTCATAGGAAAACTAGACATTAAAGACTGTGAGATAAGACAAGTAATCGAAATTAGGGGTGATTAAAAAATAGAACTACTCAAACTTAATTCAAGACATGGTTCCGAAAAACTCAACTCGTGCTTGAAAAATTAAATTCGAAATGAGTATTCAATTAGGTTGATTGAAAAACAAGTCGAATTCGATCCACTATAAATGAGATGCTCGTCGAGCATCGAGTTGAACAGTGGAGTATTAATTACTACTATATACTACTCTCTCTGCGGCTCTGCCCCATTAATTCCGTCTCAAAAATTTTTGAACACACATGCCAGTGCATTTGTTTAATAATTAATATTTTAAAATGTATAGAAATAAAAATATATTCTAAAATTTGTGATTATTTGTTTGTTGTATGGTGAATGGATTACACCAACATATTGATCGTGATATATTATTATTATAATTGGTAAACAACATGTCTAAGTTGGACTTTGCTCATATGTGCTATTCGGGGCCTTTCATAGATATAGATATAGATTTATTTCACCGAAATCCACAAACGAACAAAATCGGTCTTAGTAAGAGTCTTTTATTGAAAACGCCAAAGGCATGTTCAATTGGATGAATGAGATACACAGGTTGTTGATGTACATAAAACATACTATTATTACAGTGAATAATTCATTGACTTGCTCTCCCCTCTCCACCTGTTGTGGTGAGACCAAAACCAAAAGGAAATAAAGGATCATAGTGAGAATCACCCACATTCATAGGAAGCTGATCGACCGATCTGAACCATGTGTGTGCAAGCTTTCCAGTGAAACCATAGTCGCCAAAAAGAACATCAGTAATGCCCTGGCCTTCGGTTCCTGGAAGCCAAGCAGCCACAAGTGCATCTATTTGATCAAGATAAGGTTCTATCACAACCGGGCGTCCAGTTATGAGTATCACGACGCATTTCACATACTTGCACACGTTCATGATGGTGTTGTACCCAGGTTCAACTATTGTTAGGTTTTTGCTGTCGCCGTCTGTTTCTGCATAAGGAAGTTCACCCACAACTACAATCGCGTAAGAGAAGGAGGTGGACTTCAGGAATTCTGCATCGGGATTTTTGTGGTGAATGACTTCGGTGTGGGGATGGATGGCATTCTTCACAGCAGCTAAAACTGTGGTTCCTGCAAATGTAAAAGCCACAGGCTCACAACACATCTATGTTGCCATACGAGAATAGCTAAGCAGTACCACAAGAAACTTGAATAGTTACAGCAGTTGTTTTGTATTTACATACTATACAAAGGTTTTTGTTTGAACCTTTGGGTTTGTATTCAAACACTACATTTGGTATAAATGAGTCATTTGTGGGATTAGATTGTCATTATTAAGGGTAAGTTATGTACGCAACTTCCGTAAGCTTTAGCTAGGAGCTTTAGTAGCTCACGGTTAATAGCTTTCACAACTACTTTCCAATTTAATTAATTTTTTTAACTGTTTTAAAAACTATCTATTTTTTTTTTAAAAAAAAGCACTTTAATATAAAATTAAAACCTCCCGTCCCTATCAAAATCTACAGTTCTTAG
The DNA here is from genome assembly GCA_030278955.1 of Hygrophila difformis. Lineage (NCBI taxonomy): Eukaryota > Viridiplantae > Streptophyta > Magnoliopsida > Lamiales > Acanthaceae > Hygrophila > Hygrophila difformis. The sequence goes on along the minus strand of JAOANR010000013.1, from coordinate 36,505,444 downwards.
AGCTTCAGCTATTTAGTTGTGCAAAACACACCCTAAATAGTAGTAGTAGGTGCAGCCGTTAAAGTAAAATCCAAACGAAACAAATCCGATTCAAATAATTCCCTATGCTCGAACCAAATGCACCAACTTGTCTCAAAAAAATGAACTAACTTTTTCGATCTTGTTTTATTTATTGCCTATTGGACCGTAATATCATACACTCTTACAAAGTTCTTATTTTAAGCTTACCTACTGTAATATTGCCAGAAAGACCTTGCCACTCTATTGTCCATCCTCCACATTGATTGCCAATGTCATTTGCATGACTTCCAGCCACGAGGATCTTTCCTGCTCTCTTCGGGAGGGGAAGCAACGCATCACCATTTTTCCCGTTCTTCAGAAGGACAAGCGATCGCCTCACAGCTTCTCTAGCCAAATCCCTGTGCTCCTGCTCGGAATCCATTGATCATCACCTTGTCAATAAACAACAAAAATGGTGAACCTAAAAGGCAAGGCTTAATTTATATATACCTGACTTCCAAGATGGTTAACCAAGGAAAGATCAGCGAATGGATTCTCAAAAAGACCCAAGATGAATTTAACCCTTAGTACCCTTTCAACAGCATCGTTAATTCTGTTCATAGGGATATAATTATTTTTCACCAAAAATGTTAAGTTGCCTATGAAGTCCAAGAATTTCTTAGGAATGATGACCTACAATAAGCCACATCAACTCTGTTAAATAAATTGCAATATAGATAAATATAAGCCAAACAACTCTCTATTAACTTAAACATTTTGATGAAGTGTTCATTTCTATAAATAAAATCGGCACAGTGATAACTAGACATAGAACTTAATTTTTGCACTGATCCTTCTCGAAAATATTTGAAATCAGTCAAAGCTGAACTGATTGTTTTAACAGATATTAGAATACATTTCTTTTACCAACCATGTCAATTCCTGCATTTATACCAGTTTCAACTGAGTAAGTGTAATTTGCACGTTGCGGGGTGGTTATCTTATCAATGCCTTCAGAGTCTGACATGACGATACCCTATAAGCAATCAAGATAAACCAATTATTTAGAAACATTAATCATGAATTCAACTGAAGAAGTTAAGCAAAATGACATAATTATATCTATATACCTTGAAGTTGAGCTTTGTCTTGAGATACCCAGTGACAAGATCACGGTTGGCATGCATCTTTACCCCATTCAAGCTTGAGAAGGAAAGCATAATCGTTGCAACACCCTTTTTGATGGAATCAATGTATGCAGGCATATGGACCCTAAGCAAATCATTCCAGTCGATAATAGTGTTATTTTCATTGATGCCCTGCATCGTAGCTCCATCTCCAACAAAGTGCTTAGCACATGCTGCAATCTTTGTCCTAATTAAATAAATCAATAAATCAGAAACTTCATTTACAGTTCTGTATCATTTAGTAATCTTTCAGATGTGTATCAAGCAAATAGTGGAACAGAGGGCTTCTTTCTCCACTGCATGAGTTATAACATTGTGTTATTCCTTCTATACAAGCCTGCATTCCAAGATGTTAACCTAAGTTGCTGAGTTTCTTCTCATTTATTTTCCCAACTATTGATACCCCAACTACAGGAACATATGCTACGCTCTTTCTCCAACACTCTTGTAAGAAACTTACTGTTGCTCTATCGTAAAATCCATTATCTCCAAAGCAGTGAATCAGATATTCCCTGGGTAAATAACATTCCCAAGAAATTCACATGGCTCAATGTAGTTTTTTATACATTGTTGTTGTTGGAGTAATTAACATTATGCATTCATTTTGGTGAAATGGTCACATAAAGTAAGATTATTGACAAGAGGATGACTTACTTCCCTTCGACATACGGGAATCTACTTGGATAATTGGTTGGAAGATCTCCTTGTAAACCAGAGATAATCTGGGTCATTGCTTCAACAATTTTATGATCATCACTGTAGCTTTCATAACAGCGACCCCATCTTGGGTCCCTACAAACCTGGAAAAAAGTAGTTTCTTACAAAGAGCTATTAAGCAGACGTAATTTAAAGGAACAGGCATCTTGTATTATATTCACCGCTACACAAGGCGCAAAAGTATAGGGGATCCCAGTGGCTCTAACTTCAAGAGCCGTCGCAGCTCCTATCTTCTTAACAAGTTGGGGATCCCTAATAAAAGTCCATACGATTTTAATAATTTGATAAAACTGAAGAAGAGATGTCTAAGAAGAATGCAGACCATCACTAAAGTAACACCACAGGCTACAGTAACAGTGAAATCTCAACAGTGGAATTTCTTCAATAAAGTTTTAATATGCAGTACAGATAGCTTTCCCATGAGCATTTACTCTTTCACTGAGTACAGTAAAAAAAAAAAAAAAAAGAATTGATAGAATCCTTCTTAATCAGTAATAGCACATGTTGTAATATCAGAATATCAAATTACTACTCTTCCATCACTAATCATATAGTTTTCTCACCAAAAGTCAAATTAGAAATATTAGGAAGCTGATCGATTAATGGACTTGATCTCAAATAAGCTATGTATTAGTGATAGAAGAGTCATAATCTGATACGGATGCGACCTGAAAATTTGAAATAATTTGGCGATGAAGTGATTCGAAGGAGAGTATGAATAACATCATTTTCTTATTAGAGAAGGGGAAGAGAACACAACTTGCCTTGTAACTCCAAGCCCAACATTATGAGGAAAAACTGTAGCATTGTACACTGTATTATGGCCATGAACAGCATCAATTCCATATAAAATAGGAATTCCAAGACGAGTAGACATAGCAGCCCTTTGGAACTCATTAATCATATTGATCCAAGTCTCAGCAGAAGCTTTTTGAGCTGGCACACTCCCTCCACCACTCAAAATATTCCCTGCAAAGTTCAGTGACTCATGATAAGCCATGCTACTTAAACATCACTAGTCCATAAAATTCCCAGCAAAGCATTATGATTGCCAGAAAATAGGAATACAGAATACTACAACATGAAAACATCAAAGTTCATTAGGAAGAAAAGGAAATTCTTATTACCTGGTAGAGAGGAAAAAAAGAAGAAACACACAATCACACACACAAATGCCATTGCTGGAGTATCAAATACTACTATACTAGCCTCTGGAGATGATTATTTTGCATATTCTCTCCGCAATGCATGTGATATGCAACATAGATATAAACTTTAACTTTAAATCTATTGATGCATTAGCTGCACTATGCTGACTCTGGCAAGTTTTGCTAAAACATTTCTCCATCTCTTCTCATCATACATTTAACTTTTTGACACACAATTGTTCCAATGGTTAATAACCATGGCAATTATTATTCATAAATGAAGACAAAAAAATTTCCATGAATTATAATCAATATAGATAAAAGTAAATAAATAAAAAGTCAATCAATGAGCTTAAGAAACAAAGCTTACAGTTTGAGTGATCAATTTTCAACAACTTATCCATTAACAACATAAAGCGGCATGCCTTTGAACTGATAAACCCAACCTATTTACCAAAATTTGGATATCAATATTATGTAGGAAAATAACAAAAAAATAATAATGGGAAAAGGGAGAAGACGGAAGATATCTCGTCTTCTACTAATTACATAGACAATGCCCTATAAATTATAGGTGCGCAAAACAAATTTAACTATAAAATAAATCTGAACAAATCTTAACCGACAATCAAATCTTTAGCTCATTCAAATATTAATCTAATACTTTTATATTTTAAAATTCTCTACATTATTATTTCCAACATATTAACATTGTGTTATTGTTGTATATAAGCTATAAGCAACCAACTTAAGATGCCACAGTTAGCTGATGGAGCAATCAGATCACCCAACAGCAAGAATGAAAAGAAGCAAACTTTATGTTCATACCAATCAAGTATTTCTTGATAATATCTGCAGATACAACTTCTCTGTCGGCCATCGCCATCTGCCCAACCTTTTCTTCAATGGTCATTCTATTTATCAAGTCTCTGATCCTCGTATTCAGTGGCTGATCTGGGTCTTTGTACTTCATGTATTCTGCTTCTATACAGAAGCATAAGATTAAGAGCAACAACACCGAAATTTGCAGTGGCAAAACCTCCTTCCCCATCGCCAAAATTGACTAGAATCTGGAAAGCCAACAACTACTGCACAACAAATCACACAAAAAAAAGATTCAGTTTTTCAGTTTGATTGGGGCAGAACAACAATATAAAATGCAGGCGAGAACGAAAAAACCATCAACTTTCAATGTGAATTAGTACAATTTAAGCGTTATCGCTTGTTTTCTAAAGAATGGGTTGTGAATAGTAGTTAAAAACACTATAATTGAATCACTCAGTAGAAAAGTCAATGAGTGGTGTGAAAAATAAGCCGTCTCTCAATTATTGTAATACTAGTGCTCCGAATCGTGTCCACAGATGATAGAACCGACAGAGCCGCTCCTCCTATCTCGACATCGGTACTTACACCATTTCAAAGTCGACCAGTATATACCAAGTAATAATAGTGCTCCGACACATCGGCGGCGGCGACGACCCAACTCCTAGTCTTCCAAATTTACCACGGATTTCCGTGGTGAACCTTCAGTTCGGGATTCGCCGTGAGGGCTCTTGAATTTACCCATCGCCACAAATTAAATTACTAATGATCATTATACTAATAAATTAAAATTAAGAAAACCAGGCGTCCAATAAAAGGGGAAAAAAAGGTCAAATACGTTCATTTTTCCTTTTTCTTTGAGTTAATAGTCAATTTAGGTCATAATAAGTAGCCACTTCCCTTTTGAGCCACAATAAGTTATGATTTTAGGTTATAATAACAAACTACTTTTGTTCAATTTTTTGCCATACAGATTTTTAAAAATAATAGTTGACCCCACCTACTTTTCTTTATTATATTTTGACCCTATAGTTGACTATCAACTTTTGCCCTTTTACATTTTGACCCCAAACTTTAGATTTTCCATTAAATTTAATTCATATCCGCCCATCATGCTTCCGATAATTAATTTAAGCCCTAAACTTCATACATTGGCTTTGACCGCCTTGCTGCCGGGTTTTCTAAACTCCGGGATTTTACGGCTTCCTCCAACCACGCAGCCGCGACTGATGGTTCACCGATTCTTGGCTCCTTCAACAACAAACAACACAGTCCTATTTCGTTTCCTACCTTAGGACGTATCAAGATATGAATAAGGGGTTTTAACTATATTATCGGGATATTTGGGATATTTGGAAGCCTGGATTTTACTGAAGAAATATTAAAAATATTATTCAAACAAAATTTCTCCTAATGGAGAAGACTGACACTTAGTTCCTCATGGAGGATACAAGACTCTTGGGGAAATACCCTATACTTTTACAGACTCTGAAGGAAATATGCAGAAAGAGAAATATTACAAATATTTTGAAGAGTTGGGAGGATTTTTCGATGTCTTCCATCTGCTTCAAACTCCTTTATTTATAGGCGTCCGCGGACTTCAGCCACGGATCCCAAACCTTCTCTAATTCATTGTGACGTCACTGTGTTCGTCACCTGCTTTGGATTCCAGCATGCTACATTATTGTCCTGCTTAGGGGTGTAAACGAGCCGAGCCGAGCTCGAGCCTTACCAAGCTCGAGCTCGGCTCGGTTATGTATAAGTTTGGCTCGGCTCGAGCTCGAAGCTCGACGAGCTTTAAAAATTGAGCTCGGCTCGAGCTCGACAGAATATATTGGAGCTCGAGCTCGGCTCGAAGGGCCAAAAAAGCTCGACATCAATTTTAGTTTTTTTTTTTTTTTACCTGGTATCCCTAGACCACATTGGACTCAAGACTACAAAATTTTAAATTATTCAATAATGAGCTTAAAAACTTGAAAGACGGAATTCTGTAGAAATATATTAAACTATTCATAATTCCTTATAATAGTCCCAATTTGGAAGGAGATTGGGATTTGGTTTTTTTGATTTAGTGTTAACCATAATAAACTATAATGTACTATATTATTAAATAAAAGGAGGAGTGAATTTACTGTTGGACTTCCTCTTCCTCACATTTGTTAAGGAAGAAGATATACTATATTTTTAAGAAAGAAATAATATATACATATATATATAATATTCGAGCCTATTATCGAGCTTTCGAGCCGAGTATTAGTTAGCTCGGGTTGAGCTCATTAATATTCGAGCCGATCTCGAATTCGAGCAGAGCCTTTTCGAGTCGAGCTTTGGTCGAGCTTTGATCGAGTCGAGCCCGAATATTTTACGAGCCTATCAGTCTCATTTACACCCCTACTCCTGCTACATTATTGTCCTTGGGTGGCATTATTGTCAACTTTTCCATCTTCTTTTGTCGGCCACTGTATGCCAACTACTCTACACTTGCTTTGCTGGCTTTTATTTACGGGGTATTGCCGACACTTCTCTTTCTCTTACATCCAGCTGTCTTCACTTTGGCTTGTGAAAGTTTTTTGAACGTTTCTTTCCTTTATCCTGTTCGGATCCGGTTTTCTTCTGGATTACCCGGATCTTTGTACCGAATAGAGGTTTTTCATGTTCTGTGCAATATGGGCATATGTGGTTATCCCATTGGCCAACATGCATCATATTGCATGCATTCTTTCTAGTAGACTCGGTTGCTGGCAACTTGTTTTCCCAGATGAGTAACCTCTTCTTTTCGAAAGAGGTTTCCGCAAACTCTGTGCTTTTCCCTGTTAAAGAATTAACTAGGAACGGTCCATTTAAGTTGTTTGAGAATATTTTAAACGGATATTTAACATTTTCCATCTCGGTGAGACAGACCCAGAATCCGGATGCTCGTCGGGTGGAGATTTCATCTTCGCTGATTGAAATGGTGCCTTCTCATCCATAGACTTAATTCTTTTGAAGGCAATCATATCAGGTCTTTGTAATTTAATAAAATGAAAGACCGAATAAGAACCTTTTCCGACTATTTCTGGTGCCGCTGAAATGAACTTAAGCTCCAGAATATCTCCTCTTTGCAGGTGCGGGTTGTTCTGCCATGATTCGTGCACTCTGCTACTAATCCATCCCGGAAGTTTTTCGATTTCCGGAAACCCTGGTGATGTAGTATGAACAGATGCTAATGCTCCAAAGTCATACCACTTGCGAACCTCTTCGGGCTTTGATCCTTCGAGCATCCAGACCCTATTGTACCTTCCGGATGTTTCGAACACCGTCTTGCTTGGGTTAATTCCCTTTTTGGAAACCAACTGTTCCCATTTTCCTTGGTAGTCTAGCCAGACCGTAGAAAGGACCTTCTCTTCTGAATTAACCTTAGAGGTTTCTGTCATTGGCTTAAGGTTAATCTCTTCCTCTTTTTCCCTAGAGGCAGTGGGTTGGCTTGAGCTTTCAGAAATGTGACTTTCCTCTTGCTCAATATTCTTATCGGTGTCCGATAATGGTTCCTTTGAAGCAGTGCTTGAATCTGCTTCTTTATACGTGACCACTTTTGTCTGCTGGGCACGTTTCTCTTTGTTAACCAGAGAACCTGACGCTTTCCTGATTAGCTCAAGTACCGATTCCCATAGCATTGTCATTGCTATATGGGAGGTTCGTATATCATTGCGGACCATGTCCACATCGCTCTGTTGTATCTGACCAGCTGCTATTGCATTGATATCCAGCTGCCCAAAATGCTTTGATAGCTCCTCTAGGTTTTCTCTGAGGTGCCTGAATCTCTTAATGATGGAATCAGCTTCAAATGCTTCCATCTCTCGTTAAGAAATCTGCAAGAACATTTTCATGAGATTTTATAACATCAATATCATAAGTATAATATTGACATTCAGCTTGCCATATGATAATACGAGCTTTTTCAATTTTTGATTCAAATTTATTTTTTAGAAAAGCTCTAACATTTGTATTATCAACTTTTAATACAAATTTCTTTGCAAGTAAAAATAAAGGCCATTTTTTAAATGTTTTCCATATTGCAAAGAATTCTTTTTCATTAATGTGCCAAAGTTTTGCTTATTGTTCAGTGAATAACCCTCCTGTGTATCTACAGGGTTCTTGCCCCATAGTTGTTTTTCTCATGAGCACTCCTGCCTATCGAAAGTCATTGGCGTCTGTATAGACTACCAACTCATCCTCATCTTGAGGTATTGCGAGTTTCGGCAATTTATTACAGACTTGCTTTAGTTCGCGAATTCTCTTTGTATGGATTTCTTCCCATTTCCATCTAGAGCTTTCAGTCTCTTTCAGGAGTGGTCTAAAATCCTTTCTATATTTTGCAAGGTCTTTAATTAACATACCTGCAAAATTTACAACTTTCAAGAAACTCTGAAGTTGTTTTTTGTCCTTTAATATATTAGGAAAATTGCGGATTTTCTCCACAATGTGTTCATGTAACTCTATCCCTGCTTCATCAATTTGAACTCCTAAGAATTCAATTTTGTTAGCAGCGATGGTGGCCTTTTTCTCAGAGAGAACAAGACCTTCCCTGTGACATGCATCTGAAAATATTTCAAGGTGTTTAATATGCTCTTTAATATTTCGAAATGCAATTAGAATGTCATCTATGTAGACGAACATAAACTCTAGATAGTCCTTAAATAGATTATCCATCTTTTTTTGGAATATCTGAGGGGCATTAGAAAGTCCCATTTGCATAACATTCCAAATATATTGCCCTTGTGGGGTGGAAAATGCTGTGAATTTCTTCGACTCATTCTCCATCTTAATCTGATAGAAACCATTTGCAATCAAATTTAGAAAACACTTTAGCACCTTTGATGCAATCAATTAAGTGTTCTCTATTCGGAATGTAATAACCATCAAATTATATTATTTTATTAATACCTTGATAATTTATTACCAACCTGGGTTTACCTCTTTTTATTTCACCGTGATTTTTTACCAAGAATCCAGGGCTACTATAAGCTGAGACTCCAGGCTCTATGAGTTTAAGATCGATATGCTTCTTGATAATTTGCTGCATATCTTTCTTATCCTGCATATTCATTAGGATGAGTTTGTATCGAACATACTCATATTTATATTGTTCCTTTATCTGTAGAGTAGCTTCGATCTTGTTTTTATCCCACCATGCCAGAGGATTCTCGTTAAAGTTTCTTTTGATAAGTCTCTTGACATTTTCGAGGGACAATTTAGTTTCCCCATCAATGTCTAATGAAATTATATTTAATAACTTCATTTCCTGCATTGCTTCTTTGAGGTTTATAATTTCCTCAATAGAAGCTTCATCGAATCCTTGCTGTCTAAAAGACAACAAAGCTTACCAAACTTTCTCTTATCCTGCATTTTTGGATGGGTTAGTTTGGCATCATTATCACCACGTTTGCTGCGAAATAATATAGGCATTAACCTATTGAATGCTTTTTCTCTACGCAACACCTGCATCTCATTTCCACAACTTGTGGTAAATACTAACAAATTTCTTTTGTTATCTTGAACATTTTTATAAAGGATTGTATAAAATTATTTACTAATAAAAATATCCGCTCCTGTGTCATGAAATTAAATAGGAGGCGTTTTTACCTTATACCAAGGCGTACCAAATGCTCCTCCAATCATGATATTGGCCTGTCGAATACCCTTATTTAGTACTAAGATTTTTTTTTTTGGAAAAATCTCTTCCTGCAATAATGTGTAATGATTCCATAGCTTCGCTAGGGAAAACTCCTGGTTTTGCCGTGCAAATACCTGATCCAGAATCAATATAAGCTCCAAAATATTCTGACTTATATTGTTCATATATTATCCCTACTGAGATATAAATGGAAAATGGACTTGTCATTTAATTCTGATGGTGTTACCATTCAGATTAAATTATATATCATTATCCTTTCTTGCCCATGGTTTATGATTTTCGAGAAAACTTAATCCCAAAATCATAACCCCATTGTCTTTTCTGGTGGTGCCTAAGACTCTGATCTTGTGTCCTGCAATTTCAATTGTTCCTTCATAGGTTCCAATTGATGGCTGCTGCAAGTAGTATAAGTCATCATATGGAAAACGGTTAATCTTTTCAGTTATGTCAAATATTAGTCGTATTTCTTTCCATCCTTTAGGCCATTTAATCTTTATATTATCTACCCCAATGGATTGAGGAGTTAGATATTTGATGAACTCCTTCCCTTTATATGCCATAATTCTGTCTTCCGAAAAAGACATACGGCTTGCGTACTCAATTCTAGCACTTGTTGATCTGTCTAGAATTGGATGATCTCTTATCTGTATGTCTACTCCTCCTAACCTTGGAATCTGGGTAGGATTTGGAGTCATGACTTTAGCAAATTCCTTGAATTCTAAGAATTTCTATATATTCTTTCCTGAGAAATAAGTCAAAATGAGTCTGAGTCACTTCTTAATTCTTCCTCGTAGATGCTTTAATCCGAGGGGATGTCTTCAAACTGATAGACTGGTACCAGCTTTCCATGGTAAACCGCTTCCACGATATCCTCCGTGGCTTCGTAAATTCGTATCTCACGATTCTGAGGGCAATCGGGTGAGATATGACCTCTGGCCCCACACTTCCAACAGTTGCAGTCCTTGAAACTTTCGTTGGCTCGGGTATGGGCTCGTCTGAACGTTCTTTTTGATGTCGTTCTCCCGTGCTCTTTGCTGCTAAGCTAGTTGAACCTTGGGATGGAGTCTTCGTCGTTCCCGTTCTTTGTCCTGTTTTGTATGTTTTGGCCTTACTCTTAGACCACCATGCTCTTCTTCTTCGGAATGGAGGTCTTCTGAAACTCTTATTGTATGAGCTTCGACTCTTCTTCTTTCTTCTCTTTTCTTCTGATTCTCCTATAATTGTTGAAAAATCGTTATTTTCACAGCAAAGAGGGGTTCTTTTTATTTTACCTCTTAATCTCTTGATGTTCTTTTGGGCTGCTGCCTGTTGACACCATTCTCCGAGCTTATCCTTTAAGAAGGACATTCTTCGGGCTATTGAGTCCACCGTACCAGGGGTACTGTGTACGATTGGATCAACATCTCTCTCTATGGACTGCAGATTTTTGCAAAGAACATAGGACATGCTACTTCAGCTATCATCTTACTCTGAAAATAGTATTTATGAAACCAGTAAATATATTCGTCTACTGCACAAATACTTCTTAGCTCCATACCCAATAGTGCCTGGGTTTAGACCTTGATTTTTTCGGTTCTTTGTTCTTTAAAATAACCATCTCCTACAAAATGAGTTTTGAATAAGAGGCCAAATCTTTCGCGGATTGTGCTTTTGGATTCTCCTTCAAGTATTTGCTCCTTTAAAGCCGCTGTGGAGTTTTTCGAGCCCAACTTTGCCGATCCTTCGAGACTTAGCTCTATTAATCTGATAAAGTTTTCTTTTATCGAGATCCAGAGTGGTTGCTGCAATCTTCATTGAAGCTACACATTCGTCGATCAGATCTTCGATGTTTCGGAAGTCGATCACATCGAGGTTTAGTGTTATGCCATATGGATTTAATGGTTGTAACATCGTCTTGCCCCACGGTGTGGATTCTGGTGCTATACTTGGATTCCGTCCTGGGTTTCGTCTTGCATTGAGATGTACCTCAGGATACCTGTTCATGTGGAAGTCTGTACTTTCTCTCATTGGGACATCGGGTGGTCCATCGTGGGTCACGTTGGCTCCTGAAACTTCCGCATAACCCAATTGAAGAACTTCATTAGGTTTTACATTAACCAGATCCATAATCCCAACTTGGGAAAATGATTCTGCTAATTCTTGTAGATCTGATAAATCTACCCTGGAAACACTCATTCGACTATATTCAGGATATCGATCATAAGCTCTTCTTGTGATTTCTGCATTGGAACTATAGTTGCTTTACCTTTTGATGTAAAGCTTGTACGGGTCCGAATGCATCTCTAATATTGGCTTGATTATTCTTGGAAGAGCCAGGAATATCCTTTTGTCTTTTCTTAATATCCGAAATATCAAATTTCAGATTTAAAATCTCTTTCTTTAGATCTTAAAACAATTTCAAGATCTCCTCTGTTGATTGATTCAAGTTATCTATTTTTCCAGGTAAAATTAATACCCGGTTCCCATAATCTTGAATCGTTTTTTGGATTTCTCTTAAGTCCAATGAGAACTTAGAGCTATCCGGGTCAATTTCTTTCCAGTATGTTCCTCTCATTTTTAGGAAAGAAATTACTTTTAATATCTTGTCCCATGGACAAGTTCAAGAATTTTCTTTGGAATTTTCTATTTTTATTTCCAAATTTTGGAAATAACTCGTAGGTTCCAAATTAATTGAATCCATTAAATAATTAAATCTTCACCATTAAGAGATAAAATATTATAAATAATATAATTAATATATTCTTCAATAAAACCTAGGCTCTGATACCAAATTTCAAGCGCATTAGGTGTCATTTCTATAATGAAAAATTAAATATATTAAGAAATGACTAAAGTAAATAAAGTCAAACTTTATTGGGATTTGAATGAAATAAAGGAAAAGTTGTTGGGATCATTTATTAATTTCAAATAGGTCCTATGGCCTAAATTTTACAAAACTGTGTTTGTTATGACCTGTTTTCATAATTGCAACTTGTTATGACCTAAAAGCGGAATAGCCTCCTTGTTATGACCCTTTTTAACATTTAACCCTTTTTTTCTATTTTATTACCAAAATAGTCCGTTACAAACACTAATTATGTCCAAATCAGTTCATTGTTCACTAATTATGCTCTAATTGCTGACCTAACAATGGTTTAAATTTAAACGTGGACAGAATATTAGTCCCTTTTCTTTTATCTTTTGCCAATTTAGTCATAAACTTTTATTTTGTTCCATTTAGCTCTCTACCAAATCAGTCATTCTTATATTAATTGGTCTCCAACCTTTCAAATTATTTCATTTCAGTCCCAAAATCTTAAATTTTTTATTTCTACTAATCCATTTTTCAAATAAATTCCAACATACTTCCTTAAATAAAATTAAACACCAAACCTCATACATTGGGTTTGACTGCCTTGTTACTGGGTCTTCCAAGTTCCGAGATTTTATGGACTCTCTCTAACCACCTAACCGTAACCGATGGTTCATTGGTTCTGGTTTCCTTCATCAACAATTAGCACAATCATACTTTGTTTCCTACCTTAGAACGTAGTAAGGTTTGAGTAAATGATTTAACTTTACTTTTTGGAATGTTATGGATGCAGGAAGCCTGGACAATAAAATTCTGGCTATGTTTTTTTTTTTTATATATATATACTCCCTCCGTTTGTTAAAAGTTGTAACATTTGCATAGTTGTTACTATTCACTGAGTAACTTTGATTCAAATTTTTAACACAGTTATACAAGATAAAATATAGTCAAGTGCGATCTTGTTAGATTCGTCTAATCGCGTAGTTTTAGAATATCAAATTTTTATAATTTTTACTTTTACACAATTTGAGATATTAAGTATTAAAAATATGTATTGGATAACGTAAAATGCAGGAATGTTACAATTTTTGAAAAACGGAGGGAGTATATTTTTACTATTTTTTCAATAAAATTAAGGCTTCCTGTATCCATAACCTTCCAAAAATTCAAGTTAAATCATTTACTCAAACATTGCTACGTCATAAGGTAGGAAACAAAGTAAGGTTGTGCTGATTGTTGCTGAAGGAAACCAAAACCAATGAACCATCGGTTGCGGTCGGGTGGTTAGAGAGAGTCCATAAAATTTCGGTACTTGGAAGACGCGATAACAAGGCAGTCAAACCCAATGTATGAGTTTGGTGTTTAATTTTATTTACGGAAGTAAGTTGGACATTTATTTAATAAATGGATTAGTAATAATAAAAAAATTTAAGGTTTTCGGCCTGAAGTGAAATAATTTGAAAGGTTGGAGACCAATTAATATAAAAATGACTGATTTGGGTAGATGACTAAATGGAACAAAACTAAAGTTTATGACTGAACTGGTAAAAGATAAAAGAAAATGAACTAATATTATGCCCACGTGTTAGGTTTAAATTTAAACCCTTGTCACGTCGGTAATTAGAACATAACTAGTAAATAAGGGACTGATTTGAACATAATTAGCATTTGTAATGGACTGTTTTGATAATAAAATAAAAATGACTAATTTGAATTTTTGGAAAAGAAGAAATACGTATTTGTTCTTTTTTCCCCAATAAAAGTGAGCGAGCCAGCATGTACTGATGTCGGTAGGTCATTACGGTAATGGGTTCCTGGCATATCACGAGCCAGAATATACTGATGTCGGTAAATAAAGTTTTTTTTTTAAATTTAAATTTAAATTTTATTTTATTATTTTTTAATCCTAATCAATGACCAAACGTAGTTGTTATGAGTGTATGAAGTTCTAATAGCTTAAGCAAATATCTCGAGTTCGAACTTTTATGTATGCATAATTCTGCTTTTAAAAAAGCAACCCTTGAATACCTAATGTAGCATGAAATACCCAATGCACGCCAAAAATCCTGGATAATGGATCCATATTGATTTGGATATATTCTTTAACCAATAAACCAATAGAGTTACTGTGCAGACCTAAGGATGGTGTATCTGCATAACCATGCATGGTTCTCCTCCGGTCCTCCCTCAAGCAATAGACATTAATTTCTCGTAATACAAACATCACATACACCGCATTGCCATCACTCCATGGATTAACATTATTTTATGCGAATAGAAAGATAATTTTTTAAGGTCTTTTTGGGGTTGGCGGCTTGGCGCTCAGTATATCTACATTTACAAGATCGGAATTGCATATCTGAATTGGAATCCTAAAATCCTATCAAATTGCAATAAGAAATAAAAATAATAATCCATCATTGCATATTAACAAGTGAAATCATAATTTTATGTATTTAGGAATTTTCCAAGGTAATCAGTTTATTTTTTCAAATATTACATAAATGTTTTATATAGAAAGCACATCCCATTATTTGGGTTATTTAGAAATCCTTCATCGTGATAAAATCACATAACATAGAGTCATAGACACAATTTTTCTTTTATACAACATTCACTTTATCCCACAACAATTCCACATAGCTTAGAAACAAAAATACATGAAAAGTATGAAAATAATAAATAAAAAATAACACCGTACTAAAACCATTACAATTAAATACTTTTAAGAATGGATCATAGACATGACATGAACATTTTTTTTTTCATACAAATCATACACTTGGATGAATAAGATACACAGGTTGATGTACATAAAACATACTATTATTACAGTGAATAATTCATTGACTTGCTCTCCCCTCTCCACCTGTTGTGGTGAGACCAAAACCAAAAGGAAATAAAGGATCATAGTGAGAATCACCCACATTCATAGGAAGCTGGTTGTGCAAGCTTTCCAGTGAAACCATAGTCGCCAAAAAGAACATCAGTAATGCCCTGTGTAACACCCCGGATTTGATCACCCAGGCCAGGGCATTACCGCCACACCTTTCCAAACAAGACACGAACCAAGTCGAGCTTATATAGAAAAATGCTAAGGCTAAGTTGTACCAAATTTCAAAACAGTTTAAAATCCATTCAAATATACCCGAAGTAAAATCAATTCAGAGTATCACATGCATAAAATAAATAATAGCAGTGCGGAAGCAAAATAGGGCCAAACAGACGGCCAAAACCAAAGTTCAACGTTCCAAGTCCAATACGAGAAATTTTAAGTAAAATAAATGCGACAAGTTCTTTCTTCGTAAAATCCCATCCCGTCATGCCATGACTTATCTGCGAAAAATGGAAAACAACAAATTATCAGTACAAACGGTACTGCGTAAGTTAATGTATAGCATAACAAAATTTAAAGTTTTAGAAGAGTAATAAAAGATAGGAATTTAATCTTTAAAATAAGCGAGAAAAATAATTTATGGAAATTCTTTCACTTTACCAATTACACCATTACCAATGCTCATTTTGATCGAGGACACCAAATATGACCTTGGGGACTTACACCCACAAGGCCTCCATTACTACGATTCTAGGCCTAAGCCCTTTCGAATCAACCCACCTCTGGAACTCGTACCCACGAGGGATGTGAAAGCAGTGACCCTATACAGACCGCTCCGGAGCCCTAGACAACCCATACGGATACATCTAGGAGTATAGACTCTTACTAACACGAAACCACAATATCATATGCGCCGTTTTGGCCACACAAAAAGAGGGGGCGGCCCAACGAGCTCACGCCAAGTGCACTTACCCTCTAAAACGTCGGGCATCCCACTCGATCAAAACTTACAAAGTTTAAAAGTCATAATTTCACACTTTACAATACCACATAATTCCAGATATCATATATTCCAAAAACGAGTGTCAATCGACTCGTACATCATCAAAATACATAAGTACAATTTTACCGAAAAAGAATCACCACTGGCAGTTTCAGAAATCGAACTTGGAAACTTAGTAAAACATTTTCAAAAATTCCAAACTTTTTACAGGAGCTAGAAAATACCCAAATGAACATTTTTCATAGAAATAAGCTACTTCAAATTCGGACTCTAAGTGGCTTAAAAAATCATTTCAGAATTTATTTTTCAAAAGCATAGGAGTTTACTGTCTACTTCGACCACAGTTCCTTTAGAAAATCATAACAATTCCAAGAGTGATTCAAAAATTCTGAAATTTTACAGGGATAAACTAGACACATAAATGAACAACTTTCATGAAGAAAATAACCATAAAAAACGATCGTAACTAGGAGTAATACGAACAACAAAATCTGTCTACACCATGATATTAAAACTGTCATCATAAACTCAGAAAATACCAGATGTTTTTTCGTCGCCCAAATCATGTCCAAAAATTATGGAAATTTACAGAGATCATATTCAAGGTGTTAGGAACATTTTTCATTTAGAAAGGTTTTCCCAAAAACGAACGGATCTAGACGAACAAAGAGGAACAAAAGAAACTATCCCAAAGAAACCCTAAATCACAGATTTGACAAGGGATGGAATTCGAGTTGTTTCTCCATGAATACTCAACCAAAAACTCTAAAATTTGAAAGGCACAACACTAACTTACTTGGTAAGAGATTAAGATCGAAAACTCCTTTGGTGGTTGCTTGGAAATCGGCCAAAACAGTCCCCACGAACACTCCTTCAACCGAATGACCCTATTTGAGAGACGTAAAAGAAGTTTCCTAATGAGAAGAGAAAAGATCCGAGTTTAAGGACTAGGAATGGACTAGAGGCCTTACCAACACTTGAGGAATGGCTTGGGATTGCTTGGATTCGTCCAACACTCCTTGGAATGGAAGAACTCTCAACACAACTCACCTAACACTCAAAGGAAATGTTGATTTTCGAATTAGGTGTTTTGGTGGAGTGTTTAGACTGATTTTGGATAGATTAAGGAGGGAATGCAGTCCCAATGGGTACCTTAATGTACCTGGGAAAGTCACAACAAGATTTATGATGGTCAAGCTCGAAATTGGAGCCACCAACCTCTATCCAAACCCCCTACACAATCAAGGTTCATCTTATCCACTAAGTTCATGCATCCTCCACACTTCCAACTATGTAGATGTTCTAGAAGCTTCTAAATTCGTCCAAATGGAGTCCCAATACACCCCCAAGGTCTGAGACAAGCTTGTGGTTCGATTCTATGAACCAAGCTCGACTTAATGGCTCCAAAACGCATGAAACGCGTAGCAGCGTTTCAAAACGCTGCTACTGAGGAGGTGGCGCGCCGCACCGCGCGGCCACCGCGCCACCACCAGGCTGCGGCCTTTCTCTCTTTTTTTTTTTAATATGATTTTTAATCTCTAAAAATCATACATGGATTATCCATGATTGTTCGATAATCCGATAACTCTCTTCGAGTTGCTATCGTCCGAAAAATGTTTAATTCCGCTCTCTCGAAATTATTTCGGTTGCGATAGTTAAATCCAATTAATTAATTTTCGGATTTAATACTCGATGTTGATTTCTCGGGTATTACAGTCTACCCTCCTTAGAAATCAACTTCGTCCTCGAAGTTGGGTCGTACTTCGGAAAATAATTGGCACAAAGAAATTATTGAGGCTTGCAATTTAAAATTCTTACCTCGGTTCGCGACGACTTTGCGCGGGGTGTCACATCCTCTCCCCCTTAGGACTGCAGTTATGCCCCCATAACTGCTCCTGAGTCGCTTTGGAAAAGTTTGGGATATTTTTGCTTCATATCCGCCTCCAATTCCCACGTCGCTTCCTCAGTGTCATGATTTGACCATAGGATCTTCACCATCCTCACAGTCTTGTTCCTTGTGACCCTTTCCTTGACATCAAGTATCTCGATCGGATACTCTTCGTATGTCAGGTCGTCATCTAGCTCAATTACGTCTGGTTGCAAAAAATGAGTTGGATCGTGCACGTATTTCTTCAATTGAGAAACGTGAAATACGTTGTGCACTCGAGACAATTCCGGTGGAAGTGCCAAACGATAAGCCAGGGTACCTACGCGATCCAGAATCTCGTACGGACCGATGTAGCGAGGACTCAGCTTCCCTCGTTTACCGAATCGCATCACCCCCTTCATGGGCGATACTTTCAGCATGACCTTGTCTCCCACCTCAAATTCCAATTCTTGCCGCCTAGTGTCGGCGTAACTCTTCTGCCTGTCTTGTGCGGCTTTCATTTTCTGTTGAACCACCTTGATTTTTCTGTTCATATCTTCAATGAGTTTCGGTCCAACAACTATCGAATTATCATCTTTCGTCCAGCACAACGGACTGCGACACTTTCGTCCATAAAGCGCTTCGAATGGTGCCATGCCAATGCTAGCGTGATGACTGTTGTTGTACGAGAATTCAATCAACGGCAAGTGGTCTTCCCAACTTCCCTTGAATTCGAGTACGCACGCTCTTAGCATGTCCTCAAGCGTCTGAATCGTGCGCTCAGTCTGACCGTCCGTCATTGGATGAAATGCTGTGCTCATCTTGATTTGGGTACCTAAGGCTTCTTGTAGTTTAGTCCAGAAGTTGGAGACGAACCTACTATCTCGGTCTGAGATAATATCGTGTGGTACTCCGTGCCTTCGGACCACGTTCTCGATGTATGCCTTAGCTAGTTGATCCATCGACCAATTTTCTTCATTGGTATGAAAATGGCGGTCTTTGTTAACCGATCAACTATTACCCAAATTTTATTCATTCCTCGGGGAGATCTTGGTAACCCCGAAACAAAATCCATGGAGATGTTATCCCATTTCCAGCTTGGGATCTCCAATGGCTTTACCAACCCTAGTGGCTTTTGCCTCACTGCCTTACTTAGCCACAAAGTCGGCAACATCCTTCTTCATCCGCGGCCACCAATAGATTTTCTTTAAGTCCTTGTACAACTTATCCCCACCAGGGTGGACTGAATAAGGTGTACTGTGGCCTTCTTCCATGAGTTTTCTCTTCAGTTCCTCGCACTTATGAGGAACGCACTATCTTCCTTTAAAACGGATACTTCCGTCCTCATGGATCGTGAATCCTACTGCCTTTCCCTCACCTATCTTTCCTTTGATTCTCTGGAGATTCTCGTCGTCCGGTTGGGCTTCTCGAATCTCGTCAAATACGGTAGATTAAAATGTTATGGCGTTCACTGTCTCCACCACGGTCCCATAATGGACTAGTCCAGTATCCAACTTAGCTAGGTCCATATACAGTCCCGAAGGTAGAATGAGTGTGTTCGCCGTGTGCCTCGTCTTGCGACTCAACGCGTCCGCAACGACGTTCACCTTGCCTTCATGGTAGGCTATATCCAGATCGTAATCCTTGATCAGCTCGAGCCATCTCCTCTGCCTCATATTTAACTCTTTCTGAGTAAATATATACTTGAGGCTCTTGTGATCTGTAAACATCCGACAAGTTCGTCCATATAGGTAGTGTTGCCAGATCTTAAGAGCGAACACTACCGCTGCTAGTTCCAGATCATGTGTCGGATAATTTCCTTCGTGTGGCTTGAGTTGCCTTGATGCATAAGCAATCACCCTTTGGTTTTGCATTAGCACGCAACCAAGACCTTCTTTCGAGGCGTCGCTGTACACCTCATAATCCTCCGTTTCTGATGGCAATGCTAAGACCGGTGCGGATGTGAGTCTCCCCTTAAGCTTACGGAATGACTGCTCACACTCAGCTGACCATTCAAACTTCAATCCTTTCTTCAGCAATTGGGTCATCGGTCTCACAATTTTCGAAAAGTCCTTCACAAATCTTCGGTAGTATCCGGCTAGTCCTAGGAAACTTCTTACCTCAGTCTGGTTTGTTGGTACCGGCCAATCAGACACTGCCGATATCTTTGCTGGGTCGACTGATACTCCTTTAGCCGATACTATATGACCTAGAAAGGCGACTTCATTCTTCCAAAACTCGCACTTTGACAGTTTCGCATAGAGTTGATTTTTCCTCAAAAGTTCGAGTACTTGGTGCAAATGTCTTCGATGCTCTTCTTCATTCCTTGAGTAAACTAGGATGTCATCGATGAATACGAAAACACATGAGTCTAGTAACTCTCGGAAAACACTATTCATGAGGTTCATGAATACTGCGGGAGCGTTAGTCAGACCGAAGGACATTAAGGTGAATTCGTAGTGTCCATATCTTGTTCGGAAAGCTGTCTTGGGTATATCTTTCTCGGCGATACGTAGTTGGTGGTATCCCGACCTTAGATCAACTTTTGAAAATACCGACGCTCCTTTCAGCTGATCGAAGAGATCTTCGATCCTAGGTAGCGGGTACTTGTTCTTAATCGTCACTTGATTAAGACCTCTGTAGTCGATGCACAATCGGAGTCCGTCGTCCTTCTTTTTCACGAACAGGACTGGTGCTCCCCATGGTGATGTGCTCGGCCGAATGTATCCCTTTGATAACAACTCCTCGAGTTGTTCTTTCAACTCCTTCATCTCAGCAGGCGCCATGCGATATGGTGCCTTTGACACTGGTTCGATTCCGGGTACGAGATCGATCGTGAACTCAACTTCCCGCTCAAGAGGCATTCCTTAGATATCTTCCGGGAAGACGTCTGGGTATTCGTTCACGACGGGGATACTGTCGATCTTGCTCTCTTCACCTTTCAGATTATGCACGTAGCATGTGTACAGTTGGTATCCCTTCTGCATGAGATTGCAGAACTTTACTGCATTTACTACCTTGGCACCCTTCTTCTGAGGCTGCATGTAGTAAATGACCTTCTTCCCACGACTCTTCGCCAACGAGATCTTCTGCTTTTGGCACTCGATGATAGCCTTGTATCGCGTCAACCAGCCCATTCCCAAGATGATGTCGAAATCCTTAAGGTCAAATTCTATGAGATTCGCAAATAATTCAGTGTTTTTGATTACTATCAGGATCCCGTCGTATTGTTTGGAACACTATACTACCTTACCTGATGGTAATTGGATTCCTAAGTTAATGTTATTCGGCGCTAGTAGATCTAACGCAGATATAATTCTCGTGGAAATCAAAGAGAAACTCGCTCCTGAGTCAAATAAGACCTTGACAGGTACGCTTAAAGCAGTAAACGTACCTTCGATCACATCGCCTTGAGCAGCTAAGTCCGCTTGATTGATCACATTCAGGCGTCCTACTGGCCTGCCTTGATTCCCATGCTGGTTTGGATTCTGAGGTGGCCTCTGTGCCTGTGGGAACCTCTGTCCTTGGTTGTCCTGCTGGTTTGGCCCAGCTGGTCTGTTTCCCTGAGGACGAATCAACAGGTCCAACCTCTTGTCAATGCGGTCCTCCCTCGTCCAGCACTCCTTTTTCATATGGCCTTCTCGGCCACACCGGTAACAATGCCCCGGTCTTGGGCATTCACGCACCAAGTGTGGAATGTCGCACTTCTGGCATCTGGGTATGAAGGTGCCCTGGTTATCCGGCCTCCGGTTTCCTTGGCCTCCTCAATTGAACTCTCTGTTATCTGACCTCTTCTGACCGTCATTTCTTCCTTGGTCATTTCCCCTTCTGAAGTGATTTCCAGTGTTATTGTTCCGGTTCTTCTTATCAAAGTTATTTAGGCCCTTGCTCGTCTCTCCATGGTCCTTGCGCTTCAGCTGTTGTACTCGTGCAATTGCCACTGCACGATCGCAAACAGCCTGCAGAGTTGTGTGCTGTCCGCCAACTAAGATCTCTCTGCTGTTGAGGTTTAGCCCCATCTCAAATTTCTGGGCTTTATCAGCATCGGTCGGTACCAGTCTTGGAGCGAAACGGACGAGCTCCTTAAACTTCGGGTAGTATTCTTGAACTGTCTGGGTGCCTTGACGGAGATTAATGAATTCCTCATACTTAGCAGTTTTCGTGCTGAGGGGATAGAACCTTTCCCTCATCATCTCCTTAAATTCTTCCCAGAAATAGGCGTGTTCGCCATCGGCATGTCCTTCTTGGTGGTTTTGCCACCATTCGTCAGCTTCTCCACTTAAATAGTATACGGCCACTCCAACTTTCTCGTTTTCGGGACACCTGACGGCATTTAGCAGCTTGTCAAAAGTCCTTATCCAGTCTTCCAGCTTTGCGGGATCCTCCTGTCCCTCATAGTGGGGCGGCTGGTAAGGATTTACCATCGCCAAATAATTTATTCGAGCTGCTGGGGGTGGCACTGCTGCCTGTGCTCGATTAACTTCGGCGTTTCCTAAGGCAATGAGGACTTGCTCAACTGTCCTCAGTCGTTCATCCATTGCGTTAGGAGCAGGATTAGGTTGACCTTCTGGATTCGGCGGGTTTGCACCAACTGGAGCATTAGCGTTCCCTGGAGTCTCAGCTCTGGGTCTCCCTCTGGGCGGCATTCTGATGACCAAGCATGCAGAGGTTAGATTCGCGGTTAGATGAAAGTTAATAGTCGAGTTAGACTATGATCAGAATTCTATCTCCAAAACTCTAGGTGCGAAAGGAAACCGAAATGGCAAGAAAGGAAGAACACTATATACGAAATTCCATAGATAGTAATGCTTTGATAGCGAGGATTACATCACGATATACTACTAAGTTATCACTACGTAAAATGTGATAACGATACGGTAACAAGATGTGATAACACTAATACGCAATGTACGGAATCAGAAAACTAGCAAAAGCAAGTAAAGAAGTCCATCTCGGAAACCGCATGCAACTCCTAAAGCAAGTAATCCGGGGAGTAGCCGAGCATCCTACGATCGGCCTCAACCTCCTCGTCAGTGTCAAGAGGCAGTGGAGGGTTCTCCACAACCTCCTCGGGGTCCTCGTCTACAATGTTGATAAACTCATCCGGGTCAAATTCCTCCTCTTCTTCCATCTCTGGCTCAGGATTGAGCTGGTTTTGCAGCCCAACTATTACCTCCTCCAATGCAAATATGCGTCCCTGCAACATGTGCACGTGGTGACGGCAATCCTCAAACTCAGCTGCAAGAGCATCGTGGCGAGCAGCCATCTGGTTACTCCTAATAGTCATTGCCTCCATCCTCTCTTCCATTGCCACAATCCTATTCCTATCGTTCGCGGCATCCCTAGTAATGTGGCGAAGCTCATGCGTGATATCGGACATAGAGCATAACAAGCGCATGATAGAGTCCTGTAATCTTGGGTCGGCCATCTAACATGCAAATTTTTACATTAAGGGATATGCCACACATAAAAAAAATGATAATTTTGTTAATACACATGCTCCCCCCCCCCCCCCAAAAATAGTACTAATTTTTAAGACTTGTCGAATTTTTGCGATATACTTTTCCATGGGTTTTAAAAATAAAAATTCCTTTCTCCATGGAAATAATACTCAAATGCTTAAAAATAATATTGAATAATTTGGGCCTCTATAGTGGGCCGAAAAATAGTAGCTTTAAAATTTTCGGGCTCTGATACCACTTTGTAACACCCCAGATTTGATCACTCAGGCCAGGGCATTACCGGCACACCTTTCTAAACAAGACACGAACCAAGTCGAGCTTATTTAGAAAAATGCTAAGGCTAAGTTGTACCAAATTTCAAAACAGTTTAAAATCCATTCAAATATACCCGAAGTAAAATCAATTCAGAGTATCACATGCATAAAATAAATAATAGCAGTGCGGAAGCAAAATAGGGCCAAACAGACGGCCAAAACCAAAGTTCAACGTTCCAAGTCCAATACGAGAAATTTTAAGTAAAATAAATGCGACAAGTTCTTTCTTCGTAAATCCCATCCCGTCATGCCATGACTTACTCTGCAAAAAATGGAAAACAACAAATTATCAGTACAAACGGTACTGCGTAAGTTAATGTATAGCATAAAAAAATTTAAAGTTTTAGAAGAGTAATAAAAGATAGGAATTTAATCTTTAAAATAAGCCAGAAAAATAATTTACGGAAATTCTTTCACTTTACCAATTACACCATTACCAATGCTCATTTTGATCGAGGACACCAAATATGACCTTGGGGACTTACACCCACAAGGCCTCCATTACTACGATTCTAGGCCTAAGCCCTTTCGAATCAACCCACCTCTGGGACTCGTACCCACGAGGGATGTGAAAGCAGTGACCCTATACAGACCGCTCCGGAGCCCTAGACAACCCATACGGATACATTTAGGAGTATAGACTCTTACTAACACGAAACCACAATATCATATGCGCCGTTTTGGCCACACAAAAAGAGGGGGCGGCCCAACGAGCTCACGCCAAGTGCACTTACCCTCTAAAACTTCGGGCATCCCACTCGATCAAAACTTACGAAGTTTAAAAGTCATAATTTCACACTTTACAATACCACATAATTCCAGATATCATATATTCCAAAAACGAGTGTCAATCGACTCGTACATCATCAAAATACATAAGTACAATTTTACCGACAAAGAATCACCACTGGCAGTTTCAGAAATCGAACTTGGAAACTTAGTAAAACATTTTCAAAAATTCCGAAATTTTAACAGGAGCTAGAAAATACCCAAATGAACATTTTTCATAGAAATAAGCTACTTCAAATTCGGACTCTAAGTGGCTTAAAAAAAATCATTTCAGAATTCATTTTTCAAAAGCATAGGAGTTTACTGTCTACTTCGACCACAGTTCCTTTAGAAAATCATAACAATTCCAAGAGTGATTCAAAAATTCTGAAATTTTACAGGGATAAACTAGACACATAAATGAACAACTTTCATGAAGAAAATAACCATCAAAAACGATCGTAACTAGGAGTAATACGAACAACAAAATCTGTCTACACCATGATATTAAAACTGTCATCATAAACTCAGAAAATACCAGATGTTTTTTCATCGCCCAAATCATGTCCAAAAATTATGAAAATTTACAGATATCATACTCAAGGTGTTAGGAACATTTTTCATTTAGAAACGTTTTTCCAAAAATGAACGGATCTAGACGAACAAAGAGGAACAAAAGAAACTATCCCAAAGAAACCCTAAATCACAGATTTGACAAGGGATGGAATTCGAGTTGTTTCTCCATGAATACTCAACCAAAAACTCTAAAATTTGAAAGGCACAACACTAACTTACTTGGTAAGAGATTAAGATCGAAAACTCCTTTGGTGGTTGCTTGGAAATCGGCCAAAACAGTCCCCACGAACACTCCTTCAACCGAATGACCCTATTTGAAAGACGTAAAAGAAGTTTCCTAATGAGAAGAGAAAAGATCCGAGTTTAAGGACTAGGAATGGACTAGAGGCCTTACCAACACTTGAGGAATGGCTTGGGATTGCTTGGATTCATCCAACACTCCTTGGAATGGAAGAACTCTCAACACAACTCACCTAACACTCAAAGGAAATGTTGATTTTCGGATTAGGTGTTTTGGTGGAGTGTTTAGACTGATTTTGGATAGATTAAGGAGGGAATGCAGTCCCAATGGGTACCTTAATGTACCTGGGAAAGCCACAACAAGATTTATGATGGTCAAGCTCGAAATTGGAGCCACCAACCTCTATCCAAACCCCCTACACAATCAAGGTTCATCTTATCCACTAAGTTCATGCATCCTCCACACTTCCAACTATATAGATGTTCTAGAAGCTTCTAAATTCGTCCAAATGGAGTCCCAATACACCCCCAAAGTCTGAGACAAGCTTGTGACTCGATTCCATTAACCAAGCTCGACTTAATGGCTCCAAAACGCATGAAACGCGTAGCAGCGTTTCAAAACGCTGCTACTGAGGAGGTGGCGCGCTGGTGGCGCGCCACCGCGCGGCCACCGCGCCACCACCAGGCTACGGCCTTTCTCTTTTTTTTTTTTTAATATGATTTTTAATCTCTAAAAATCATACATGGATTATCCATGATTGTTGGATAATCCGATAACTTTCTTCGAGTTGCTATCGTCCGAAAAATGTTTAATTCCGCTCTCTCGAAATTATTTCGGTTGCGATAGTTAAATCCAATTAATTAATTTTCGGATTTAATACTCGATGTTGATTTCTCGGGTATTACACCCTGGCCTTCGGTTCCTGGAAGCCAAGCAGCCACAAGTGCATCTATTTGATCAAGATAAGGTTCTATCACAACCGGGCGTCCAGTTATGAGTATCACGACGCATTTCACATACTTGCACACGTTCATGATGGTGTCGTACCCAGGTTCAACTATTGTTAGGTTTTTGCTGTCGCCGTCTGTTTCTGCATAAGGAAGTTCACCCACAACTACAATCGCGTAATAGAAGGAGGTGGACTTCAGGAATTCTGCATCGGGATTTTTGTGGTGAATGACTTCGGTGTCGGGATGGATGGCATTCTTCACAGCAGCTAAAACTGTGGTTCCTGCAAACACAACAGCCACGGGCTCACAACACATCTATGTTATCAAACTATACAAAGGTTTTTGTTTAAACCTTTGGATTTGTATTGAAACACTACATTTGGTATTAATGATTCATTTGTGGGATTTGATTGTCATCATTAAGGGTATGTTCTGTAAGCATAAGCTTATGTAAGCTTTAGGAGCTTTGGCTTCTCTACAAAAAAAAAAAAAAAGAAAATCCTGTTATGTATCCGAAGGATAAGATTATAACTGTGAAAAGAAGTTCGGCAATCAAAAACTACCATTAGTAGCTCATGGTTAGCAGCAGTTACTTTCCAATTCAATTAATTTTTATAACTGTTTTAAAAACTACAACTATTTCTAAAATACACTTTCATATAAAAATGAAAACCTCCCATCCCTGTCAAAATCTACAGCTGTCCAGCTAGTTAGCTAGTTATGCAAAACACACCCTAAATAGAAGTAGTAGATGCAGCCGCTAATGTAAATCCAAACGAAACAAATCTGATTAAAATATTTCCCTATGCTTGAACCAAAATGCACCAACTTGTCTTCAAAATAATGAACGAACTTACTTTTTCGATCTTGTTTTTATTTATTGGACTATAATATACACTCTTTCAAAGTCTTATTTCAAGCTTACCTACTGTAATATTGCCGGAAAGACCTTGCCACTCCATTGTCCATCCTCCACATTGACTGCCAATGTCATTTGCATGACTTCCAGCCACAAGGATCTTTCCTGCTCTTTTCGGGAGGGGAAGCAACGCATCACCATTTTTTCCGTTCTTCAGAAGGACAAGCGATCGTCTCACAGCTTCTCTAGCCAAATCCCTGTGCTCCTGCTCAGAATCCATTGATCACCACCTTGTTAATAAACAACAAAAATGGTGAACCTAAAAAAAAAAAACGAGGCTTAATTGATATATACCTGACTTCCAAGCTGGTTAACCAAGGAAAAATCAGCGAATGGATTCTCAAAAAGACCCAAGATGAATTTAACACTCAGTACCCTTTCAACAGCATCGTCAATTCTGTTCATAGGGATAAAATTATTTTTCACCAAAAATGTTAAGTTGCCAATGAAGTCCAATAATTTCTTAGGAATGACGACCTGCAATAAGCCACATCAACTGTGTTAAAAAAAATGATGTATAAATAAATATAAACGAAACAACTCCCTATTAACTTAAACATTTTAATGAAGTGTTCATTTCAATAAATAAGATTGGCAACATGACATAGAATTTAATTTCTGCACTAATCTGTTTCCCAATTTGGGAGGTTTATTGATTGAAGGAAAATATTTGAAAGCAGTCAAAGCTGAACTGAATGTTTTAACAGATATTAGAAAACATTTCTTTTACCAACCATGTCAATTCCTGCATTTATACCAGTTTCAACTGAGTAAGTGTAATTTGCACGTTGCGGGGTGGTTATCTTATCAATGCCTTCAGAGTCTGACATGACGATACCCTATAAGCAATCAAGATAAACCAATTATTTAGAAACATTAATCATGAATTCAATTGAAGAAGTCAAGCAAAATGGCAAATATAATTTATATTTATATACCTTGAAGTTGAGCTCTGTCTTGAGGTATCCAGTGACAAGATCACGGTTGGCATGCATCTTTACCCAATTCAAGCTTGAGAAGGATAGCATAATTGTTGCAACACCCTTTTTGATGGAATCAATATACGGAGGCATATGGACCCTAAGCAAATCATTCCAGTCGATAACAGTGCTCCCTTCAGTGTTGCCCTGCGTCGTAGCTCCATCTCCAACGAAGTGCTTAGCACATGCTGCGGTCTTTGTCCTACATTACACAAAACAATAAAAGGAGAAATTTCAGTTGCAGTTCTGTATCATTTAGGAATCTTTCAAATGTGTGTCAAGCAAATAATGGGACAAAGGCTTTCTCTACTCTGAGTTGTAACAGTGTGTTATTTCTTCTATACAAGCCTAGATTCCAAGACATAATAAACCTCAGTTGCTGAGTTTCTTCCCATTTATTTACCTGATTCCCAAACTATAGGAATATATGTTACCCTCTTCCTTCACCACTTTTGAAATTTGAACAACTTATCTTTACTCACTGATTCTGACGTCCTATTCCTAAAACCAGTTCTCTTCAAAGCAGTGAATAAAATGTTCCCTGGGTAAACAAAATTCCCAAGGAATTTACACTGCTCAATGTAGTTCTTTTTTGTATAGTTATTGTTGGAGGAGTTAGCATTAAGCATCTCTTTTAGGCACAAAATGGTTATGTAACTTAAGATGATTGAGAGAAGGATGACTTACTTCCCTTTGACATATGGGAAACTAGTTGGATAATTGGATGGAAGATCTCCTTGTAAACCCAGGATAATATCGGTCATTGCTTCAACAATTTTATGATCTTCACTGTAGCTTTCGTAAGAGCGACCCCATCTCGGGTCCCTACAAACCTGGAAAAAGAGTAGTTTCTTAAAAAGAGATATTAACCTGACGTAATTTAAACGAAGAAACATCTTGTATTATTATATTCACCGCTACACAAGGAGCAAAAGCATAGATTCCCATTATCCAGTAGGAAAACAATTGCAAAAAATGCTACTGCTGGAGTAATCAAATACAGTACTAGCCTATGGAGATGATTCCCTTGCATATTCTCTCAGTGTGATGCATGTAATATGCAACATAGATATAAATAGTAACTTTAAATGTATTGATGCATTAGCTGCACGCCTACACTATTCTAACTCTGGCAATATTCACTAATACATTTCTCCATATCTTCTCTTCATACATTTAACTTTTTGACACACAACTGCTTCAAAATACTCCCTCCGTTTTTTTATAACTTCACCCATCAGACATTTCACGCAATCCAATACATATTTTTAATCGTTAATAACTCAAATTGTATATAAATAAAAAAAAATTATAAAAATTTGATATTCTAAAACTACGCGATTAGACGAATCCAACAACATTCACTTGACTATGTTTTATCTTATATAATTATGCGAAAATTGAATCAAAGTTACGCAATGAATAATACCAACTATGCAAAGGGTAAACATAAAAAAGAACGGAGGGAGTAGTTAATAACCATGCCAATTATTTATCACATAAATGAGGACAACAAAATTTTCATGAATGATAATCAATATAGATTACTAAATAATTAAATCAATAAAATCTCATTCCGTGAGCTTCCAAATGCGCCAAGATTAAAGTTTGAGTGATCAGTTTTAAACGAGTGATTTCAATTAAAAAACAATTTTTTTTTAATGCGCGGATGACTTATTTTATAAATCAGCATGCCCTTGAACTGATAAACCCCAACACATTTAGCAAAATTTGAATAACAATATTAACTTAGTGTTATTGTTGTATAAGGTATAAGCAACCAACTTAAGATGCTACATTTACCAGATGGAGCACTCAGATCACCCAACAACAAGAATGAAAAGAAGCAAGACTTTGTGTTCCAAATACTCTGTACACTAGAAACCATATACTCCATACCAATAAAGTATTTCTTGATAACATCTGCAGATAAAACTTCTCTGTCGGCCATTGTCATCTGACCCACCTTTTCATCAATGGTCATTCTATTTATCAAGTCCTTGATCCTCGTATTCAATGGCTGATCTGGGTCTTTGTATTTCATGTACTCTGCTTCTATACAGAAGCATAAGAGCAACAACTGTAATACCCGAGAATTTTGCAACATAAAATAAATAAATAAATAAACAATAAACAAAACAATAATAATAAATAAATATAATAAATGAATAAACATAATACATAGACAAGGAAATGAGAAATGGAATTTAATTTAAGAAGGAATTAAATTTCCAATACCCGTAAAGCCAAAGATACATTAATCAAATAAATTGTACAAGGGAACCCGACACCAATGGACTCGAGAATTTGAGGCCAATATTAAATCTAGACCCGAGTAAGAATTTAGATAGGGAATAGGAGCCCGAAAATATCCCGGAAATCCGAATCCGGGAACATAGAGGGATAGAAGTCCGAAAGAGAGGAGGAAATGCCCAACGGATCGCACGACCCGCCCGGACCGAAGTCCAGGCGTGGACCGCGCGGTGGCCGTGCGGTGTTTCAACAAACGGCGCGCCAACCCCGCGCCGGATGATAGATACGCCCGTTGCGAGATTTACTCGCCCGAATCCGGATTTTTCGACTTCGGTTGCTTTCCTTTCGGCTCAAGACTCACCAAGGCCGACCCTGGACGTCCATAGATCCCTTACCTCTATAAATAAACCATGGAATCGATCCCAAACACTTTTCAAAACATTCATACTCTCTATACGTTCGAAAACCCTAATCCCGGAGTCGTCGGAGGCACGAGACCAAGAGAGGGACTGTTTTGGACGAATTCGGAGTCGTCTATCATCGTGGTAAGTTCTGATCCGTTCGTTCCTTTACATTCTTGATTCGAAAATGAATCCTAACTTAATCTTCTTGCTTTCGACACCACGAACCGGATCTAGAACGAAGAACCCGACGAACCGAGGAGATAAATGGTGGACTGGAAGCCACGCCTCCGAATCGACGAATCCGAACGACCAAAGATCTGTAAGTTAATCTTACTATGGTTTTGGGAGGATTTAAAATACACTTATTCTAAAGATTTAAACCAAGAACGTAAAATCCGTCAAAACGAAATCTTTAACGGCGCAACGTGTTTGCATGATTTTTCCAAACCCTTAAACCTGTTCAAACGAGAAAATCTAAAACATGAAAAACGTTCCTAAGACGTAGATCTAGCTACTGTAAAAATTTCATATTTTTTCGTTAAGTTTTGTTATCTGAAATTGACCCCAAACCGAACTGTTCTAAATTTAGATCTTGAAATCTTGACAGAACTTTAGTTCGATCTTGTAGACGTTTGTGACAATAGATCTAGACCGATTCAGAACTTTAGTCGAACATGAAAATTGTAGATATATGTCTTAAGTATCTCCCTATAAAATTTCATCAAATTTGGAGTTAGTTTGCTATGGTAGATCTTAAAATTTTGAAACTGCTGTGTAGAAAATTCGGACAGATTATCATCCTGTTAAAAATTGACATTTTTCACTTGTTTCTGTATCTCGGATCGAAAAACTTAAAACACGAAACTTGTCATCTCTGTATTTTCGAGTCACTGGTCAAATTTCAGAATTTTCGGACTTAAACCTGATTTTTAGTTAATTTTGGAGTAAACAGTAGTTTTGACCAAGTCAAATCTTGAAATCTTGTTGAAACGGTGAAATTAGCCTTTAAGATTTAAACGAGTAGAAAACTCTTTTGAAATAAATGTATGAAATCAGAATTTAGGAAAATCCCCTTACAAACTTGATCCATTAAAATTAGGGGGTGAGTGCTCTGCAGGGTGCCCTCCTAACGATTCACTTCGTGCCTTTATGGACGATGGTGACCCCGCGCGAAATTTGAGATATGTTGCCAAAACGGCATGAGATATATGGCCTACACTCTCGAGAATATCCATATGGATTTCCCGAGGCTCCGGAGTGGTACTGGGTATGGCAGATACGGCTGCGGCCGGCGGCCTACCGGCTAAACTTGACGAGATTGCGATGCAATCGTGAAATACTTGAAATACAAAATCTTGGGAGTAATGGGGATAATTAAATATTTATTGTCCATTTAAATTGTTAAATGCTTTATTTAGATTAATTATGACTTTTATTTAAATTATGCTAAATATATTATTGATTAGTGCCATGAATTAATTATGCAAATTGGTTAGATGATTAAATTGAATTATCTATGCTTTATTATGATCATGCTTTTAGTTAAATCTTAATGAATGGCTTTGAAACCCCACGATCATGTATGTATTAACTTACTCAGCAAGTTGTGCTGACCAAACCATTTATTTCATTTTTCTTACAGAGTATGTGGAATGAGCATGAGAACTATATGCATGGGGGAATATTTTGGGGAAACTTTATATTTTAATTTCTTGCATTAGACTATAGTATAAACGGAACCCGTGTTTTGGCCATGTTGGCCCTATTCGTAGAATTTTCTAAGAGGATGTTTGGATAAGTGGTAAGAAAAGTGATTATCTGATTATTGTGTTTTCAAAACGCAAATAATCAGTTTAACCGCTAAAAAATGATGCTGCAAACCTGATTATTTGGGATAAGTTTGCAGCATCATTTTTTAGCGGTTTGCAGCATCATTTTTTAGCGGTTAAACTGATTATTTGCATTTTGAAAACACAATAATCAGATAATTCAAAATAATCACTTCAAAACATTCTCTGTACCAAACCTGCTAAATGTTTAATTTTGTTTTGGCCATGTTGGCCATTTTGGGATACATTCTGCTCTCCCAAATTGATTATGTGTTAAAGATAGTAAATCACTTCAAAATAAATAGGTATGCTTTTCTATCTCATCTAAATCCTAACATTGTGTGGAAGAAGCTATTTATCAGATTTAAATCAGTGTGAGAACTATTACATTTGGGATTTGGCATTTATCAGATTTTTGTGAGTCTAGTTTTGATATATAGGGCATATTATTTTACTGTTTTGGCATAGAATTCATGGAGTTGGTAGGATTCTACAGTTGAATGTTGAATGCTTTTGGATCAGAGTGGCATGTTTAATCGAATTACAGATCATGCCTTGGCCTTGGTTGTTCAATAGTGATTGATGATTGTACCCCTACCCCTGCTCTAGAGTTGATATTTGAGTGAACTGTATAACTATTTTACAATGTGTGGATCACATGTTGCCAGACATCTTACATCAATTATGCCATGACAAATAAGAAGTCACCTTTCTATGGTTATGATTTGTGAATTGTGATTTTCATTTTTCATTCATACTATATTATTAGTATTGGTTGTAGTTTAACACTTCAATTAATCTGCCCATTTGTATATTATTGCTAGATGATCACAAGTATTTGTCATTATTGTATCTAAATGGTATTCCCTCTGTGATGTGATGACAAGTGCTAATTTTTTCTTGTATATGTAAAATTGCGTGTTTTTGTTAATTTATATTATAAATTTATCCCCAGAACATTGATCTATCTAAAGTTATATTGCTTACTAAAGAGAAGACAAAGACATCTTGGAAGGCCGGAGAATGTAATCCATAGATTGTTTATTGCCTACTTTATCCAGTGATTGATATAGGATTTAGTGAGCAAGACTTCAATTCTGGCTTGGCCATTTTATGAAGTACTTTTTGTTTAATGATCTGGAAGTGAATTAATCCTTGTTTATTTCATGGTATGTAGGCATGACAGATTCAAATATAGGGAAGGGTACCGAAAGCAGCAAACATATTTGGACAAAAGAGGAAGATTCAAGGTTTGATTGATACATTGCCAGGCATCAATGTCGTGCAACGTTTTAAAGTAATGGATTTGATTGGCAATTATATAGCGCGCACATACATATCTTACTTTGCATCAAGAAGACGAAATTGATATGATAAAAGTAATCATGGATGGTTTTGTGGGGTAGTTGATTATTTTTTAAGTTAACTTTAATTTTGCACATTGTATTTTATTTTGGTTTTAATTGTGTTTGTAAAAGGATTGATTATAGTTTATAATTTTATTGGGATTGATAAAATATTTTGTTGATAATTTGTGCATAATTTTTTGTTTTTTCATTTTAAGAAACCATTATTATTAAAAAAATATATATAGTTTGGACAAGTATTTTTATTTATGTTTATATATTTTTTCTTATTTATAACAATCAAACAACATAATTAATTTTTTTAACTAAAGTAAAAATAAGGAACTTAAATTTCATGATTTGTTTCTATGTTGAATTATCTAAGCAACCAAACAAGAGAATTGATTCTAAAAAGCAAGGTACTCTATCCTTATAGCAATCTCATCTATAGGAAAACCTCTTAGGAAAGCTTAAGAGTTACCTGTCTGTTCTTTCTTTTCAAGTGAGCTCCTAGTTGCTGCACTAAGATCGGAAGCAAAAGGTAATTTATTGCTCTCGCTTTGCGAGAGGAGTTGTTGAGGCGTTCTTGTAAGGGCTGGTCATTCCTAACTTCCTTGAGAATTAGCTTTCTTCTTACGACTGATCGATAGTTGTGTTTGCCATGTGCCTTCTGTTAGTGGCTTGATTTATTAGGTTTTTTTGGCTACGCGTTTGAGTGCAGAAGAAGCAGCAAAGGTATGGGTTATATTTGCCCCATTCAATGACACTTTTATTGTGAGTTCTGCTGTGCAAACTTGTTTATCACTTAACCGAAAATAGGTAGGTGTGTCGCTTTTGTATTTAATGCAATTTGTTTGCAGCATGTCGCTGACTTTTCTGGACGAGAAACCATGGTTTGCATTACAGGTATGCTGGTTTCTTTGGGCTGTAAATGTTTGTTTGTAGATTATGTTCTGCACGGTTTGTGCTTTCGATTGATATTTTAAAAAATCGAATTACATGGATGAAGATTTAAGGATATGTAGTTATTCTGGCGACATGGTTGTTGATATAAAAATGCAACTCATTTGTAGTTCGGGTGTTATGTAGATGTCGGCGGTGGTTTAGGGTTTATTTGTTGTTAGTTCTTTTGGTTTTCTTCACTGCTATTTGGGATGAATCGGAGTTTTAGGGCACCGGAAAGGGGGCAAATGGGGAGTCTGAGGATGAAGGATAACAGGGACGAGGATTTGGCATTGTTTCAAGAAATGCGGAAGCGCGAGAAGGCGCGGAACGATCTTCTTCTTCTTCAGAGCTCCGACGAGTTTGATGCTCCACTTGGTAATTCAAATTAAAATGTTATTTAATGTAGATTAGTTCTTTTGGTTGTTGAGAATCTATTTTTGGTATTTGGTGGTTTTATTGTGACTTGTTAATGGGTTTGGTTCTACTTGATTCCTTGTTAAATAATTGTCTGGTACCTATTTGGTGGAGTTAACTTTTGAAAATCTTCGACTTCTTGTCGTGTGTGTTTGCGTGCTGTTGAATTTGGAAAGAAATTTTGGAAGTTTTATAAAGAAAATAGGATTCTTGTTCCGAAAACATTATTACCTTTATATTTTATTTTGGTGATTATTGTGTCTTAAATATAGTCCCATTTTTTTCTTCATTGAATTTGTGTTGCTGTTTCCAGGACCCAAATCTGGTAGTTCTCCAATATTTAATATAACCTCAGGCACACCCGCACCTGTCCGGAAGACTGGTGCGGATGAGTTTCTCAATTCTGATGGTGATAAAAATGACTATGATTGGTAAGTGTTAGTTTATGGACCTTACACTTTTAAATCTATCATTTTCATTGGTTGTGAATGTTCCAGCTTTAGACAAGTTGAGTCCCATGAAGATGTAAAAACTTTTGATTCATTATGGAAAAATGAAGTTCCTTTGAATTAAAGCTGAAGGCATGTTCTTTTTCTTTTCGGGTGATGATGAACATGGTATGATGATGGTCACTTATCTTTTAAGTAATGCAACACCTGTTAATTGTATCTTACAGAATTTGTTATCCAGTGCAGAAACCAATTTGTATAATTTTTTAACTGTATATTTTATCAATTTTTCTTATAAGATTGGTATGTGTTAGCTGGCATGGATTCTGAAAGGATAGATTTAATCAGCCTTTTGAGGTTTAAATCTATCCAACGGTTATGCATTTGTTTACTGAACTTGTGAGTTTGTGAGCTCTTTTCATGTTGACACACTGCTTGATTCTGATGAAGGCTGGTATGCTAAAATTTGTCGAAAAAATCGTGGCATTGATGAAGTCAGAGAAGCTGTTTGGGCCTCAGGGAGGGCCAATAATCATGTCTCAGGTTAACGATGGGCTCTTCTTGTTTGTTTTACATCGGTTTTTGGTTCTGATCGGTATTAAGGATTCAAAAACTCGCAGATAGAGAATGAATACGGACCGATAGAATGGGAAATCGGAGCTCCTGGTACAGCTTATAAGCTGTGGACAATACAAATGGCATTGGAAATGGACACAGGTGTTCCATGGATCATGTGCAAACAAGACACTGCTCCTGATCCCATCGTACGAAATTCCCTACTGCCTCTCTTACTCTGTACTGAAGCTTTCTGTGTATCTTACTTGACAATGTGTTGATGCTGCAGATTGATACCTGCAATGGATTCTACTGTGAAAATTTCCGTCCCAACAAACCGTATAAGCCCAAGATGTGGACTGAAGCCTGGACTGGCTGGTAGATAATTTGGAACATTGATCATCTAACTTGCTACACTTCTTTCTGCCTCCAGTTTTGGTTAAGCTGAACAGTAAGTGTATTCTACATTAGGTTTACACAATTTGGCGAGACGTCCACCCACAGACCAGTCGGGGACTTGGCTTTTGCAGTGGCCAGGTTTGTCCAGAACAACGGTTCGTACTTCAACTATTACATGGTAATCGATTTTCCCGTTCTCTGTTCAAATCAGGTTCCGATTGTCTGTGGATTGAGTCTGCAGGTAAGGCAACTGATTTTATGTTTGTTACTGTGTTTCTGTTGGCCAGTACCATGGAGGGACGAACTTTGGCCGAGATTCAGCTGGTCTTTTCGTTGCCACCAGCTACGACTATGATGCTCCCATAGATGAATACGGTAATGTCCAGTATCAGCATCAGTAGATTCAATTCATCTCCTATGCATAGATTGGTGAAAAGATTGTTTAAGCATAGTGGTTACCTGAAAATCAACAGGAGTTGTGAATGAGCCGAAATGGGGACACTTGAGAGAGTTACATAAAGCAATCAAGCAATGCGAGTCGACTTTAGTTTCATCAATTCCGAATGTTACATGGCCTGGCAGTTTTCAAGAGGTAAATCAGAAGGATGTGTTCTTTAGACCGCCTCTTTTTTAACGATGAATCCGGCATGCTAAAGTTCTTGCCCTTTATCGTTATCCTAGGTTCATGTCTTCACAACAGAGTCTGGAGCTTGTGCTGCTTTTCTTGCCAACTATGATCCTATGTATTCCACAAATTTGACCTTTCGAAACAGGCATTACGACTTGCCTCCATGGTCCGTCAGCATTCTGCCTGACTGCAAGACTGAAGTTTACAACACTGCAAGAGTAAGGAAACATGTTCTTTATAATAAAAACTCGACATCTGAGTGATCAAGCAGACATGAATGAATGACAATTATGTTTTCCTGCCTTGGGATATAATTTGGCTGCAGATTACCTCCAAAACCTCCCCTGCAAAGATGGTGCCTTCAGGCGTTGAATTAAGTTGGCAATCATACAGCAAGGAGATTCCTTCTGCAGAAGACGATGACACACTTAAAACAGTAGGTTTATGGGAGCAAACAAATCTTACCAGAGACAATACCGATTATTTATGGTACCTGACATAGTAAGTTCCATCAAAACTATTCGAGGCCATAGTCCGTCCCTCCATACAGGTTATTGTATCAGTATTAGCTTTTTCTTAACTGTTTTCTGATGATTAGGCTCTTCTGTGGTTCGTTTCATATTTGATCATTCTGGAGTCATAAACTTGACCACCTTCCATCATTCTTCAATTATCCTATTCGTTCCGAACATATGCCTTATACATAAATCTAAATTACGAATGAAGCTATTCGGCGTTGGCTGGAATGGCTACAAGGCATTAATAACAAATTAACACTATAACTGGTTGAAGATTATTCTTATATTAAGAAAAATGGGTTAAATTGAATTTACTTCTTTCAATAGCCCATAAGTTGTAACATGGGCAATGCTTTTCACTACTCTCAATTGAATATTATAGGTAAGTACTTTGCTTGGCTTATTTTGTTGACTTTTAATTTAGGGGTGATTTTTGTTTATATCTTACAGTACTATACGTGATTCCTTTGGTCTTTGATACAAGGAAGCAAGTTTTGTGGCAGGTAGGAGGCAGTTGAAAAAGATTTATTTGCTTAGGTATGTTTTGTTAGTTTATATTAAAGTGAAATCCAATGAGAACTTGTAGTTCTGTTGTAATATTCTTTATTGTTTGGCCTCAGTTAGTTCAATTCCTTGCATGAAGGATGATAATGGTAATGTTGGTGGTGATAAAGAAAAGTACAAAAATGGGAATGAGATATATGTTACTATTAGTAAATTCTATGGGAAAAAATTGTTGTAGATGGGAACCCACGTACACTTATGACTTACCTATAGTTATTCTTTTTTTCTCCATGAGCAATTGTACGTCCTCATTACGCTGTGCATCGCACAGTTTCGCTACTAGTATATATATATATATATATATAAAAGCCCCAATTTTAAATTTCACAATGGTCAATGGGCTAATAAAATAAATAATGACTAATGAAATAATAATCCAAACAATAAATTCAAAACATACAATTATATATATTTATATATATATATATATATGTATATATGAAAAAATGAAAATGGGCCCCCAATTTTAGGGGCCCTATGTTGTAGGCCTGTTTGAACAGGCTTATAATGAACTTTAGATACTAACGTGAATGTAATGGAGGAAGGATTTCCTGATGGGTTGTTTCAGGTTACTAAAACGGAGAAAAAAGTGGCGCGTTTGCTTGTGGTGGAGGGCATTCAGTGAGACTACAGACACTAACGTGAATGTAATGGAGGAAGGATTTCCTGATGGGTTGTTTCAGGTTACTAAAACGGAGAAAAAAGGAATCAGACAAGGTCTTACGTGGGTGCGCCCGGAGAAGGGATGGTGGAAGATCAACACGGATGGTTCGTCGATGGGAAATCCGGGCCCGGCGGGAGTTGGAGGAGTGATTAGAAATGACAAGGGAGATGTTATTTTCATACTGTCAGATTCCATCGGGAGTGCGGACTCCACCGAGGCGGACATAACAGCTATCTATCATGTGTGTAAAGCCTTAATTCGGGATCAGGGGTTCCCATTACAAAAATTATGTTTTGAATGTGATTCCAAGAACGTAGTTGGGTGGTTGAAAGAGCCTGGTTCGGTGCCATGGAGATTTCATGATATGTTGGGGCCGTTCCTGGAGATCCGTAATCATGCTGGGACAGTTTTGATTCAACACATTTTAAGGGAACGCAATGCCGAAGCTGATATGTGGGCAAAAAGGGGTGCTGCAGGGGGCAGATCAATTGAAGAATGGAGGTTGTAACCTTATGGTGGCTCTGTGGGTTGAAAACAAAATAATGATACCAATCAACGTGCAAAATGATGGGCGAATGGAGATGGATCGGTTGAGGACTGGGTCAAGAGATGCTATTTTGAACAATAGGGCGATGGGACAATTTAAGCTGAGGGACAGATTTGTCGGACCAATTTGAGGACGCTGCATTGTGACTGATATCTCTGACCGATATCTATGAATAAAGCTGTCTGGTTTTTCTTTTTTTATTACTCTCTCTTACAGGTTGCTGGTGCATTACGGGGGATGATGAAGATGTAAATTGGGGCGATATTGTTGCCGGCCTTTGATCGAGTTTAGTGGCTGCTGTGGTGATCAGTAACGCCCGGAGAAGCAAAGTGAAGTGAAACATTATGGCCACATAACACAATTTGGTGGAGACATTCTGGAAAGGAAGATGATCCAGACATGAAGCATGTTAACCCATTGACAAGCTATACTGGTGAGATCTGAGCCTTATCTGACCTTCATTCGAGTTTGCGTGGGAGTCATTTTGTGAATTCTTGAACTGGCTTCAATCACACATGCCGAGTCTGTGTATATTTTCAATTCAATGCATCGAAAATGAATAGGGCATTTAGGTTGAACCATCTCAGATTCTACAGAATACCATACTTTCATACACCCTTGTGAACTATGTCCCGAGCCAAATTGATATTATCTTCCCTCCTTTATCTCTGCGTTTTGAATCCTGCCTCATCACCCTACCCCATGCCATAGCCATTAATAACCTTTGCACCCTGGGGATTTATGGAACTGTCTGTTAATGATTCATGTGGATAAATCGAACGTTGCTGCATTATTGTCGATCATTAGATGCGTTTGGAAGGGCTGCTTATGCGGGTGGGTCTGTTTTCATTAGGAAATTATGGGAAGGAAATTTGATTGGCTTTTGGGTGGAGGGGGAAATGTTTTGGGGAAAAACTTGGGGTTATGCCT
The DNA here is from genome assembly GCA_030278955.1 of Hygrophila difformis. Taxonomy (NCBI): domain Eukaryota; kingdom Viridiplantae; phylum Streptophyta; class Magnoliopsida; order Lamiales; family Acanthaceae; genus Hygrophila; species Hygrophila difformis. The sequence continues at coordinate 36,464,744 of JAOANR010000013.1, read as the reverse complement.
GTTTTGATGGGGTATTGGTAGTTGTTTAAAAAAAAAGAAGAAAAAAAAAAGAAAAAAAAATTCGATAATAAATAAAAAGGAGACAGGTATTACCAGTTTTGAAAGGAGTGGCTTCTGGATGGATGAGTAAGGGTGGTATAGTGAGAATTGTTTTTTTTGTGGTAAGAGCATAGAGTTGAGGAAGTGACTCAAGGCTTTGTAGGTCGATTGTGGAATTGGCTGGTTTTCTCTCGCTGTGTTTCTGTCCTTGCAACATGAAGTGATCGATCCAGTGAGCATTCTCAGATAGCTCTATAATCCCCGCTGGCCATATTTGCAATCCATCTACCCACTGTCTTGGACCTAATTTCTTACCCTATAACTGCCCTTTGATTTCGATGTATTGGACTTGAACATTTCTACAGGGGAGGTATGTTGGTTGAAACAAGGGGATGAAATTGCAATTGAGATTCACCACTGGTGAATTCGTTTTTCGCCTGGAGAATGATGGAGCGGATCCCAGAATACTGTGTGCAGTTGATATCGACGTCGCCGAGTGCTTATATCGCATGAAGAAGTTGTTGTTGGGAACGATGGACTCTGTGGCCTCGATTATGATCCTGACTTTCGACATATAACAGGTTGATGGGGCAGTAATGGTCATTGTGTCAAAAGTGCTATGTATCATGCGATGCACTTTGAAAATCATTGATTTTGTCTCTTTGGATTTGGGATTCTTACTCATTGTACGACATGTACATCTCATTTGGATCAAATGGAATAAAAGTATGTTTTTCTCAAAAAAAAAAACTCTATTGATATCATGTGATGTGAATTAATTACATTTTTTTGAAAACTATTTATTGCAATTAAGTTAAAACTATTATATGAAAATTTTCTTTCACTCATTTTTATAAATAATTTTATATTGGTATATCGATAATACCGAACTTTTATGCCGAATATTTCGGTATACCGAATATTGGTATACCGATATTTTTGGTATGGTAATGGTATTAATTTTTCATATAGATCCAACCCTAGCCGCAATGAGGACCTTCTTTTTTTTTTTTTTGGTTCCTATATCTACAAATTTAAATATAAATTATTACACACTATATATAGTATAATTATATCATGTCAAATGACGGATTCAGCATATTTTTCCGCTTGTTTGTTGCCCTCACAATCACCTTCTCGGGGGAAAAAGACAAAAAAAAAAAAAAAAATCTAATTATTCGGCCTTAATTTGACAAAATCTAATGACTTTTACATGACTATTATTCAAATTTTGTATATTACATGGACTTAAAATCGGAAAAAAAAAAATCATAGTAACGATTCATATAAGTTAAAACCTCTTTGATTTATGAATTATAAGATCCACAATTAAAATTGCATGGATTCGTGTTATTTTTTTTTTTTTAGGAGCCATTGAAGGCTTGGAAAAGGGTGGTGGGAGTCCATGCTACACAAATTATAAAGGGGAATAAAAGGGGGGGATAGGGGGCCGGTGGGGAATCGAACTTCCAACCTTCCGTTGGAAGTCAATAGACTTAACCACTTGGGCTAAGTCCTCATCCCGATTCATGTTACATTGATAGCATAAATGAGGATATAACGATAGCAGCCCTACAAATGAGGGTAATTGAATTTTTGTGCTACAAATATTGGATATGCATAAATAAACAATGCGTTAAGGATTCATTTAATTAAGCTTCTAGTACAAAATATTCAACCACATGTTAAAACCATAAATCCATAATAAAGTCGTGTAGTAGTGCGGACAAGCTTCTAATTATCAATTAATTAATAATATATACTCCATGTTATAAGTAGGGGTGAAAATGGGATGGATAATATTCACCTGATCCGATGCCGTATTCGATCATATTCGAATTCGAATTCAAATTTTGCTATCCGAGTGGATACATGACCGGATATGGATTTGAAATATCCGCCCCTATCCATAAAAATCCAAATATCGTACGGATATTATCCGAATTTTCTATATGGATATCCGGATATTAATATATATATTATATACCAATCCGGTTTCTGTAATGGCAAAACAATTGCCAGCAGGTACAGACAACGCTAAAAATGATGTGTAGCCTTTGTAAAGTGATGTATAAGCCTTATAAAGTGATGTATATGCGGTAGTTTGTTTTTTATTAGTTTTTTGTTCATAACCTCCATCCATCACTTTTTTATACTCACACATCATTTCATATACACATACCCATCACTTTTGAATGTACCAGCACCTACAGGCTGACAGCACCCAAAAGATTTCCATTATATACTACTCCATCGATTTTTTTAATAAATTTAACATTTGCATAACTTATAATATTCATTTAGTAACTTTAAATCGAGTTTTTAAATAGTTATATAAGAATACTAAATTGTTATGATTTTTATATTAGTACAATTTGAAATATTAAGCGTTAAAAAAATATATTGGATTGCGTGAAATGCATAATATTAAATTTATTAAAAAATGGATACATTATATATAAATAAATTATACTCCTATATTACATAAAAATTAATATATCCATTAGACTACGACATTACAATTAATCTAAATATTTAATACGTAATATCACTATATTTAATATTCTAAACGATTAATTTAAATAGGAAAAACCTTAATCCCGTTGTTTTCATCCTTCATTCCCTCCCAACCACTCACCGCTCACTGCTAATACGTATAAAACAATGTACCTTATGAGTTATGGTGTGCCTTATGAGTTATGGTGTGCCTAGCAGTCAAGTCATTAACTTCAAACCTTATTGTTGAGGGTTCGATTTCTCACCTGCCCCTATCCATCCATTTTATCCCCTTTGTAATTTGTGTGATTTGGGCTCCCACACACTTTTCCCGACACTCTCGAGTGTCAATGTTAAAAAAAAATTAAAAAAAAAAATCCTTATGGTGTATAAGACCATTTTTTAACCCTACAGTGTATGCAACTATACTGGTACTTAGTAATTACTACCTCCGTATTTTTGGGTTTGCACTATTTGACACGGGCAAGCATGCCGATACACATTTTAAAAAGATTAATATCTTAAATTGTTTACAATAAAAAATTATATAAATTTGATATTCTAAAACTATAAGTTTAGACGAATCTAACAACATCGACTATATTTTTTCTTTCATAACAATGATAAAAATTTGAGACAAAATTAAACTATAAACAGTGCAAAAAAATAACAATGTTGCAAATAGAGCTGTAAACGCCGAACCGAGCCGAGCTTTGGGTGTTCGAGCTCGGCTCGTTAAGCGTTCGAGATCGGCTCATGTTCGTTCGTTAAGGAAGTTGAGCTTGAAATCGTCCGCTCGTGACAAAGTTCGTGAGCTCGAGCTCGAGTTCGGCTCGACTTATTTAGTTCAAACGAGCAAACTTACTCTTTTGTTCAGCTCGGCTCGTTTAAGCTCGTTCGACTCAATTAAAAATTTACCAAAAAATAGAAATCATTTATCCAATCAAGGGTTAGATATTTTTTTCATCCAATATTGAAATTGTCAAACGAACATATAAAATTACAAAATTACCCCATTAACGAACATATAGAACACTTTTGGATTGTTCGCGAACAAAGCTCGGGTTCATTCGTTAAGCGAACGAGCTCATGTTCGTGTTCGAGCTCGGCTCGTTAAGCTTTACAAACGAATAGTTAACAAACGAACATGAATCGAAACGAGTTTTGTTCGCGAATTGTTTATTTATTTTACAGCTCTAGTTGCAAACCCAATAAAACAGTGGGAGTATGTAAGAAAAACTAATTTCAAAATATACAATACTTTTCGGCCTTGTTTAGTGCATCACAATCACCTAACCAGCTGTGAGAGAGAGAGAGAGGACCAAGAGAGAGAGAGAGGGGACCAAATCTAATGGCCTTTATTTGACAAAATGTAATGAGTATTTTATCAAATTTGTATATTACTATATGGACTTAAATCGAAAGAACATGATAGTAACAATTCATTTAAGTTAAAACCTCTTTGATTTATGAGTATAAGAGAAACAATTAAAATTGTGTGGATTCGTGTTAAATTCATAACCATAAATGAGGATAAAATGATAGCATCGCAGCCTTGCTCTAATACTAGCTAGAGTATAATTCAATTTTTGGGTTATGGACTTATTGGATGCTACAAAAGTTGGATGTGCATAGTTATTAAATAGACGATGCGACAAGGATTATATTAATTCGTGTGCTCTGTATATACTACATATATCCATATGTTTAATTATTTGATTTTCTCATGCTGTTTCTAGAACAAAATATTCAGCCACACGCTCAAACCGCAATAAAGTCGTACTATTAATTATCAATAATAATAATAATAATATACACTCCATGTAATAAGCATGTAAAAAGCATGCAGCGATGGCTATTTTTTTTTTTTTTGTTAAGTGCAGCGATGGCTATTTGGTAGACTGCATTTGGTACAAACAGTTAATATTTAGTATTTGTAATATAAGAATTCTTATCCATTGGGAACACTATAATTTTCTAACAAAACCTTTAATAAGAACCACAAAGAGTTATTAAAAAATAGGGTAAGAAGATAGAGTAGTATAGTAGGACGGCAATCGAAACAGCAAAAAAATATATTATGGGCTTATTAAATAAACTTGTCGACACATAGGTGTCAATGTTTATCTAAAAAAACTTGTCAAAAGAGCCAGGGGAAATTATGGGCTTCTTAAATATATTTGTATGCTAACCCAACTTGGATAACAACCTTTAGACTGGAGTTCGATTTCTCACCCGGCCATTTATCCCTCCTCTTTGTCCCTTTTATAATTTTTGTGGCATAGACCCACCACTTATTTTTAGCCTGAATAGAAAAAAATATAAAAAATTACTTGGATACCATGTAGATTTTTGTAAACAATTACTATTAATTTTTATTCCTTTATTAGTTACGAAGATTATTAATATTTAAATATTTATTTATTTTTGTATGAATAAATACCACAACTTAATTCAAGTAAATTAAATACATTTCAAAATTCATTAAAGTTTTGATAAAAAATAAAATAGAGTAATGTGTGGTCGAATAGGAATTCTAATCCAAAATCATTGTATGGTGATAAAATCTACTATTATTCATACCAATTTTGCTATCAATTTTCGTCCAGAATACAGATTTTATATTTTGACCTCAATGTGATTTTGTATTTTAATTTTGAAAAAAACAATATTCATGTTCGTGTATCATGTTTGATGTCTAATTGTAATGTTTTCGTAATGTGTTGTATTAATCACCTTAGAAAATTTCAAAACAGACAATAATGATTTTCACTTGTTAGTATGCATAGTTTTTTTTTTTCATTCCTTTTTATAGTTTGATAGGATCTTAAAATCTCAATTTTGCAAAAATAAAAATGATCATATCTAATATCCATCTTGAAAACCTCAATTTCACCACACAAATCTATTAACACACCCTCCGTTTCAATAGGACTGCACCATTTGTTACTGGCACGCATGCCGATGCACGTTTTCAATGATTAATAACTTAAATTGTGCACAACTAAAAAAGATACTTCTAAAACAACATGTTTAGACGAATCTAACAAGATGTCACATGACTATATATTTTCTTCTATAACTATGATAAAAATTTGAGACAAAGTTAAACTGTGAATAGTACACAAAATACCTATGGTGCAATCCTATTGAAACGGAGGGTGTATTTCTTTGGTAATAAGTGACAATCAAGTGTCGGTAAAGAGTAGTGGGGGCTCAAGCCACGTGATAAATGAGACTGATAGAAAGTCGGATGGAAATTCGAACCATAAAAATTTGAGACAAAGTTAAACTATAAACAGTGCAAAAAATAACAATGTTGCAAATAGAGCTGTAAACGCCGAACCGAGCCGAGCTTTGGGTGTTCGAGCTCGGCTCGTTAAGCATTCAAGATCGGCTCATGTTCGTTCGTTAAGGAAGTTGAGCTTGAAATCGTCCGCTCGTGACAAAGTTTGTGAGCTCGAGCTCGAGTTCGGCTCGACTTATTTAGTTCAAACGAGCCAACTTACTCTTTTGTTCAGCTCGGCTCGTTTAAGCTCGTTCGACTCAATTAAAAATTAACCAAAAAATAGGAATCATTTATCCAATCAAGGGTTAGATATTTTTTTCATCCAATATTGAAATTGTCAAACGAATATATAAAATTATAAAATTACCCCGTTAATGAACATATCGAACACTTTCGAATTGTTCGCGAACAAAGCTCGTGTTCGTTCGTTAAGCGAACGAGCTCATGTTCGTGTTCGAGCTCGGCTCGTTAAGCTTTACAAACGAATAGTTAACAAACGAACATGAATCGAAACGAGCTTTGTTCGCGAATTGTTTATTTATTTTACAGCTCTAGTTGCAAACCCAATAAAACAGTGGGAGTATGTAAGAAAAACTAATTTCAAAATATACAATACTTTTCGGCTTTGTTTAGTGCATCACAATCACCTAACCAGCTGTGTGTGTGTGAGAGAGAGAGGACCAAGAGAGAGAGAGGACCAAATCTAATGGCCTTTATTTGACAAAATGTAATGAGTATTTTATCAAATTTGTATATTACTATATGGACTTAAATCGAAAGAACATGATAGTAACAATTCATTTAAGTTAAAACCTCTTTGATTTATGAGTATAAGAGAAACAATTAAAATTGTGTGGATTCGTGTTAAATTCATAACCATAAATGAGGATAAAATGATAGCATCGCAGCCCTGCTCTAATACTAGCTAGAGTATAATTCAATTTTTGGGTTATGGACTTATTGGATGCTACAAAAGTTGGATGTTCATAGTTATTAAATAGACGATGCGAGAAGGATTATATTAAGTCGTCTGCTCTGTATATACTACATATATCCATATGTTTAATTATTTGATTTTCTCATGCTGTTTCTAGAACAAAATATTCAGCCACACGCTCAAACCGCAATAAAGTCGTACTATTAATTATCAATAATAATAATAATAATATACACTCCATGTAATAAGCATGTAAAAAGCATGCAGCGATGGCTATTTTTTTTTTTTTTTTTTTTTGTTAAGTGCAGCGATGGCTATTTGGTAGACTGCATTTGGTACAAACAGTTAATATTTAGTATTTGTAATATAAGAATTCTTATCCATTGGGAACACTATAATTTTCTAACAAAACCTTTAATAAGAAGAGTTATTAAAAAATAGGGTAAGAAGATAGAGTAGTATAGTAGGACGGCAATCGAAACAGCAAAAAAATATATTATGGGCTTATTAAATAAACTTGTCGACACATAGGTGTCAATGTTTATCTAAAAAAACTTGTCAAAAGAGCCAGGGGAAATTATGGGCTTCTTAAATATATTTGTATGCTAACCCAACTTGGATAACAACCTTTAGACTGGAGTTCGATTTCTCACCCGGCCATTTATCCCTCCTCTTTGTCCCTTTTATAATTTTTGTGGCATAGACCCACCACTTATTTTTAGCCTGAATAGAAAAAAATATAAAAAATTACTTGGATACCATGTAGATTTTTGTAAACAATTACTATTAATTTTTATTCCTTTATTAGTTACGAAGATTATTAATATTTAAATATTTATTTATTTATTTTTGTATGAATAAATACCACAACTTAATTCAAGTAAATTAAATACATTTCAAAATTCATTAAAGTTTTGATAAAAAATAAAATAGAGTAATGTGTGGTCGAATAGGAATTCTAATCCAAAATCATTGTATGGTGATAAAATCTACTATTATTCATACCAATTTTGCTATCAATTTTCGTCCGGAATACAGATTTTATATTTTGACCTCAATGTGATTTTGTATTTTAATTTTGAACTTAATTTTGAAAAAAAAACAATATTCATGTTCGTGTATCATGTTTGATGTCTAATTGTAATGTTTTCGTAATGTGTTGTATTAATCACCTTAGAAAATTTCAAAACACACAATAATGATTTTCACTTGTTAGTATGCATAGTTTTTTTTTTCATTCCTTTTTATAGTTTGATATGATCTTAAAATCTCAATTTTGCAAAGATAAAAATGATCATATCTAATATCCATCTTGAAAACCTCAATTTCACCATACAAATCTATTAACACACCCTCCGTTTCAATAGGACTGCACTATTTGTTACTGGCACGCATGCCGATGCACGTTTTCAATGATTAATAACTTAAATTGTGCACAACTAAAAAATATAATAAATTAATATTCTAAAACAACATGTTTAGACGAATCTAACAAGATCTCACATGACTATATTTTTTCTTCTATAACTATGATAAAAATTTGAGACAAAGTTAAACTGTGAATAGTACACAAAATACCTATGGTGCAATCCTATTGAAACGGAGGGTGTATTTCTTTGGTAATAAGTGACAATCAAGTGTTGGTAAAGAGTAGTGGGGGCTCAAGCCACGTGATAAATGAGACTGATAGAAGGCCGGATGGAAATTCGAACCATATATGGACGAGTATTAAGCCCCGGCGTACTATAAAAGGGTGTAACCATCAATTTGCTCTTGTATCTCTCTGATTTCCATAACATAAATTTGAAGCTCTCTTCCATTTATATATCAACTACATCCAACTACATCCGCTAATTTTCTCCTTAGCCAAATGGCATTAACTAAAACTTTCATCTTCAATGTCACACGCAATGAGCCTGAAATGGTTCGTGCACTTGATACAAGTTCTAAATCAAACCCTACCGAAATAAAGGCTCTTTCAGATATAGATGATCAGGAAGGGCTTCGAGGTTTTATACCAATTTTCTTTATGTATCCACCATCAAGTGAAGGCCAAATATTATCCCCTATTAAGTCCATTAAGGAAGCTTTATCTAAGGCCTTGGAGACATATTATCCAATTGCTGGCCGGATTTTTGAAGGTGCAAATAAAAAACTTATGATCAATTGTAATAACGAAGGTGTATTGTTCGTGGAAGCTTATGCAAACGTAAAGCTTGAGCAATTGGGCAATGGGAATCCACCACCGTGGCCTTACTTGGACAAGCTTATTTGTGATATTCCCACGTCCCAAGAAGTTGTTGGTACCCCTCTTGTGTTTGTCCAGGTAGGTTGGAATTTTTATTTATTTAACAATATATAAAGGTGTGTAATAAACTTAATATATATATTTTGCGCTAAATTCGATATATTGATTTAAAAAATGTGATTATTGCAGTTCTTCGAGTAAGTATAAATAATTTTTCCATATATTTCCATTAGCGGATTGGATTAATTGCTTCATTTATGCATACAAATGTATCACATTTTTCATACGAGTGCATCACAATTTCTCTATCCGCTATTTATGATCACATTTCGAACTTTTTTTTTGATAATATCACAAAACAATGAATAATTATCATCACATTTTGAATATGCATAATTTTGTAATTCAATATGTTGACTTGACCGAAATAATAATATATAGTTTAATCCACCAAAAAAACAAGCTTAGTTAAATTAAATTATTACAATGTTACAAATCTATATAATTGGGATGATTGTTACATTTATTTATTTGAAATTTTAAAAGAAAACTAGTTTTAAGGATTTAAGTAAATAATATCTCGACGATGCAGGTTACAATGTTCCTTTGTGGTGGATTCTCTCTTGGTATTGTATGGAACCACGCCATAGGAGATGCTTATGGGTCCAGTCAATTTCTTAGCGCAATGGGTGATATACTCAAAGTTACTTCAACACCATCTGTATCCGTACAACAACCCGTGTGGCAAAGGGAGCTTTTATGTGCTCGATCTCCTCCAAGAATCACATGCATACATAATGAGTATATTCAAAACTTTTCAAGCAAGCAAACCTCAGTCTATCCTGAGGACACCTTCGTTCTCACATCCGTCTTCTTCGGACAGAAAGAAATACAAGCACTTCGAAGTCAAGTAGTCCCCACATCATCATCACAAGTAACTTCATTTGCATCCTTTGATTTGATAACCGCTTGTCTGTGGAAATGTCGTACCATTGCACTTGAACCGCATCCGGATACCATTGTCCGCATTTTAATGGTTGTGAATGCGCGTACTTTGAAAGGGATGAACCTACCGCCGGGATACTATGGTAATGCATTTGCAGTTCCCGCAGCAATATCGAAGGCTGATATTTTGTGTTCATCTCCCTTGGAGTATGCTCTTGACTTGATCCGACGAACCAAAACTGAAACGAATGTGGAGTATATTAGGTCCGTCACTGATTTAATGGTGATCGAAGGGAGACCTACATTTTTTCAGGAATGGAACTTCGTGGTTTCTGATATAAGGAAAATTGGGTTGCATAAGATGGATTTGGGATGGGGGAAGCCATCATTTGGGGGAGTCCCATGGGCAACCCCATTTGCTAGTTTCTACAATGAAATGAAAAATGACAAGGGGGAAATTGGAGTTGTGGTGCCTATTTGCTTGCCATCTTTGGCATTGGACAAGTTTCGAAGTGAGTTGTTGAAAATGACTCGTGGATCGTTAATTTCTAGAATTTAATGGTTCGGTAATAATGTTTGTTGCTTGTGATTTTTTTTAGTTTTTTTCTACCAATAAACACACTGTTTGCATCCATCTTCTTTGCGTTTGGAAAAGTTTCAAGGTTAATTGTTGAAAAAGAGAAAACTCTATGAAAAATTCACAATCTTGCTTCACAATGAACCTTTTACTCGGCAAAGATTCTCATTGTCATATCTTATGTATACTATATACGATGTGAGCTCATTGGTTAGTTTCTTCATGCCAAGTTTGTGAGTTTTGAAGATGTTTCGAAGCATTGCGATGATGCACTTGGAAGATCAAGGGTGGAGTCAAATCATGTTTCTTTCAAGAATCAAGATTGAGATCTTAACTTGGATCATTTTTGTCTTTGCAAGATCTGGCCGGATAGTAGGATTGAATTTAGATCCTAAGATCATACCAAATTGCAACAATAAAAAAAAATAATAATAATAATTATAATACATATTAACAAGTGAAATTGCAACCATAAATTTAAATAATAATAATAATAATAATAATAATAATAATAATAATAATAATAATAATAATAATAATAATTGTTATTAGAGCATAACATAGAATATTAGTATTAGGTAAATAAAGCGATAAAACAATATAAACAGTCGAAAATAAAATTCAAGACCGATTTATGATAAACATGAGATTATTAGAGCATATTTTAAATTGTGGTTGGACTGGATTGTAAAAGATCATGAGATCCTACAATTAAGATCCGATTTTATAATCAAGATCGGAATCAAAATCGACATCCAACTAATTTTATAAACATAGAAGGACTGTTGTCTGGATATGGTAGTTATGTACTTATGTTCACCTGAATTAAGATTTCCCTAGAGATAGGTCGGAGAACCAAACTGGATCGACAAACTGTTGGTGTTGTTATTTTGTTTGTGATTGTTTTTTGATCATGAATAAGGGTTCTTAGACATTGAAAACGCCAATGGCATGTTCACTTGGATAAATGTTGATGAATAAGATACACAGGTTGTTGATGTACATAAAACATACTATTATTACAGTGAATAATTCATTGACTTGCTCTCCCCTCTCCACCTGTTGTGGTGAGACCAAAACCAAAAGGAAATAAAGGATCATAGTGAGAATCACCCACATTCATAGGAAGCTGATCGACCGATCTAAACCATGTGTGTGCAAGCTTTCCAGTGAAACCATAGTCGCCAAAAAGAACATCAGTAATGCCCTGGCCTTCGGTTCCTGGAAGCCAAGCAGCCACAAGTGCATCTATTTGATCAAGATAAGGTTCTATCACAACCGGGCGTCCAGTTATGAGTATCACGACGCATTTCACATACTTGCACACGTTCATGATGGTGTCGTACCCAGGTTCAACTATTGTTAGGTTTTTGCTGTCGCCGTCTGTTTCTGCATAAGGAAGTTCACCCACAACTACAATCGCGTAAGAGAAGGAGGTGGACTTCAGGAATTCTGCATCGGGATTTTTGTGGTGAATGACTTCGGTGTCGGGATGGATGGCATTCTTCACAGCAGCTAAAACTGTGGTGCCTGCAAATGCAAAAGCCACAGGCTCACAACACATCTATGTTGCCATACGAGAATAGCTAAATAAGTAGTACCACAAGAAACGTGAATAGTTACAGCAGTTGTTTTTATTTACATACTATATACACAGGTTTTTGTTTAAACCTTTGGATTTCTATTCGAACACTACATTTGGTATTAATGAGTCATTTGTGGGATTAGATTGTCATTATTAAGGGTAAATTATGTACGCAACTTCCATAAGCTTTAGCTAGGAGCTTTAGTAGCTCACGGTTAGTAGCATTCACAACTACTTTCCAGTTTAATTAGTTTTTTTTAACTGTTTTAAAAACGATCTATTTTAAAAAAGCACTTTAATATAAAATTAAAACCTCCCGTCCCTATCAAAATCTACAGTTCTTAGAGCTTCAGCTATTTAGTTGTGCAAAACACACCCTAAATAGTAGTAGTAGGTGCAGCCGTTAAAGTAAAATCCAAACGAAACAAATCCGATTCAAATAATTCCCTATGCTCGAACCAAATGCACCAACTTGTCTCAAAAAAATGAACTAACTTTTTCGATCTTGTTTTATTTATTGCCTATTGGACCGTAATATCATACACTCTTACAAAGTTCTTATTTTAAGCTTACCTACTGTAATATTGCCAGAAAGACCTTGCCACTCGATTGTCCATCCTCCACATTGATTGCCAATGTCATTTGCATGACTTCCAGCCACGAGGATCTTTCCTGCTCTCTTCGGGAGGGGAAGCAACGCATCACCATTTTTCCCGTTCTTCAGAAGGACAAGCGATCGCCTCACAGCTTCTCTAGCCAAATCCCTGTGCTCCTGCTCGGAATCCATTGATCATCACCTTGTCAATAAACAACAAAAATGGTGAACCTAAAAGGCAAGGCTTAATTTATATATACCTGACTTCCAAGATGGTTAACCAAGGAAAGATCAGCGAATGGATTCTCAAAAAGACCCAAGATGAATTTAACCCTTAGTACCCTTTCAACAGCATCGTTAATTCTGTTCATAGGGATATAATTATTTTTCACCAAAAACGTTAAGTTGCCTATGAAGTCCAAGAATTTCTTAGGAATGATGACCTACAATAAGCCACATCAACTCTGTTAAATAGCAATATAGATAAATATAAGCCAAACAACTCCCTATTAACTTAAACATTTTAATGAAGTGTTCATTTCTATAAATAAGATTGGCACAGTGATAACCAGACATAGAACTTAATTTTTGCACTGATCCTTTTCCCAGTTTGGGAGCTTTATTGATTGAAAGAAAACATTTGAAATCAGTCAAAGCTGAACTGAATGTTTTAACAGATATTAGAATACATTTCTTTTACCAACCATGTCAATTCCTGCATTTATACCAGTTTCAACTGAGTAAGTGTAATTTGCACGTTGCGGGGTGGTTATCTTATCAATGCCTTCAGAGTCTGATACGACGATACCCTATAAGCAATCAAGATAAACCAATTACTTAGAAACATTAATCATGAATTCAATTGAAGAAGTTAAGCAAAATGACATAATTATATCTATATACCTTGAAGTTGAGTTTTGTCTTGAGATATCCAGTGACAAGATCACTGTTCGCATGCATCTTTACCCCATTCAAGCTTGAGAAGGAAAGCATAATCGTTGCAACACCCTTTTTGATGGAATCAATGTATGCAGGCATATGGACCCTAAGCAAATCATTCCAGTCGATAGTAGTGTTAATTTCATTGATGCCCTGCATCGTAGCTCCATCTCCAACAAAGTGCTTAGCACATGCTGCAATCTTTGTCCTAATTAAATAAATCAATAAATCAGAAACTTCATTTACAGTTCTGTATCATTTAGTAATCTTTCATATGTGTATCAAGCAAATAGTGGAACAGAGGGCTTCTTTCTCCACTACATGAGTTATAACATTGTGTTATTCCTTCTATACAAGCCTGCATTCCAAGATGTTAACCTAAGTTGCTGAGTTTCTTCTCATTTATTTTCCCAACAATTGATTCCCCAACTACAGGAACATATGCTTCGCTCTTTCTCCAACACTCTTGTAAGAAACTTACTGTTGCTCTATCCTAAAATCCATTATCTCCAAAGCAGTGAATCAGATATTCCCTGGGTAAATAACATTCCCAAGAAATTCACATGGCTCAATGTAGTTTCTTATACATTGTTGTTGTTGGAGTAATTAACATTATGCATTCATTTTGGTGAAATGGTCGCATAAAGTAAAATTATTGACAAGAGGATGACTTACTTCCCTTTGACATACGGGAATCTACTTGGATAATTGGTTGGAAGATCTCCTTGTAAACCAGAGATGATCTGGGTCATTGCTTCAACAATTTTATGATCATCACTGTAGCTTTCATAACAGCGACCCCATCTTGGGTCCCTACAAACCTGGAAAAAAGTAGTTTCTTACAAAGAGCTATTAACCAGACGTAATTTCAAGGAACAGGCATCTTGTATTATATTCACCGCTACACAAGGCGCAAAAGTATAGGGGATCCCAGTGGCTCTAACTTCAAGAGCAGTCGCAGCTCCTATCTTCTTAACAAGTTGGGGATCCCTAACAAAAGTCCATACCCTGCCATGGTTATTAACCATTGGAACAATTGTGTGTCAAAAAGTTAAATGTATGATGAGAAGAGATGGAGAAATGTTTTAGCAAAACTTGCCAGAGTCAGCATAGTGCAGCTAATGCATCAATAGATTTAAAGTTAAAGTTTATATCTATGTTGCATATCACATGCATTGCGGAGAGAATATGCAAAATAATCATCTCCAGAGGCTAGTATAGTAGTATTTGATACTCCAGCAATGGCATTTGTGTGTGTGATTGTGTGTTTCTTCTTTTTTTCCTCTCTACCAGGTAATAAGAATTTCCTTTTCTTCCTAATGAACTTTGATGTTTTCATGTTGTAGTATTCTGTATTCCTATTTTCTGGCAATCATAATGCTTTGCTGGGAATTTTATGGACTAGTGATGTTTAAGTAGCATGGCTTATCATGAGTCACTGAACTTTGCAGGGAATATTTTGAGTGGTGGAGGGAGTGTGCCAGCTCAAAAAGCTTCTGCTGAGACTTGGATCAATATGATTAATGAGTTCCAAAGGGCTGCTATGTGATGAACATATTGGACCTGCTGGAGCTGCTGGCAAGAAGAGCGTTGGAGTGAAAGGCATTGGTTAATATTTGCATTTGGGCTTTGAGTTTATTTTAGATAGTTGTTGGGCCATTTGTATGTTAGGCGGCCCATGTTCAATTTATTTTTTGGGCTTGTATATATAGCTACCTCTTCTTATTGAGGGACTTTGTACACTCATTTTTCATCTATGAAAATGGTTTTTCCCTCCATCGTTCCAATTACCTCCAACTTCCACATGGTATCAGAGAAGTATCGATCCTAAAATTCTGCCTCGATTTGTTACCTATCTTCTACAATTTGCTCGTTCTCTGTTTGATTGAGCTATGTCGACTGAAACGCCCTTGAATGATGCGTCGGACACCATCACCTCAGCTGCAGGTGGATCTGGAGTTGAACGTTCAACTGCAGCTTCTGGTGGAGATGTTTATCGCCTCACGAATGCTGATCAGTCTAATTTTCAGCTCTCTACTATGCTACTGGATGGTACGAATTGGACTAGCTGGAAAATTTCGGTTCGCACCGCCTTGATCATCAAGGCGAAGATCCGCTTCATCGATGGAACTCTGCCAAAACCACCTGAAGACGATCCTCAGTTGGAAATCTGGATCAGAGTTGATAGTTTGGTACTGACTTGGCTGCGAAATTCCATCTCCTCAGAGATTGCTCGTCAATTCATCCATACGCCCACTGCTCGAGCACTGTGGATGGAGCTTGAAGATTGCTATGGCCAGATCAATGGACCTCAGATTCTCCTTCTAAAAAGGAAGATCGCAAATCTCGTTCAAGGTAACAGATCTGCTACAAGTTATTACTCCGAACTGAAAATGCTCTGGAGTGATTTTAAGGCTTTTCAACCTTATCCTACTACGAATTTGGAAACTCTGGAAGCATTGATGAAAAATGATGAAAAGGATTTAGTACTTCAGTATCTTATGGGATTAAATGAAGAATATGCGCATGTATGTAATCAGATCTTGATGCTTAGTCCATTGCCGCCAGCTAGCTATGTCTACTCGTCTTGGAATTCCTATTTTATATGGAATTGATGCTGTTCATGGCCATAATACAGTGTACAATGCTACAGTTTTTCCTCATAATGTTGGGCTTGGAGTTACAAGGCAAGTTGTGTTCTCTTCCCCTTCTCTAATAAGAAAATGATGTTATTCATACTCTCCTTCGAATCACTTCATCGCCAAATTATTTCAAATTTTCAGGTCGCATCCGTATCAGATTATGACTCTTCTATCACTAATACATAGCTTATTTGAGATCAAGTCCATTAATCGATCAGCTTCCTAATATTTCTAATTTGACTTTTGGTGAGAAAAGTATATGATTAGTGATGGAAGAGTAGTAATTTGATATTCTGATATTACAACATGTGCTATTACTGATTAAGAAGGATTCTATCAATTCTTTTTTCTTTTTTTTCTCTTTCCTTTTGTTTTTTTACTGTACTCACTGAAAGAGTAAATGCTCATGGGAAAGCTATCTGTACTGCATATTAAAACTTTATTGAAGAAATTCCACTGTTGAGATTTCACTGTTACTGTAGCCTGTGGTGTTACTTTAGTGATGGTCTGCATTCTTCTTAGACATCTCACATCTCTTCTTCAGTTTTATCAAATTATTAAATGGAATAAATGGTGAATTTCTAAGCCCACTAATTGTTCAATTATTTTTTAACTATTGTGTTGGGCTACAGGAATTATATGGTTTAGGGGGAGATATTGAGAGGCCCATCAGACAGGCCCAATTGTGTCTAATCTAGAAAGAATCTTGTCACTGTTCTGGTCCAGGACTTACTGCAGAAAGAATCATTGCCCTATGCTATGGCGGGAAAGCTATCGTGTCTTGGGAATTTGATCGGTTTTCCCAACTTCTTTCATTTACTTTCTGAACCTGTTACTCTTGGGTTTTGATTTCGCTCGTCTCTTGTTCTTCTACGAAAAACCCTAGTCTTGTGTTTGAGTTTTTGCTTGCAGAACAAAATGGTGAACACTCGCAGTTCAAAAATCCGTCTAAAGGTGGATCCCCTGCTCCTAAGAAGCACCCTAGACCGAAAGTCGATTTTGGGAAAGGTTTGCAAGACATGATTCCCAAGAAGCCTACCAACCTTCTGAGGACGCATTGGATATTCGGAATGAACTCCGAAATGCTGGAGTTGCAGTTGAGGGGGAGAAAGTAACCAACCCAGCAGTTGTGGCCACTACTTCTGTAACTCCGGAGGTTACCTCTCAAGCAGTTGCGGACTCTCAAGCTCCTATTTCTACTGTCAATCCCTCACCGAAGCAGACAGAAGTCATGGATTCTCCTACCAACCTGCGGACTCTTGCTAAAGCCGCCTCGTCGTCAAAAAGGAAGGGAACTCCAAAGAAAGGTACAAAATCTGTGTCTAAACCTACTGATAGTTCTGCTAAATCCTCCTCAGGGCAAGCAGGTGTCACTAAGAGGAATTCGGATCCTGTTCCCAAAAACTCCATCCCTAAAGACTCTGAGAAGATCACTAAGGATGGGGCTTCTGGTACCATGGCCTCGGGCAAAACCGGAAGTGTCAAGACCGCCTCGATTTATGCGTCTAGAGAGACGACCATTGCTGCTGTTCCACTGGCGTATGCTCCTCCGGCTAGTACTCCTGTCCAAACCTCTGAGAAGATGGTTGCATCTGCTCCTGCTGTTCGACCAAGCCAGACTAAGAAGTCAAAGAAAAGTGCTCCAAAATCCAAGAAGATTATAGAACCTACTCAGGAGGATGTCTCAGAAAAGGTTGCTGACAAGGATACTGAGAGAGTTTCAACAGAAGAGAATGTTCAGGACACCACCAAGAAGCCCGAAGATGCTGCTGTCTCTACTGAACACGTGGAAGATCAGATCATTGATGACTATGTCGAGGAAACTGCTGAAAGGGAACCAGGCAAGGATGCTGTTTCTGGTGATGCTCAAGACCAGGATCATGAAATGTCAGTTCAGAAGGAAAATGTGGTTGAAACTGATCCCATTGCAGATACTCAGGGGGAGAATGCTGAGGATGTCAGTGAAGATTCAGAGGAAGAAGATGGATCAGACGAAGAAGGCTCTCAATCAAAATCAGAGGAACCAGAGAATCCTCAGCCCGTTGCAGTTGGATCCAAAGTTGCAAAGGTTCCTTATGAGAAGGTTCAGAAGAGAATTGAATCAGAGAGTGAATATGAAGTGTCTGGAGACCATGTCACTGAAGGAGAAAGTTCGAAAGATGAGGATGTTCAGTCCACTCAGTTGAACACTGAAGATGCACCTGTGCAATCTTCCAAAGCTGCTAAATCTTCTAAGCGGGTTCGTGATGCCGAAGAGGAACCTGAAGCAAGGAAAAAGAGCAAAGAAGATTCTAAGGGCAAGTCAGTTGAGAAAGCCAGGAAGCCAGATCTCAGACCTGCAATAGCTTCTAGCTTCAAGTTCTATTACTCTGGAAATCGTTCTTACTATGACCTTGTGCTGAAAGACAAGAAGTTAAGATCGGAGTATAGGTATTGTGGAAGGAAGCTCCAGGAGCTTGGATGGACAATCTTTCTTGAGGAAAGATCTCTGCTGGAATGGGCATCTAAATGGACCAGTTCTCGACCAGAGCTTGTTAAGGAATTCTATGCCAACCTACAGAAGGATATTCTGAAGAAAAACAAGCCTTGGTTCCAAAAGAACTACACCCGAGGAATTATCTATGATCTAACTGCAGACAAGATCAGCAGTATTCTTCAAGTTCCTGATGTCTCATTTGATAGCATCTATGAACCAGGAACTATATTTGACAGTGATAAGGTAGAGGAATCAGTCCTAAGGATCTTTCTCAGAAGTTCCATTTGCTCTACAAATTCTGTGCCTCCAATGTTTTGCCTACCTCAATCATTCACTGGTGTCTCGTGAGATGTGCCATCTCATGTATGCTATTGAGAATATGGAGCAGATTAACTATGGCTATCTTGTAATGACTCAGTTAAGCAAACTTGCTCAGAGCATCAAGAATGATGGCAAAACACTACTTCCCTACCCTGCCTTGATCACAGCCATTCTGGAATCTGAAGGCATACTTGGTGAAAAGAGAGAGCCAACTGAAGCAGTTAATGAATTTGTCATTACTCAAAAGTTGCAAAAGAAACGTCCAGATCTTCCAGGCCCGGATGGCTCCTTAAACAGTCAGAGTGCACTTCATCGAGCAAATGACATCCTTGCTGACAGTATTGATGAGATCAGAACGATGAAAGAGGCCCTTGGTGTGCTTGAAAAGAAACTTGAACTAGGCCTTGCACTGCTGCCTGATACTTGGTCTGATGAAGAGAATGCAATCTCTCATGTTTATCCTGATTTGGCCAAAGATTCTGAAGATGATGCCGAGGAGTCTGACTAATTTGACAACTAGGATGATCCAGAGGGGGAGTAGAATTCCAATCGCTGCTGAAGTCATTCTCTGGAAATTTGGTAATATCTTTCTAACCCTGAAACTTTTTCATTTTAATCTTGAACTGTTTTATGGACTGCTTTTGGACTATGGTGTGTGTTGCATGATTATTTGTTTTGAACTGTTTATGTCTATGATGGTTGTGGCTGGACATTGTGAACTGAACTATGAATTGCTTATGTTCAGTAATGCTTATGCTGGTTAATGCTCTCTGTGTATCATGTTTTATCTGTAAGAGCTTGTGGGCTTAGTTGGGGATGTTTTACCTCTTGTTCATTGATTTTATTGTAATAGTTCATCATCGGTTGGATTTATTGTACTGGCTCACCTCCTGTCAAAAAGGGGGAGATTGTTGAGTCTAGGTTTTGATAGGAGTTCATAACCGATGATAGAACACAATAGGTGAACATTAGTGTAAGCAGTCTACTGGTGTGCATTGAAGAATTCTTGGAAGACTGACTTCAGCCCAACGAATATTTCCTAATCTGGGAGGAGAAATACTAATATTTACTTGCAGGACTCCTTCCCAGATTAAGGAAAGAAGATTTGAACAAGCCAACACTTAACCTCAACGGCTCTTTCCCAAATTAGCAATATGACCGTTCAAGTATGCAGAGCTGCTTGGTTAAATGGGATTTTCAGAGGCTTTGGAAATTACTTCTCAACATTATCATTCTTGCAACACTCTGAAACTCATCCAAGCTTTCAGAACAACTTAGAGAGAAGCCACTTCAATCTTCAGCCTTGTGTTCACAGAATCCACTCTTTGCTGAAAGATTGAGCCAAGCCTTGAGCACTCCTGTTTGCTGATTGTTCATCAGTTCCCTTTAGTGAAGCTGAGACACATTCAAGGAGAGTGCTTAAGGTGAAACCAGGAAGAACACTTCAACACATTTATTCACTCAACAAGGAGAGGTGCTTGACAGGTTACTTCAGGGGAAACTCAAAGTGGGTTAGCTTTGGGGAGTTGAAATAGGTGGGAAGCCTATACCAGAGCTGGAGAGAGCACCTGGTCATCACAACTATCCGCCTGGAGTTCGGAGTGAAGGCATTCAAGTTATTTCATCTCTGTATGTGGTTGTAAGCCATTGTTGATACACATAGTGAAATAACCTCCTGGATTGGTATCCCCCAGACGTAGGCCGAAGGCCGAACTGGGTCAACAACTCTTTGTGTTGTTTGTTTACTTTATGCTTCATTTTATTCCGCTGTGCTTTTATTACACTTGATATCGTAATCTGTGTGTTCATTGTTGGTGTTCAAACACATACAGTGAACTACTGCATAAAGTTACCTCACTTGCTTAGACAGTGGACCTAACAGATTGTTCTTCTTATATTCGCAAAGATCGTGTCGAGAGGATGCTCAGGCGGTGCAGCCAATAATGGTTGTGATCAAAACAGTTTTGAATGAAAAAAATGAAAATGATACGAAAACAAGTGTGTACAACTTTTGTGTATTTTTTAAGTATTTCCTTATCCACACACGGGGAATAACAACCCAATTAGACTATTATTATTTACTAAGGAGCAAAAGATCAATTAGGTGAATTAGTATACTAAAAATAGTAATAAAATAAAAAATAGTAGTAATTAATCAATTAAGTTTGGGTGCATAAATTTTTTATAAAGTGATGTGTAAAATTTATAAAATGATGTATAGATGGTAGATTGTCTTTTTTTTTTTTTTTTATTCATGACCTCCATCTATCACTTTTCCATATTCAAACATGAAACATCACTTGCCATCATTAGGGATGGGAAAAAAATACCGAATATACCGCATATCGCACATACCGTATCGAAAAAATACCGAGAATACCAAAATTTTCGGTATACCATAATTTTCGGTACGGTATCATTCGGTACGGTATGATACCGTACCGTAAGATTTCGGTACGGTAACGGTATAAATTTTTTGATACCGCGGTATACCGTTACTGTACCGAACTTCAGTATATACCGCGGTATCGGTATATCGATATATACCGATTGATCGGTATGTCGGTATATACCGTGATACCGTTATATACCGTAATATCGGTATGCTGGTATGTAGCTAAAGTTCGGTATGTCGGTATATATCGCAATACTGGTATTTCGGTATGTAATAAATGTTCAGTATGTCGGTATATACTGCGATACCGGTATGTCGGTATGTACCGAATGTTCGGTATAGCGGTATATACCGAATTTACCGAAATATCGGTATGGCAACGGTATGGAAATATTTCATACCGAAACTTTCGGTACGGCAACGGTACGGCAACGGTATGAAAATTTTCATACCGTAAAGTTTGGTACGGTATACGGTACGGCGAAATTTTTTCGGTATACCGTACCGACCCACCCCTAGCCATCACATCCATCACTACCAGTAGGTGCAGTTGCCTGCACATAAACCACTCCCGTAATTTAATAATGCATGCACAACTACTTGTGTTGTCATAAAATTAAGGAAGTATTTTATTTGGGTTGTTATAAAATTAAGAGGATATATATTTCAATTCACCATGCATATAATTTTGTCGAGAACCAAATCAAGGGATATGATGTGCTCAACGCCTGAACCTTTTAAGATTCATGGAGATTTTCATATCCAGCCGAAAAAAATCAAAAATTGAAGATTTAATGGATGATTTCTTCACCGTCAGCCAAATATATATTTAATGGGATATGACGGAAATCGTTTGGGTGCTGGCGGCCTATAGGTGCTGTCACATTCAAAAGTGATGGCTATGTGTATATGAAATGATGTGTGAGTAAAAAAAGTGATGGACGGAGGTTATGAATAAAAAAATAATAAAAAAACGAACTACCATCTATACATCACTTTATAATGCTTATAATCACTTTACAAAAGATTGCACATTATTTTTAGCGCTGAATGCACCTGCTGGCAATTATTTTGCCATTACAGAAACCGGATTGGGATATGACTATCATATTCAAATTGAGTATTTATAAGGGGATAAGAATTTAGTCAAAGTGGTTAAGTCCCTCGACTTCCAATAGAATGTTGGAGGTTTCCTAGTCTGTATATGTTGTTCCGCAAAAAATTGAGTATTAATAAATATTTTTTTTTTCAAATAGTAAAATATATATAATTGTGTGTGTATATAGTAGCAGTTTTCAGCCCTCCCTTTATAATTTTTGTTGTCCTTTAACTGTTCATTAGTAATAATTTATATACGGTGTTGTAATTATGAAGTTGAACTCCATAATTGAAGTGTTAAATTCAAGGAAAATGGGAAAATTGATTGTTTTATCTAACATTATAAGTACTAATTTGAACTTTGAACTTTGAATATTGATATTCTTTTTAAGTTAGGGCTATTTTTTGCAAAAGAAAAATAGTTTAACTACTAATTTTAGAATTTTTGTTTAATTGAGATATATTTATGGGAATTTTCCCTTAAAAAATGACTTTCTATATTTTTATAAGTTGTAGTGGGTTAGTTATGCCGCATTTGCTAAATATATATAATAAATTCTGAAATTTTTTTTGGTATGTACTGACTATATTGTCTTTTTTAGTTGTAGATTGTAATATTAATTTTCTTATGATATTACTCCCTCCGTCCCATTAATTCTGTCTCACTTTCCTTTTTGGTCCGTTCCACACCAATTGTCTCATTTTCTTTTTAGGAAATAATTAATACAAACTCACTCCCATCATATCACATCAATAAATAAATTTATTAATATTTCAAACACACAACTATCACATCACACATAAATAAATCAATTAAAAATTCAAATTCATTACCATCACATCACATAAATTCCTAAGTTACCCCTACTTTAACACTAATCTACCCTTACATTAAATACTCACTATTTCTACATAAAACACTGTGTCCAAAAGAACTGAGACGTTTTTAGCGGGACGGAGGGAGTATATTCCAAAAAATCATTTCTAAGGTAAATGTAATTCTATATTGTCTACATTGTTTTTTTGCTTCAATAGTAGTTCTAAACATATGTTTTCTCAAATTTACACCATTGGGTTAAATGATCAATTCTGCCATTAAATTTTATAAATCCAATAGTCTCCGAAACCATGAATTTTAACTCTTATGTTTCCTTTGTTTTTTTCACTTCGAAAGGTGCAATGAATTTATGTTGCCAAAAATATGTATTACTTATAATGATGTGCCAAAATATGGTATATTACCAAGAAAGAGAAGAAGTCCGATGAATGATCATTTTATGATAGTTGAGCAGATTGCTAACGTGATTTAAAATATAAGCATAAAAAAATGGTTAATACTTGACCGAAATAACTGATTATAATAACTAAGGCAATGATCAATAAAATTATTATCTAATAATTTTACATTCAATGATTAATAATTTATTTATGGATTCATTCTCCAATATTAAATCATTATTCAAATTTAAGAGAAATGACGAATATAATGAAGTATGATGTAACACCCCGAAATTCATTCTCATAAGGTTTCAGAATGTTACCGCCACACTTGTCAGTCAGGCTCGCCCTTTGGCTAACTTAATTGACAAGTCTACGGCTAAATATAAATTTTTGTGGTATGAACTTTAAAAATAATTGCAAATTTTATAAAATATAGACATAAGAAAATTTAAAGTACTTAATACCAGAGTCATTGTTCTTTCTCACGCGGAAGCATAAACTAAAGGCAATATATATGACATTAATATTTAAAAGTACGTGGTTCCTTAAAGCAGCAATCTTTTGATGAAAGGTAATCCCATCCCCAAATGCTCATGTCATGAGATGCAGTTCATATATCAGCTCCAATATCTGTAAAAAGATAACGCAACAACTTTTTATCAGTACAATGGTACTGAGTAAGTCAACCCGCTCCCCTTTAAGAAGTGAGTTTTAAAATAGTGGTTGATACTCAAAATAATAATAATAATAATAATTTTCACTTTTTCTTTTAAAATGATCACACACATTACCTTTCACAAAATAAATAACTTTCATTCTTACCATTGTAGCAACTATGCACAAGAGGACACCATTTTCCATATATCATATCATATCATATCGATCATAAGTCATGATCAGCATGCAACGGACTTATATACAGACACACTCCGGAGCCTCGGATAACCCATCACGGATACACCCAAGAATATAGACTCATACATGCAACAATGCCGTTTTGGCACAATTTATCAACAATGCCGTCTTGGCATATTTAGAGGGGGAGGCCCCGCAAGACACATCCCTAGTGCATTAGCCCTCTATCAAGTATGGCATCTTACTCAAGTTAATAGTGCACAATGGATTTAAAAGAGTTTTTTACAATTTTCCACATAATATCCTCTTTAAAAGAGTTTTCAACAATTTCACGGGAGTAACCTCATAACAAGGGCATTCAATAATGTCAAATATCATTTCAACATTTAACTCCCATATCAATATCTCATAGATATGAAAATATCATTTCATGGATCTCAAAATCCAACAATTTCTCATTTGGACCAAAATCAAGTCCAATGTCGCAGTTTACGCCAAGTCAGTTTAAAAATTCATATGAAAGGCGATTGCTTTGAAATTTAAACTGTAGATACTCAACACATAGTTGAACAAGTTTCATGTTTTACACTTTTCAAAATAAGGTATGGAAAGAGTTCAAAAATTGAGTTCTTTTCAGAACATGTATTCTGTCAGAAATTCAATGGTGACTCTATAATTTTCAACAGGTTTTAAAAATAGTAATTTGCGACCAAAAATTCTGAAATTTTACTACAAGGTAGATAACATATAGATAAATATTTTTCATGAATAAACCATTTGGGTTTGAAACACTTAAGACCTTCAAAAATGAGGATTTCAGAAACACTATCATTTCTTAGATTTCAACAAAAAGAGATTTCGACCTTTTGATAAAGCGGATCCCATAACTTTTTCATATGAGTTCTAAAAATTATAAAATTTTCCAGAAAGATACTCAACTCAATAATGAACAAGTTTTATGAAGGAACCTTTGAGGGATAATGAACCAAAATAGTTTAAAAAGATAGATCTTTATGTAAACGAAAAATTGACAGATTTTGGTATAATGGGGAAATTCTAATTTTGTACTCTTAAAACATGGATTGGGATCTCCAAAACTTGAAGTAGAGAGTGTTAACTTACTGAATTGATGTATAAGAGCAAGGAGATTCAAAGATAATGGCCGTTATAACACAAGATTCGCACCACAAATTACGGGTTTCGCTGAAATTTGACAAATAGAGGGAAATCAATTTATAGTATAAAAATAAAAGATTTAGATCTCTAAGATACAAGTTTACAAGGAGGATATCTTACTAACCAAGTGTTGAGAAGAGTTAAAACTCTTAGAATGATGAAGGTTGCCAAGCCTACAAGACTCCACAATCCTTAAGATATGCTCACTATGTGGGAGAACTTTAAAGAATAAAATGGGTAGTGAATTTGGCTAATGAGATGGATGAGATTGGTGTGTTTGAAGGCTAGAAACTCCCTCTATTTATAGGCTAAGATTTGAACAATTGAACATGACACATTGTGAGAGTGATTACAACCTCACCAATCATCCAATTAAGTGTGTCTTGAGCAATAATGGTTAGAGTATTTGTATCCACTCATTTGGTCCTTATAGCCTAACAAAGAGGCTATTAATTTGGGAGGCTATTAATTTTGTCCATCATGTTGTCTATTAACATAATGGTTTGCCTATTATGGAGGCTATTAATCTTGGTGGGTTCAAGAGATAATTGATCACCTTTCTTTGCTAGCCATTCATCCAAGAC
The DNA here is from genome assembly GCA_030278955.1 of Hygrophila difformis. Lineage (NCBI taxonomy): Eukaryota > Viridiplantae > Streptophyta > Magnoliopsida > Lamiales > Acanthaceae > Hygrophila > Hygrophila difformis. The sequence continues at coordinate 36,438,326 of JAOANR010000013.1, read as the reverse complement.
ACTTGTTAATCATGTTGATTTTTCATCTATTTGTTTAGGAAGAAAATTTCTTGCAATTGCTTTTAACCTTATATTTGTGTAAGTAGTGTATCATGAAAATGATTGAAGTATTAGCTTGTCTAGAAAAATCATTATTCTTGCCATTATTTAGTGGCATGCATTTATACTCAATGAGTTGGATATGATAATATAATATTTATTTATTTATTTCAAGTATTGTATTTATATTAATGTGCTTTCAAAAAGATAATATAATATACATGCATGGTTTTATTTTATTCATAACAATACTCAAACCACAAAGTCTTCATGTCATCATCAAATAAAAATCATAATCTATGAATATATTTTCTTATATATAAAAGTTAATTCTCATAGATTCACATAAAAACTCATACTTTTATTTTTATAAAAATTTATTCCATAATGAATATCAAAATACTTAAAATATTCACATACTCTCCTCATAATAATTTTCAAGACCAATGTGTATATATATAAAAACTTATATATATAATTTAAACAATAGATTAAAAAAAAATTCCATAAACTATATAATTCTATTACCTTGATATTGAAATTCATATTTCTTTTGGAAAAGACAAATTTACATATATAGGGTCTGTTCTGCATGCAGCTTTTGGGAGCTTTTGGGAGCTTTTGGTAGCTTTAGCTTTTATTTTAAAACAAAAGCCCCGTTCTGCACACTAGCTTTTAGGAGCTTATGGGAGCTTTTGGAAGCTTCTTTTTAGAAGCTACTTGTAGTAGCTTTAAAAAATAAGCTCCTAGCTTATTGTTGAGCAATTACAATTTTATCCCAATAACCAACTCACTACCCAATAGTCTACATAAATGTTTGTCCTTTTATGTCATTTCATACATTTTTTACAGCTACAGCTAGTTGTACAGAACACTTAAATAAAACTGACAGCTACAGCTCCCACAGCTCCCTACAGCTTCAGCTCCCTACAGCTCCAGCTTGCAGCTACAGCTCACAGCTACAGCTCTGCGTGCAGAACAGACCCATAATTTTACAAGTGTTGTTTTGTAGAAAAAATCAATATACTAATTCTTTAAGCAAGTGTTTAAATATTTAATAAAAGTCTACTTAATGAATTAAAATTATTTTGGGTAATTTCTATGGTATTACATATCATAGTTTGGATTCACTCAATAAAACAAATCTGATTGGAGAATCAATTTAAGAGTGATTCATTTACGTGACAGTTAGAGTATATTAGAAGTATGCAATTTATCCAAATAGACAAGCAGGGAATACATGGTCAGAACATAAATAAATAAATAAATGGGCTCTTCTTATTTGATTCAAGTTGAAAAGAAAGTCTACCTGTACATCAACCATTTCATTAAGCACTATTTTTCACAACTGATCTATTACTTTAAAACTATATTGTAATCTTCAAGTATTTAATGAGGAATAACCACCGACCATATTTTCTTACCATGAAGTGTCCAGTGTCCTCATGAATCCTTAAAAAAAGTGAATAGAATTTGTATCAATTTGAAACTGCCTCATTTATCAGAAACTTAAGAAGCAGAGATGGGGTATGCAGATTACCTTTCAGTCGGTTCAGCAGAGTGTTATTGTTGCAGTTCGAGTGCAGTTTGTGTGCATTAATTGAGCAATGAGGTGATTTTGTCCTTAGCATGTCAGTGGTGACTCTCCATGAGATCCGCAAGAGTGATCTTCCCACAGTTTCCAGTATCCAGCCGGTCAAACTGTTTGCATATTTGTAGGATGGATGTCTTTTTCTGAAACCTTGCCAAGCTCCTTGAGCTTGTACACCACAAATTCTGATTTACTGCAGTATGAAATGTGAAGAAAATGGATAAAACAAACAAACCCATCAAACATAATAGGCTCTAGATTTGCAAAATTACTTACCATACACAACCAAAATAGTACTTCATAAGATAGTAATAAACAATGCTGAGCCGAACCAAAGGTAAATAGTTTGCACAGAGAAATGGAACCGTGATGGGAAACACTAACATTTTTCCACAGACATGGAATCTGGCACTCAACATGAAACGAGAAACTTATTTACAGAAAATGTTTATAAGCATGGAGATTGACTACGACCATTTTATCAGAAAATAAACCATGGTCGAACTAGAACATGCTATTCAGAACTAGAAAAGGAATTGGTTTCCTTGTTGCTAAAATTGGATGAATATTTTTTCTTGTATCCAACATTTTTTGGAGCAGTACTTCGCGTGAATTCAATCCATATGATAATAGTTACGTTCAAAGGTTTAATCAGGAAACACCTTGCAAAAACTTTCCCAACCAAATGATTTCAAACTACAATCATCAGGGGACATAATACTGAATGCACCTAAAGATGTCTCATAAACAAGGAGTACCATACCATTGTGATCAAGATAGAATCAGCATAAGAGGTCTGGAAGTAACAAAACAATGACCAAATTAAAGCAAAAGAAGATAATAATAATAATAATAATAATAATAATAATAATAAGAGATTACCTTACGAAACCATTGTTATCAAGATCTGCAGCAAGAAACTGAGCAACAGTCATATCCTGGCCAAGCACCCATTTTGCCATCTTTCTGTTCCTCTTGTCAACTCTAGCCTCAGCCAGGTAGAGGAAAGCTCTAGCAACAGCAAGTGTCGATACAAGTAACCAAATCGATGCAAAAATCCTACCCGTCAAAGAACTGAATGCCCTGTCACCATATCCAACCGTAGTGACAGACATCACCGAAAGGTAAAACGAATCAAGCCAGGTCAGCTTCTCAATGAAATGAATTACAGCAGCCCCAATCCCAATGAAAAGAACCACAACAAACCCAATGCCAATGCTACCTTCATCCGGATCCTCATTCTCCCCTTCTTCACATCAATTATGTAAGACCGGGTGGGTATCGCGACCGCCAACACCCTTTATAGTCTTCAAAAGATAATTCTCTTGCAAATCGAGCACGTGATTAACCACACCACTCAACAAAATATCGATAAAACCAAAGCCAACAAGCACAAATGTGATCGAAAACAGCTTTGCTGCAGTACTAGCAGGTGTGATATCACCATAGCCTATTGTACACATTGTTACGATGCAGAAGTACAAAGCATCAACAACAGGATGCGTCTCTTTTGATAAGAAGCTATCGCTATTCAGAAAGTATATAGTGACACCAAGACTGACTCAAATAAACGATCAAAAGGATTATACCCTGCTGCACAATTGATGCATTACTTAATTGTGGTGGCTTAGCGTGCGCGTGACGATCAACTTCGTTTGATTGTAGATATTGCAGGCGCAGTTTTGCACCTATGTAGATGGTGGTTCTTGGAGAACGAACGATTGAAATCAATCAGCCACGATGGTTGCTTTTCCAGATCCGAATGCGACTTCTGCGGATCGCAGTTTGATTTTTCGGCGGTCTCGAGTAGGTTGGCGAGGGGACTGGATGAGGAAGCTAGCGTCAATGTCAACGCTTCCAGAAGATTCGAAGCGGATGAATCGCAAAGAATCATGGAGGAGGTCGTGGAAGGGGAGCCGAAGATGAGCATGTCCTTGAGCTCCTTAGCGGACGGCGTGGCCGGGGGTGGGATTGTGATCTCGTCGTCTTCAGGGAGGGGGAATAGAGAGGACGGCGTTTGCGGAAGCGGTGCCGGATATTGGCGCCGGGTTGTATTAATATAGGTAAGGAGCGGTTGTGTATCCCTGGGAATTGGGACAGGGATCGCCGGAGCATTGGAAAACAACTCGCTGGTGGCGCCGTCACATGGCTATTTTCCGACGGTGGCGTGATAAGGTGAGAATGGTGAAATTGAAAGGAAAGCTTTTGCAGAGTATGGAGCACATCGGCGAATTGCTTGGGTTTCCGAACTTCGTGGAACGCATGCCGTAAGGGTCTGTTTGGCATTGTCTATTTCCAAGAAAACGGAATATAAGAATAAATTCATGAAAAACTTCATACTATTTCAACTGGACGAGGATTGAAAATCGTACGTATATGGAAAATATTTAGTATTGCCTTTAAAAAAAAATTATAGACGTTCTCCATTTACGTCATCTCAGCCATTAAGTAGAAATGAGCTACTTCAATTCAATTTAGAAACATAAATAAAACCAAAATTTGATAAATTGGAGATGATTCAAGTCCTCTATTTCCATATGAAGCTTGAATTCAAAGGTTGTGAGATAATGAGAGATATAAACATGTAAACATTTTACTTCATATATAAAAATAAATAATTATTCTATAAATATATATAGTAAATATTCCCCTTTGCGTAAACCTACATATTCATCGATCAATTTTAACTTCATTTATTATTATTATATAATAGATGATAAGTTGAGTTAATTTTTATGGAAGAAAGTGAATTATCAATTAATAAGAACATACATTAAAATGAGATTTTCTTAGGTAATAAATACCAGATACCCAAGGCAAATTAAAATGAGATATTAATAATAGTGGGATGGAGGGAAATATTTTTTATACCTATTTTTGCACAAAAATGTTTCTTGCACTTGGAAATAATAAAACCAAAAAAGGAATTTGTAGGGAGCTAGTATTTACTATCCAAATCCAACGTAGTTTGAAGCAATTTAGAAGAATTCCCATAATTGGTGATCATCCATTGATAACTTGAATTGCTGTACACCAATGACCATCCAAACAGGTTCGTCTCTCAATGAGCCTCCCGTGCCTGCCTGCCTGCATTCAAAAAAATCCCTCATCCTAATTCCTAAAAATTCCCTACAAAACTTTCTTTCCTGGCGGCCAATACTGGACCAGGGTGCTGTGCTGTGCGGTGCAGAACTATCATATTCATCCCACAGGCCAACATTGGAAGGAGAAATCAAGCCCGTAATGGATCAGAGTTGGGGGCCACCCGATGAACATGAACGCCTCAAGAGTGATTGTTGGTCCGGGTTCAACAGGGAAAACCACTCCCTTATAAAACTGGCAGGAATGCACTGATTGGTCACTGCTTGCATTTCCATCTCATCCTCGGTGACTTCTTCGAGTTTGACCAGAGTAAGACCAAAAAGAGAAATCACAATGGCAAATTGGACAGGGAGGCTGAACTTGGTAAACCAGGTTTTGCAAAGAAATCCAGATAGCCATTCTCTCAGTTTCTCAACTCTAGAATCGTTGTATCCATTGGTGTTTACGCCAAGCCTGCAAAAGTGTGAATGACATCCATCTTAATAACAAAATCACTAAAGCTTTATAGTGAACAATTTTATGCTTGGCTTACAAGTTAGAGCTAGCTTGTATATTTCTAGTGTGGAAGGGTGAGGGATTAAAATTCAATGACCACTATCATAAAGCTCATAATTCTGGAATACAAAGACAGGATATAGTCATATAGAAAAGAAAATGATTTGTTAATGTTTATGAATTCAAATGAGTCCAGGTAACTAACTGTATCAGGTACATACCTCCCAAGATGACCAAGAAGAATAAAAATGCCAGCACAAAATCCTTCCGTGATATGCAACTCCAAAAACGTACAAATTGGACCTATGATGTGCTCAGCTGTCCAATTCAAACTCTGCATATCCCGAGAGATAAAAGTGAGAAATGTAATATAAGTTTATATGTTCGCCAAAATTGAGCATGCATCCTTCCGTGATATGTAATATATGTTCGCCAAAATTAAAGACCATCCTTTAATGTCACATAAATTGAGCATGCATGTGCAGTATAATAGGTGCAGGATGGGGAAAAACGAATAACAGTAAGCATTATGCAAGCCATATTTGAGAACACACAGACAATTTGAATTCATTTGTCCATGTTAAACCCCAAACCTTATTTCCAACAATCATTAAGCATAAGTTTATAAAACATTGAAACAAACACGAGGGGAAATTTACAAAGAGATGTGAGCAAGATCCATACCATGCATGAAGCTGGAATCTCCATCAGCGAAAGACTATCAACAAATTCCAACAAAGTTTCATCATATGCTGAGGTTGACAAGTTAGACTCCCCAAAGCCTAAAGCATTGTCATTTTTGTTCTCAGGGAGCCTCCCTCTAAATACAGAATTAACTGCTTCAAAATTGTCTTGTGTCCAAGACACAGATTGACTGAGCTTGTGTAGGTTCTCTAACAACATCGATGCAACATTCTCAATGGGAACTGCACCCTTTGAGAATGGACAATCAGTGCAACATACCCACACTGTAGAAATATCTCTTACTGATGATGGATAAACAGATGTTGGATTGGCAGACAAATTTTTCTTCTCGAGAAACATAACCATAGCTTTTACCACAGTCATCGCAGATGAGTGATGCTGAAGGGTAAAATATTTGGAGCCACATACATGTGCAAAAGTATGAAGAACAGCCAACATTACTGCAGGATCACATTTCTGAAACATGAGAATGTTGCATGACATCTCACAAATACAACCAATATGATCCACAGCAATGCATAAAGATGCTAACATGCTTCCTCCGGCAATCAGCAGTGGAGCTGAAGCTACCACTTCAGAAAGCATAATCTCATTACCGGTTAGAACAATGTTTACTTTGGAACCAACAATGTCCTGTGGCATAGAAGATAAGTCACTGCTAACAAGCACTTTCATATGCATAAGGAAATCTTCAATGAGAAGAAGTAATTCAAATAAATCGCAGGTCTTCATAAATTTCCTTCTCAAAACTGGATTAGTTAGAGCTGCACAAGAAAATAAAAATATTCTTAGTATAAGCATAAAACTGTAACTGTATCCAAGCAGACAACAAAAGCAATAAACATAATTACATAACTTTATAATAAGCACCTGAGAAGATATGGGAAGCCGATACATCAAGCGACTGGACAAAATCATAACTCAAGACATTTGACCAGTTCTTTGTTTCATTCTCAGAAATCCCATGCAGCACTATAGAGAAGAGCACACATACCTTCTCCCTGCAAACCAAGGTACAAAGACAGTTAATATGATTAGCTTCTTTTACAATAACTATAATTCACGTTGAGAATGTTAGTATGAACTAGAGGAAACCAATAGCTAGAACAACAGGGATTCAGTCACTGAAAACCAACCCATGAGAAGGGAAATTATGCACATATCCATTGTGGGTAATGCTGAAATTTGGATGGATAAAACTTTAAATGATGGAATATAACTTGAACAAAGTAAGAGGAAAGATAATTTGTGTGGCTTGGGCTCCCACCACTATTTGCCGACACTTGGGTGTCACTTGTTACCAAAAAAAGTAAGAGGGAAAAAAAAAAATTCAAATATTCGTAATATATTCAAAAAGAAATCATTGTCTTTTTCCCCTGAAGAAAGGTAAATTAAATCCATCAGCTTCTTTTACCAAAGAAAGTTAAAACATTCCTGGCTGCTCCGGGAACATCACAGAGATATCTTTAAATACAATCCTCGGCTTAGGATGAAACCGTGTCACAGTATTCAAAGCTGTATATTATGTAACACCAGTTGTTTAAGACATTAACTTACTTCATTGAAATATCTGGGGCCATCAAGAGAGATTGCATAACACTTTGAACAAAAGTCCCAGCAGAATCAAGGGTAGAACAATGTGGCATGCAACTATCAATTGTCTGAAGGATTCTCAAAATGCTCTGTTTGTCTCTGTTGTTTGAATGTACAACATATTGTTTCAGGGAACCACCAGGAAGAGTGGCAATCCCAATTTCATACCGTAAAGTTGATTCCTTCGATTCAGAACCCGTAAGATTCAACTTTCTAAGCTTTCCACCTGAAACATGGGCCTGTTGAACATCAATATCTAAATCCGGCACAGAATCTGTGCTTCTCATGAAATGCATAGAACCTCCATTTGTATGCTGCTGTGAACAATGCAGAACTGCATCAATGGGATTGTTCTCCAAGGCAATATCATGAAAATTAGAAGAAAACTCCACGCCCTCCCTAAAACTTTCCAATCCCTTTTGTGAACTCTTATCCAGAAGCATATGAGGATTATCAACTTCAAGTTTCTTATCAATGCCAAGTTCTATGACAGGTGGCAACGGAGAGAGAGGCATAGCAATAGCTTTGCGGTAGGAGTTCTCATCGGCAGCATTATCCAGGTCTAGCAACTTCATATAATCACGTCCCAACATCATATCAAAATATTGAGATTTGCATTGATCAGTTGCAAAGATACCATTTGTTCCATCCGTAATATGTGCATCAAATTTTATAGTAGCAGAGCCTCCAGGAGAAGCAGCCATAAGGGCATTGGAGAGTCCAATGTCAGAATCAAGTGAGCTCTTCGCATCTTCATTATCCCGTAAATAGGGACTAACCATTGTTCCCTCATTACACACCTTTCTCCTCTTGAAAGACCTGGCAAGATCTTTACCAGAGTTATCATTCAAGGTCTCTTCTTCAGGTTCATCCTTTTGATCAAGTATCCCATGAAGTAAGGATAATTCATCTGACACCTGTTCCTGCAGTTTCTCACCTTTATGGTACAACTTTTCAATGGACTGAACTGCATCAAGAATCTGTCTCTTTTCATGGGATTCAATTCTCCGTTTATCCGAGATTTTTTTCACTAAACTCTTTGTTGTGTTGTCAGCTTTGACTGCAAGCTCATCGGACCTGACAAAGGCCTTGGCAGAAAATTGTGATACATTGGGTTTGATTTTTGATATCTCTTCACCCAGTTTGGCAGATGGTACAGACAAAGTACATCCTTCCTGTGATCCCACCAATGGTCGATCAGAAAAAGATGCCGAACTTGAATTTATCGCAGAACTCTTTAACATTTTTTGGTTGGAACCTCTATGTGGAGGATCCAATCCTGAATTTATACCTGATATAAGTTGCCCTTGTCCATGATAATCATCAGAGCACAGTGTCTCTCTTGAGGGAATACAATTTCCAATCTGCAAAGTAAAAATCAACGAATTAATGAGAATCTGTCAATAAATTTTAACAATCTACTCCATATTATACATAATTCTCTGAGTCTATACTGCAGCATGCACTTACTGAAACATGTACTTCCACAAATCCCTCTAACAGACTCTCATTTATTTACTATCCCGACATCATTGATCATACCTCATATACGTCAAGGCTTATTTCATGAGGAAACATTTGTATTTCATTCGTGCAAAAATGAAAAAGTAAACAGAAAAAGTATGAAACAGCAGTCGAGGAGCAAACGGAACAACATTCTCAGAGCACATACAGAGTATGTAGCTGATTTAATTAGATCAGATATAGAGCAAATGACTTGAGGGAAATAAAACCAACCTTTCTCAATTGCTGTATACCTTCACCACCATGCAAGAACGAGTTATCTAATATATCAAAACGAAGTTGGAGCTGAAGAAACTCTTGTTTTAACTCAACTAACTCTTGATATAACATACTGTTGCGAAGGGCTTCCACCTCTGAAGCTTTTTTTGCATACTTCACCAGCATCTTTTCTAGCTTCAATTGGTTATTTAACTTCTTGACCATATCAGTATCAGCTATAGTATCATTGTATCTTAAGGATGAATTTTCTGCATGCATTCCGTATGAATAAGACTTTATCAGGTCTGTCTGTAGCCCTTCTATCCTCAGCCTACAACGTTCCAACTCTCTAGATAGTTCATCAGTTCGGTGCTTCTGTTTTCTGGCCTTCTTCTTGTATTCACTTGCAACATTCTTCTGTTTATTTGCTACCCTTTTCTCTGAATCCGCCCGATTTTTCTCTCGAATAATCTCCTGTTCTTTCTCCAGGAGCATCTTCTCCATCAGCATTACAGCATCATTTTTTTGCATTTCCCCATATCCACTAGCCAATTCCACGTTTCTGGAGCTGTTGGATGCATCAGGTTGAGCCTCAAGAGATTTTCCAGCCCGTAAAAGAACATTCAATGTCTCCTCTAAGTTTTTGGCCTTATTACTAGCCTCTTCAAACTTTTGATTCAAATCATCTGCTCGATCCTTCTCAAACATAGCCTTCTTCAAATTCATTTCTGCATGTTGGCTCTGCTCTTCAGCTTCGGCCAATGCTGAGTCAGCCCTTTCTCTCTCTCTAATGGTGTTCTGTTTCTCAACTTCCACCTGCTTGCAAGCAGATTCAGACTTAGATTTCTCCAAAGCCAGCTTTGACTTCATGGCATCAGTTTCCTTCTTCAATTTTTCCCACAACAGCCTATTGTCCTCTGCTCTTTTCCTTTCAGCATTAGCCATATTCTCTGCTTCAGTGAGCTTATTCTTGTTCATCTCTAACTTCTTCAAAGCCTCTTCAGCTTTCTTCTTCTCCAATTCAACAGTCTTTTTTTCTAACGCTGCCTTTCTCCTCTCTTTGTCTAGAAGCTCCTTTAGCTTCTTAATCTCCTTGTCGGCCACATTCAAACGCTCCTGAAGTTGCTCATTTGCTTCTTGGAAACCAGGATTGCCATCACGCTTCAATGATTCAATCTCTAACTTCTTCAAAGCCTCTTCAGCTTTCTTCTTCTCCAATTCAACAGTCTTTTTTTCTGATGCTGCTTTTCTCCTTTCTGTGTCCAGAAGCTCCTTTAGTTTCTTAATCTCCTTGTCGGCAACATCCAAACGCTCCTGAAGTTGCTCATTTGCTTCTCGGAAACCAGCATTGGCATCGCGCTTCAATGATTCAATCTCTAAATTCTTCAAAGCCTCTTCAGCTTTCTTTTTCTCCAATTCAACAGTCTTTTTTTCTGACGCTGCTTTTCTCCTCTCTTTGTCCAGAAGCTCCTTTAGCTTCTTAATCTCCTTGTCGGCAACATTCAAACGCTCCTGAAGTTGGTCATTTGCTTCTCGGGAACCAGCATTGGCATCTCGCTTCAATGATTCAATCTCTAAATTCTTCAAAGCCTCTTCAGCTTTCTTCTTCTCCAATTCAAGAGTCTTTTTTTGTGACGCTGCTTCTCTCCTCTCTTTGTCCAGAAGCTCCTTTAGCTTCTTAATCTCCTTATCAGTCACATTCAAACGCTCCTGAAGTTGCTTATTTGCTTCTTGAGAACCAGCATTGGCATCGCGCTTCAATGATTCAATCTCCTCCTTTAGGGCTGTTACCTCATCCTCAAGATCAACTCGAATTCCAGATTCCTTCTCTTTCTCATCTTTCCACATATTGGTCTCCATTTTGAGTTCATCAAAATCTGCAGCAAAGGAGAAACAGTGATTTAGGTGCTCATTTTCTTTGTACAAGAACAGCATTCATTCTTTCTAAAACCATTATATAGAACACCACAAAGACAACATTATCATTAGTATATTAACAATAAGAAAATCCGAAACGAATTAAGAACACATCTACCTTTCTTGAGACTGGCATTTTCTTTCTCAACCGCATCATATTTTCCCCGCAGTAACGCTGTGCAGTCCCGAAACTGGTTTTTGAGGGCTTCAACCTTCGAATATTTCTCCAAAAGCTTCGTGTACTTTTTCTTCAACTGAAAGAACATATAAACAAAAAGTAGCAAAATAAAAATCACTCACATTTATACATATAAACACAAACATTAGCAAACTAAGAAAAATCAAAATTACCACGTCACAGCAGGGGTTGTAAGCTTTATCTTCCATCAACTCCGTCATTTCGCACACTACCAATACGTCATCGCAACGTCAGATAAACTGGTATGGCTTGTAAATTTAAATAAATAAATAAAACCCTAATAGATAAACTGCTCCCGACCACCACCGCCGGCCAAGACCGCCGCCGCCGCCGCGGCAGCAGCAGCAGGCAGCAGGCAGCAACAGCAGCAGCAGCAGCGCTGCTGCTCCGGCGAGCGCCACCGCGCGACGCCGCCACCACCAAGCCGCAGTCGCCATCTCCTTCGTCATCTCCGCCGCCTCCTTCCCTTCTCCGGCGACTCGCCGGACTTCACTCAACAAAATCAAAAAAACCCAATGCTTTCCCAAAATCCCCAAATCGTGTGAAATTAAAGAAGAGGAAGAAGAGGGAGTTCGTACCCGTACAAGAGCTTGAATGAGATTCGATTTCCACCACCAAGCTTTGACAATGGAGTTGTCTTCTTCCCCCTTCCTCCAAGCCCGTCGCCCCTTCTCCCCTTTCTCTCTTCAATTTTTGTTTCTTCTTGTGTAAAAAAAATGAGAGAAGAGTCGTTGTTTTCCCCCAATTAAAGGCCAATGGCCTAATTGCAAAATCCCACTTCTCAAATAGGCCCTAAACTTCCTTAAATACTCTTAAACATCCCAGGTTAAATCAAACTTTGGTTGGGTCACCAATACTTCTCTATTGGGCTTGAAATAATTATACTCACCCTATTTAATTATTAATCAAACTTTGGTTGGGTCACCAATACTTCTCTATTGGGCTTGAAATAATTATACTCACCCTATTTAATTATTAATGCCCCTTTGACTAATTAATCATAACTAATTTAATTTAATCATGAATTAATTATTCGGGATGTTACATCGCGAGTGTAGCGAAAAAAATTTACCATATTCGAATTATCTTCCGCAGAATTAGGGTTCACTGTTCAGTGCCCGGAGCTCAGTCCATAAGACGGTAACCTCTGCTCTTCGTCTTCGAAAAATAAAAAATGGAAATCCCACAATTAAAAAAAAGGGTTATGAGGTTTTAAATATCGGTATCTATATCAGACATATAAATTTAGGTAAATTTCGAAGATATTTAAAATTTCGATGAAAATTTCGAAGATATTTGTAATTTTTTAAGAAAACTAATTCGAGTTTCTGAGAGGATGAAAATGAAGATATTTCAAATTTCTCATCCCTGTTGCTATATAAATTAGTAATATGCTAACAATACTCATTTAATGATATAATATGCTATTAGTAATATTTTTTATATCATACAACTGATTGATAAGAGACCTAAAATTGATAAACAAGTTAATTGGATGACATTATCAATATGGGTTAAAACATAAATTTTAACTTTTACTTTTTTTTAAAAAAATAAATTTTTAAAATTTAGAAAAAAAATATTATTTCGAAAAATTTCGATGAAATTTAGAGAAAATTCGGATTTCGGATGAAATTTTGATGGAAATTTTGCAAAAAAATATTGCACGTGAAATTTTGCTTCGGGGTGTCCCGAAACCCAAACTTCGATCGAAATTTCGAAAGTTTCGGGGATATTTAAGTTATGACTTATATAAATAACGGGTTTACACAAGACTAATGGATTAAAAATATTTTTTGGCTAAGCAATGGATTAAAATATTTTAAGTTATTATATCCCAATAAAAATTATATAAAATATAAATTGTTTAGCAATATATATATATGTATATTTTAAAATTAATAATTAGGTAAATTTTTAAAAATATATATTCAAATATTTTATGATTACATAAGTAAAATAATATTAATGCAAAATAAATAAAATTAAAAGCAATATTTCTTTTTCCATTTCCACCTATTTTTGCCTTTTTCCTATTTTGTTTACCTTTTCGAGTATTAAAAAAAGAGGACTTCATCTCCCAATAGTAGTTGACATGAGTGGATTGTTGCTCTAGTCACTTAAGTAATGTTTAATTCAAGAGTCTTTTTTTGTGACGCTGCTTCTCTCCTCTCTTTGTCCAGAAGCTCCTTTAGCTTCTTAATCTCCTTATCAGTCACATTCAAACGCTCCTGAAGTTGCTTATTTGCTTCTTGAGAACCAGCATTGGCATCGCGCTTCAATGATTCAATCTCCTCCTTTAGGGCTGTTACCTCATCCTCAAGATCAACTCGAATTCCAGATTCCTTCTCTTTCTCATCTTTCCACATATTGGTCTCCATTTTGAGTTCATCAAAATCTGCAGCAAAGGAGAAACAGTGATTTAGGTGCTCATTTTCTTTGTACAAGAACAGCATTCATTCTTTCTAAAACCATTATACAGAACACCACAAAGACAACATTATCATTAGTATATTAACAATAAGAAAATCCGAAACGAATTAAGAACACATCTACCTTTCTTGAGACTGGCATTTTCTTTCTCAATCGCATCATATTTTCCCTGCAGCAACGCTGTGCAATCCCGAAACTGGTTTTTGAGGGCTTCAACCTTCGAATATTTCTCAAAAAGCTTCGTGTACTTTTTCTTCAACTGAAAGAACATATAAACAAAAAGTAGCAAAATAAAAATCACTCACATTTATACATATAAACACAAACATTAGCAAACTAAGAAAAATCAAAATTACCACGTCACAGCAGGGGTTGGAAGCTTTATCTTCCATCAACTCCGTTATTTCCACTAGACCGCTACAGATCAAAACCCCTGCAGATTCCAAATCTTACAAAATCCGAATTCGCTGCAGAGGAACCAGTCAGCAAATCAGAATAAGAGTATATCCCTCTGAGCGAAAAGGTAGCTCCCATTGGTTAAAAATACTCGCACGCGGCATCACCCAATAATAACATCATAACGAGGAATCATCAGAAGCATAAACCCTTCGGCTTCAAAAGCCCATGGAACGAAACGATCGACTACTCAAACAACCAAGAACCCTAGATGGAAAGAACAAAAAGAAATTTGTAGCCGCTAGATTTAAAGTCAGGTTGCGGCTTCCTGACTTCTGAGGCCATCTCCAACAAAGCTCTCCTATTTTTTCCTAACTCTCCTACTTTTTCCCACCACATCATCTTCTCTTTCTTCCACATCATTAATTAACTTTATCTCATTTTCATTTCTAATAAAACAACTCAATATTTTCCACATCATTATTGTAAAGAATTTAAATAAAAAATATAAGATAAATCTTTTTAATTAATTTTTTTTACAGAATTATTTAGTTATTTATATTTATAATTATTGTATTTTAAAATTTAAAAAAAAAAGAAAACAAAAAAAATACTGCAAAAGCTGTCGGGCACAGTGTGCCCGGCAGTGCTCCTCCAATTTTGAGGAGCATGCGCCACGTCAGCGCATTGCTGACGTGGCGCAGGAGAGGGGAGAGCTAAAAATTTTAGCTCTCCCCGTTGGAGATGCCCTGAGCCGTTAAGCAGAAGATGAATACAGATTATTGGGCCAGCTCAGAGAAAACCCAATAAATAGTGCATAACCCAATAAATAGCGCAAGGGCCTGGAAAGCCCAGCAAGATATTTTTCAATTAATTAAATAACTTCTTAAAAGACTTTCAAGAAGCGCCCATGGCCTAATGGATAAGGCGCTTGACTTCTAATCAAGCGATTGTGGGTTCGAGTCCCACTGGGCGTGTATGTATATTTCTGATTTTTTAAATTTTAGTCAGTATTTATTTAGTGTTTTCATCCATCTCTAATTTTATTTGACAGTATTTGACGATATGTGTAGTAGCACTTGGCAAGAAAAAGTAGATGCAACTGACCTTTCCTTTTTCCCCCTCGAGAAAAATATTTAAAAAACTAGCAGTTGGGGAGGGGGGCTTGGGATGCTGTAACTGTTGTCATGAAAAAGATATAGGTACTTCTAACCTTTGAAACATAAGTATTCATTACAACTTCACTGATAAATCTAATATTCTAGAAAATAATAAATGGTTGGTGACTATTAGATTTCATCAAATAAATTAAATGTCATCATTCTATTTTTTGTGTTTATAAATGCCAATATAGGCATGACCAATATTCAACCCAATAAACCAATACAAAGAGAGAATAAACATGGCTTAGGTCAACTAAAGAAAAAATCGTGAAAGAATCACGGAAGAAAAAATGATGTGCTCTTGTGCATATATATCTACATACACATAAGAGAAAGTAGTCACTCACAAATTTTGTTTCCAACATTTCTACACTCCTTGTTATTCTGAGTAATAACATAACACAAAGTCACAAATCATTCAGGAAATTTCAATGGCTGCTGCCATTACAAAAGTTCACGAAATGGGCAGGCACACAATAGATATCTGTAGACTGTAGCCATGTGTAGATCATATAAGAGTGGCTCAGTAAAGATCAGCAAGTGTATGAAATAAATTACTCATCATCAAGAACACTTTGGCGTCTTCGTATCTGTTAATAGAATGAAGCCAACAATTACCCAATGAATAATAATGGTAATTAGAGGGATTGAAATTTTTGGAACAACTGATTCATAAATAATGAGAATTGTGGCTCACCGTTACTTTAGTTTCTCTAGCTGTCTGGGTGTTGATTTGTTCGAGCAAAGATATGAGTCTTTCTTCAGTTACCTGCACGGAAGAAAGAAATTTAACCAACCACAATGATCGGTATAAAGTTTTGCCTGAGTAGGACTACATCCATGCCTAATCATAAAACCAAAGAAATTAGTACTACTATATGGAAATAATGATGACGATGAGCTACCTTCTCAACAATCTGACCCATTTGAGCAGCTCTTATTACAACATCTTCTACTCCTTTTCAGGTTTAACCAGAGAAATTCGAGCTACTGCAAATACAATCATGGGAGAGTTTATTAGACATCAGAGGCAAATGATCGGCATTAAGCACAAGGTCATGTCAAACTTTAGACTTTAGACCAATGATAAACCATAACAACCACCCATCCGGGTTCCCCACTAAAATCTGAATCGAAACTGATCTGTTCGATACTTAGATTACATGACATTACACAGATCAACTTTGAGAGCAAGTTACCCTAATACTTCTGAATTATGAGATGCTGAAAAATGGAATCCATTATGCAACTTACGTCGCTCACGTGCTTCTGAAGTCAGTATCTGAGTAAGGATCATTTGCCTCTGTTCCTCAGCTTCCCTAGATTAGTGATCAAGGTTTGGATCAAGAAAAACATCCCACATTTTAACAAGAATGCCACAGTATTATAATTAAAAGATCAAACAAAAGTTGAAGTCCAAAGACAATATAACATACTGTTTTGCATCCTCCTGGGCCTTCTGCTGTTCAGAACTTTGATTACTTCCCTATAATTAATCAATTCCACCACTATAATTAATACAATAATCAGTACAGAAATATGAAACAACAAAATGTATTAAAATTTTACCATGCCACGTTGTGCCATCAGCTTCTGCATTCTCCGCTGTCTAATGGCTTCTAACTCGGGATCAGCCTATTACTTGTGAAATCGGAATATTTAAAAGCAAAACTAGACACTACTTTCTTTCAGAAAAAAAGTTTTATGAACATTTTGCGCTACAACACTTGCCAAATCCAGGAACATAACTAGTTACAAATCACAGAGAAGGTGACCACTGACCACCACCAGATTTTACACGAATTTAGTTCATATTCCAAATTAGATAATACCTAATTCCCATCATTGATGGGACATCATGTCATCATCTACAGCCTACGAGCTTTATGCTCGCACACTACCAATACGTCATCGCAACGTCAGATAAACTTGTATGGCTTGTAAATTTAAATAAACAAATAAAACCCTAATTCCTTCCAGCGGAGGACGATATACTACACGATTCAAAATATAACCAGATACGATATCTTCAAGCGCTCACATCACAAGACACAAAAGCCAAACACGGTATGAATCAAGAAGAACCATTTGAAGTCGTACATGTAGAAAACCACAGGAATGAAACCCAACTAAAGAACAGCTAAATCAAATATAATATGATCAAATTGGTCAATTTCCAACACATGAGAAGCGTCGCTTGTAACGCCCCGAAAATTTAAAACCATTTTCGTGACGCCACCGCCGTATTAACTATTCTAAACTGTTGATCACTCAGCTTAGATAGTCAATACGAAGCGAGGTATAAATACAAACCTGTATCACAATCGAATAAATGCCAACAAAAGCAGTACATAGCCCAGGAAAAATACATGGCATATCCGGGCGACAAGCCCTGAAATAATATAATGACACGATCACACATCCAATACCAGGAATGACCAATAAGTAAATCATATGTGACACATCGATCACATTTAAGGAATAACAAATATTCTGATCAAAGATCAAGCAAGAGCATATAATATTTATTCTAAACCACAACTATAAGGAATGCATCACATATTCCAATTAGATAAATATGCAGCCTATCTAGTTCGCTCAACCCGAATCCCCCATCATCGTGCTCTGCGCTATCCATAGAAGATCTATAAAACAGACAACACAACAAGGTGTCAGTACAACGTACTGGCAAGGAATAGATATAGCAGGGGAAACGGGGCACATTAATGATAATACTATACTATATAAATAATACTAATAATAATAATATTTAAGGACATAAAATAATACAGAAAGTCAACATCACAGCGTCCCATACCGGTGCTTCAACCACTGCAGATAAAATGAATGATGGATGATGAGATGTAATGTTATGACCTAAGATGTCTATCTACCCTAAATGCAGCACATAAGAATGTCTAGCGCGCATCCTAGGTACCATGGTCGGTATTCCCCCCCATATAAGGGTCCACTCCCCTTAATGGTCGGAAGACATACCCACAGTGCCCCCGCCGCGGACACTAACAGCTGAGAACGTGGCTTACGACAAGCGGGTCAGGCTAAGGGTCATGAGTCCTTTATCAGCCAAACTTTCAGACTACGGATATAAAATCCTTATCAGTCTCAATGCCCAGGATAAGATACTAACTATGCCCAATCGGATACCGACTCATAAGCATAGGGTATCCAATACCCTCGGAAGCATAATTTAAGTTCACAATAATATCAACACATCATGACAACTCACTACGAGTTAATTATAATAAAGGGTGTGCCAAGTCCCATGTATCGGCACTCAACTCATAACATCAAAATAGAAGCAATGCAAGATTCCATCCTAAACTAAGCATGGTAGATCTTCTCTAATTGCAAACTAAGTTCCAGGTTATGAGCATAATAATTAGTGAGATATTCGCAAGCAATTCTAGCCTAATTCTAAGGCATCCTCATTATACGCAGGGAATCCGTACACACGAGAGTTCCCAATACTAAGGCAACATAGACTATACTAGTCTATTCCTAACCCCTATCTAATTTGCTATTCTAAACCTTGCCTTTATTATAATTCTTCAAAGCTTCCCTTGAACATCTTCAATCTTCCCAAGGTTTCGGCACGAACTTGTAGTTGTCCCTATACAATAATATCAAAATAAGCAACATAATAATATAATCACTACAACTCAAAAACCATCATCTCTTCCTTTCTCCAACTCCGACATCCACCTCCAATCCCCTTTCTTACATCCTTTCCAAGCCAACCATCCAACAATACTCCAATTAATCCAACAACAACTCCCAATATTAAAGCAACAAGAACAAATATCCGTATGCAATTAAACTAATATCACCCCACTTCCAACTCCATTTTTAACCCGCCTTAATATATCAACTTCAAATTCATATCTCAATCACTTGATTATAAGCAAGTAAAATACCTTTAAAAAGTAAATCAATTTCCAAATAGACATAGCACACTTATAAACCGTTTAGGCAAGCAAATTCAATAACCAAATTATTAGTTCAAGAATCCCAATTTATTCAACTCTACAATTCCAATTAAAGTCATTTAAGGATTTACTCATTTACACAATCAATCTCAAGAATACATCTTCATTAACAAATCCCAATTACTCAAACCAAATCAATCAACTAAAATAAACCATCCCGAGCTAAGTCTACTCCCAAAACCTCCAACAATTTCCAAGTATTCAAGAATCAACATAATCCCATAATCCTCAAATTCACAATCTTTCACAAATCTCAATTTCATCAATTTACCAAATTAATCACCAAAACCATGTAACTTTGGAAATCAACATGCAAGCAATAATCAACACTTAAAAATACATTTCTAGCACTCAATCTACATTTGGGAATAGAAATCAACTACATTTCCAAAAACACCAACAATGGAAGAACACCCAAGTTCTCCCACCACCACAGCCGCTACCAACACCACCACACCACCACCACCTGCTCCCGACCACCACCGCCGGCCAAGACCGCCGCCGCCGCCGCGGCAGCAGCAGCAGGCAGCAAGCAGCAGCAGCAGCAGCGCTGCTGCTCCGGCGAGCGCCACCGCGCGACGCCGCCACCACCAAGCCGCAGTCGCCATCTCCTTCGTCATCTCCGCCGCCTCCTTCCCTTCTCCGGCGACTCGCCGGACTTCACTCAACAAAATCAAAAAAACCCAATGCTTTCCCAAAATCCCCAAATCGTGTGAAATTAAAGAAGAGGAAGAAGAGGGAGTTCGTACCCGTACAAGAGCTTGAATGGAGCTTCGATTTCCACCACCAAGCTTTGACAATGGAGTTGTCTTCTTCCCCCTTCCTCCAAGCCCGTCGCCCCTTCTCCCCTTTCTCTCTTCAATTTTTGTTTCTTCTTGTGTAAAAATGAGAGAAGAGTCGTTGTTTTCCCCAATTAAAGGCCAATGGCCTAATTGCAAAATCCCACTTCTCAAATTGGCCCCTAAACTTCCTTAAATACTCTTAAACACCCCATGTTAAATCAAACTTTGGTTGGGTCACCAATACTTCTCTATTGGGCTTGAAATAATTATACTCACCCTATTTAATTATTAATGCACCTTTGACTAATTAATCATAACTAATTTAATTTAATAATGAATTAATTATTCGGGATGTTACATCGCGAGTGTAGCGAAAAAATTTACCATATTCGAATTATCTTCCGCAGAATTAGGGTTCACTGTTCAGTGCCCGGAGCTCAGTCCGTAAGACGGTAAACTCTGTTCTTCGTCTTCGAAAAATAAAAAATGGAAATCCCACAATTAAAAAAAAGGGTTATGAGGTTTTAAATATCGGTATCTATATCGGACATATAAATTTAGGTAAATTTCGAAGATATTTAAAATTTCGGTGAAAATTTCGAAGATATTTGTAATTTTAAGAAAACTAATTCGAGTTTCTGAGAGGATGAAAATGAAGATATTTCAAATTTCTCATCCCTGTTGCTATATAAATTAGTAATATGCTAACAATACTCATTTAATTATATAATATGCTAGTAGTAATATTTTTTATATCATACAACTGATTGATAAGAGACTTAAAATTGATAAACAAGTTAATTGGATGGCATTATCAATATGGGTTAAAACATAAATTTTAACTTTTACTATTTTTAAAAAAAATAAATTTTTAAAATTTAGAAAAAAAATATTATTTCGAAAAATTTCGGTCAAATTTAGAGAAATTTCGAATTTCGGACGAAATTTTGATGGAAATTTTGCAAAAAAATATTGCACGTGAAAGTTTGCTTCGGGGTGTCTCGAAACCCAAAATTTCGATTGAAATTTCGAAAGTTTCGGGGATATTTAAAACAATGGAGTTATGACTTATATAAATAACGGGTTTACACAAGACTAATGGATTAAAAATATTTTTTGGCTAAGCAATGGATTAAAATATTTTAAATTATTATATACCTTAAAAATTATATAAAATATAGATTGTTTAGCAAAATATATATATATATGTATATTTTAAAATTAATAATTAGGTAAATTTTTAAAAATATATATTCAAATATTTTATGATTATATAAGTAAAATAATATTAATGCAAAATAAATAAAATTAAAAGCAATATTTCTTTTTCCATTTCCACCTATTTTTGCCTTTTTCCTATTTTGTTTACCTTTTCGAGTATTAAAAAAAGAGGACTTCATCTCCCAATAGTAGTTGACATGAGTGGATTGTTGCTCTAGTCACTTAAGCAATGTTTAATTCAAGAGTCTTTTTTTGTGACGCTGCTTCTCTCCTCTCTTTGTCCAGAAGCTCCTTTAGCTTCTTAATCTCCTTATCAGTCACATTCAAACGCTCCTGAAGTTGCTTATTTGCTTCTTGAGAACCAGCATTGACATCACGCTTCAATGATTCAATCTCCTCCTTTAGGGCTGTTACCTCATCCTCAAGATCAACTCGAATTCCAGATTCCTTCTCTTTCTCATCTTTCCACATATTGGTCTCCATTTTGAGTTCATCAAAATCTGCAGCAAAGGAGAAACAGTGATTTAGGTGCTCATTTTCTTTGTACAAGAACAACATTCATTCTTTCTAAAACCATTATACAGAACACCACAAAGACAACATTATCATCAGTATATTAACAATAAGAAAATCCGAAACGAATTAAGAACACATCTACCTTTCTTGAGACTGGCATTTTCTTTCTCAACCGCATCATATTTTCCCCGCAACAACGCTGCGCAGTCCCGAAACTGGTTTTTTAGGGCTTCAACCTTCGAATATTTCTCCAAAAGCTTCGTGTACTTTTTCTTCAACTGAAAGAACATATAAACAAAAAGTAGCAAAATAAAAATCACTCACATTTATACATATAAACACAAACATTAGCAAACTAAGAAAAATCAAAATTACCACGTCACAGCAGGGGTTGGAAGCTTTATCTTCCATCAACTCCGTCATTTCCACTAGACCGCTACAGATCAAAACCCCTGCAGATTCCAAATCTTACAAAATCCGAATTCGCTACAGAGGAACCAGTCAGCAAATCAGAATAAGAGTATATCCCTCTGAGCGAAAAGATAGCTCCCATTGGTTCAAAATACTCGCACGCGGCATCACCCAATGATAACATCATAACGAGGAATCATCAGAAGCATAAACCCTTCGGCTTCAAAAGCCCATGGAACGAAACGATCGACTACTCAACAACCAAGAACCCTAGATGGAAAGAACAAAAAGAAATTTGTAGCCGCTAGATTTAAAGTCAGGTTGCGGCTTCCTGACTTCTGAATGAGCTAGGGGCCCTGATCAAATCAATTAGACTATCTTTAACAATGACCACCTCAACCATCCAACCATCTCATTATTTAATTAAGTTCTCTCTTATTCACATTACCAATATTCACTCAACCCAACCATTCTCATTTTACTTACTTTATCAATAACCATCCAACCATCCAACCACAATATTATCTACTATAATTATTCTAATTTATACAATTTTAAATTATGTTGAAATATAAAAATTTAATATATCAAAAATAGAAATATTTTATATTATTTATAAAGAATAAAAATGTAAAATTTTTATATATTCTTTCTTTATTTGTATTTTATATACCTTTTAAAATTGGTTAAATATATCAAAATTGATATATTATGTATTTAATGAAAATATAGCAAGAGTGGTCTCTATTAGTAGAGAATAATAAATTATAAACTTCGATATATTTTAAAATTATATTAATTTAATTATTTAAAAGATAGTCTATTATATAAATTTTAAAAAACTCACTTGACCAATGGAATGGAGACAAGTGTCGGAATTCCATTGATCGAATGAAATAGACCAAGTGGTCTCAAGGTTGGGCATGGCCAACCATCCCAAGTCCCAACCCAACCACCATCCATTTTTTCCTTTTTTTTTAAATAAATACTGACGTGGCGGTTGGGTCTCCATTATTAGGATCATGGATGGAGATATAGTCTTACAGCCATGGAATATGTATAATAACAAAGACATCTAACACCCATCCGAGCCACAAACTTTAATCCAGCAACCAAGGCAGAAAGCTCAACAAAAATGTTGGAATGAATAAGTATAAAGGGTTTTAAAATTATATTATATTTATTATAATATATACACCTAACTTGTTAGGTGAATCATGTGTATGCCTTTCTTTTATCCAATTAGGTGGTTGTGCCTATAAATATTCCCCATTTGTATACCACAAGAGATAATCCAAACTTCATTTTTCTTGGCTTTGATCGTTCTGCCCAACACCCACTTAATTAAATGGCGAGCTTGATAGAAATTATGGTGGTGAAATCCCAAAAGTTTTGAGTTTTGAATTTTCGAAGTATTATAAACCTTGATGTTGGTATCCCACATCAGTTGTGATGTGTTCCCTTTACTTCCTTATATGGTTGAGAGCAGCTCTACCTATGACCAATTGGTTTTAGGTGTGAGACTCCCATCCATGAATTTCTACACTTAATGCCTTAAAAATTCCTTAATTCAAAAAATAATAAAAAAATCCATAAAATGAAAACCTCCCTTCAAAATTACCGACACCTACTTGTTGTTGGGGTTGGGGACTTACTCAAGTGTAACTCCCCCAACTCTCAACCAATAGGTTGGAGGTTCGAATGACCAACGGAATGGAGACAAGTGTCGGAGTTCCATTGATCAAATGAAATAGACCAAGTGGTCTCAAGGTTGGGCATGGCCAACCATCTCAACCCAACCACCATCCATTTTTCCTTTTTTTTTTGTAAATAAATGTTGACGAGGCGGTTGGGTCTCCATGATTAGGATCATGGATGGAGATAATCTTACAGCCATAGAATATGTATAATAAAAAAGACGTCTAACACCCATCTGAGCCACGAACTTTAATCCAGCAACCAAGGCAGAGAGCTCAACAAAAATGTTGGAATGAATAAGTATAAAGGATTTTAAAATTATATTATATTTATTATAATATATACACTAACTTGTTATGTGAATCATGTGCATGCCTTTCTTTTATTCAATTTGGTGGCTGCGCCTATAAATATTCCCCATTTGTATACCACAAGAGATAATCCAGACTTCATTTTTCTTGGCTTTGATCGTTCTGCCCAACACCTACTTAATTAAATGGCGAGCTTGATAGAAATTATGGTGGTGAAATCCCAAAAATTTTGAGTTTTGAATTTTCGAAGTATTATAAACCTTGATGTTGGTATCCCACATCAGTTGTGATGTGTCCCCTTTACTACCTTATATGGTTGAGAGCAACTCTACCTATGACCGATTGGTTTTAGGTGTGAGCCTCCCATACATGAAATTCAACACTTAATGGCTTAAAAAAAATCCTTAATTCAAAAAATAATAAATAAATCCATAAAATGAAAACCTCCCTTCAAAATTACCAACACCTACTTGTTGTTGGGGTTGGGGACTTACGAAAGTGGTAACTCCCCCAACTCTCAACCAATAGGTTGGGGGTTCGAATGACCAATGGAATGGAGACAAGTGTCGGAATTCCATTGATCAAATGAAATAGACCAAGTGGTCTCAAGGTTGGGCATGGCCAACCATCTCAACCCAACCACCATCCATTTTTCCTTTTTTTTTTGTAAATAAATGCTGACGTGGCGGTTGGCTCTCCATGATTAGGATCATGGATGGAAATAGTCTTACTGCCATGGAATATGTATAATAACAAAGACGTCTAACACCCATCTGAGCCACGAACTTTAATCCAGCAACCAAGGCAGAGAGCTCAACAAAAATGTTGGAATGAATAAGTATAAAGGATTTTAAAATTATATTATATTTATTATAATATATACACTAACTTGTTATGTGAATCATGTGCATGCCTTTCTTTTATTCAATTTGGTGGCTGCGCCTATAAATATTCCCCATTTGTATACCACAAGAGATAATCCAGACTTCATTTTTCTTGGCTTTGATCGTTCTGCCCAACACCCACTTAATTAAATGGCGAGCTTGATAGAAATTATGGTGGTGAAATCCCAAAAATTTTGAGTTTTGAATTTTCGAAGTATTATAAACCTTGATGTTGGTATCCCACATCAGTTGTGATGTGTCCCCTTTACTACCTTATATGGTTGAGAGCAACTCTACCTATGACCGATTGGTTTTAGGTGTGAGCCTCCCATCCATGAATTTCTACACTTAATGGCTTAAAAAAATCCTTAATTCAAAAAATAATAAATAAATCCATTAAATGAAAACCTCCCTTCAAAATTACCAACACCTACTTGTTGTTGGGGTTGGGGACTTACGAAAGTGGTAACTCCCCCAACTCTCAACCAATAGGTTGGGGGTTCGAATGACCCATGGAATGGAGACAAGTGTCGAAATTCCATTGATCAAATGAAATAGACCAAGTGGTCTCAAGGTTGGGAATGACCAACCATCGCAACCCAACCACCATCCATTTTTTAGCTCCCGTAGTCCCGTTGTTGGAGATGCCCTAATGAGCTAGGGGCCATGATCAAATCAATTAGACTATCTTTAACAATGACCACCCCATCCATCCAACCATCTCATTATTTAATTAAGTTCTCTCTTATCCACATTACCAATATTCACTCAACCCAACCATTCTCATTTTACTTACTTTATCAATAACCATCCAACCATCCAACCACAATATTATCTACTATATTTATTCTAATTTATACAACTTTAAATTATGTTGAAATATAAAAATTTAATATATCAAAAATAGAAATATTTTATATTATTTATGAAGAATAAAAATGTAAATTTTTATATATTCTTTTTTTATTTGTATTTTATATACATTTTAAAATTGGTTAAATATATCAAAATTGATATATTATGTATTTAATGAAAATATAGCAAGTGGTCTCTATTTGTAGAGAATGAAAAATTATAAACTTTGATATATTTTAAAATTATATTATAATTTAATTATTTAAAAGATAGTATAATCATTCTATTATATAAATTTTAAAAAACTCACTTGACCAATGGAATGGAGACAAGTGTCGGAATTCCATTGATCCAATGTAGACCAAGTGGTCTCAAGGTTGGGCATGGCCAACCATCCCAAGTCCCAACCCAACCACCATCCATTTTTCCTTTTTTTTTTTTAATAAATGCTGACGTGGCAGTTGGGTCTCCATGATTAGGATCATGGATGGAGATATAGTCTTACAGCCATGGAATATGTATAATAACAAAGACATCTAACACCCATCTGAGCCATGAATTTTAATCCAGCAACCAAGGCAGAGAGCTCAACAAAAATGTTGGAATGAATAAGTATAATGGGTTTTAAAATTATATTATATTTATTATAATATATATACACCTAACTTGTTAGGTGAATCATGTGTATGCCTTTCTTTTATTCAATTAGGTGACTGTGTCTATAAATATTCTGCATTTGTATACCACAAGAGATAATCAAAACTTCATTTTTCTTGGCTTTGATCGTTCTGCCCAACACCCACTTAATTATATGGCGAGCTTGATAGAAATTATAGTGGTGAAATCCCAAAAATTTTGAGTTTTGAATTTTCGAAGTATTATAAACCTTGATGTTGGTATCCCACATCAGTTGTGATGTGTCCCCTTTACTACCTTATATGGTTGAGAGCAACTCTCCCTATGACCAATTGGTTTTAGGTGTGAGACTCCCATCCATGAATTTCTACACTTAATGCCTTAAAAATTCCTTAATTCAAAAAATAATTAAAAAATCCATAAAATGAAAACCTCCCTTCAAAATTACCAACACCTACTTGTTGTTGGGGTTGGGGACTTACTCAAGTGTAACTCCCCGAACTCTCAACCAATAGGTTGGGGGTTCGAATGACCAATGGAATGGAGACAAGTGTCGGAGTTCTATTGATCAAATGAAATAGACCAAGTGGTCTCAAGGTTGGGCATGGCCAACCATCTCAACCCAACCACCATCCATTTTTTCTTTTTTTTTTTTGTAAATAAATGTTGACGTGGCGGTTGGGTCTCCATGATTAGGATCATGGATGGAGATAGTCTTACAGCCATGGAATATGTATAATAACAAAGACGTCTAACACCCATCTGAGCCACGAACTTTAATCCAGCAACCAAGGCAGTGAGCTCAACAAAAATGTTGGAATGAATAAGTTTAAAGGATTTTAAAATTATATTATATTTATTATAATATATACACTAACTTGTTATGTGAATCATGTGCATGCCTTTCTTTTATTCAATTAGGTGGTTGCGCCTATAAATATTCCCCATTTGTATACCACAAGAGATAATCCAGACTTCATTTTTCTTGGCTTTGATCGTTCTGCCCAACACCCACTTAATTAAATGGCGAGCTTGATAGAAATTATGGTGGTGAAATCCCAAAAATTTTGAGTTTTGAATTTTCGAAGTATTATAAACCTTGATGTTGGTATCCCACATCAGTTGTGATGTGTCCCCTTTACTACCTTATATGGTTGAGAGCAACTCTACCTATGACCGATTGGTTTTAGGTGTGAGCCTCCCATCCATGAATTTCTACACTTAATGGCTTAAAAAATTCCTTAATTCAAAAAATAATAAATAAATCCATAAAATGAAAACCTCCCTTCAAAATTACCAACACCTACTTGTTGTTGGGGTTGGGGACTTACGAAAGTGGTAACTCCCCCAACTCTCAACCAATAGGTTAGGGGTTCGAATCCCCACCGGGCCTCATATCCCCCCCCCCCTTTGTTCCCTTTATAATTGTGTGGCATGTGCTCCCATCACCATTTTCCAGGACTTCAATGACTCTTCCAAAAAAAAAACACCTACTTGTTTGCGGAATGCTAATATGAGCCAGTTACAAATGCAATTGGCCTCACGATGAAATCATAGACAGATCTACATACCAGCAAGAGAGGGGTGCACCACAAAACCTTACTTAAATAAATTAATGAAATTGACTTGCACCACACAACCTTACTTAAATTAATGAAATTAATTTCTCAAGATAAGCAAATACTAGTAAATTTTATGTTAGAATTGATACACCTACTTAATTTTTCATAATCTTGTACCTTCTCTAGGAAAAGTAGTGGACTGCAGGCCAGTAATTTGAATAATTGGGCCTCATAAAAAATTGGGCCCAATTTAATCTGAGTATTTTCGACTGGGCCTAGTTAGCACGTCATTAATTATTGGGCCTAAATTAGCACTATAGTACATTTTTCGGTAAATTTGGGCCCAGATCCTTTTTAAAAATCTTTTCATTTTTTTAGGCCGATTCCAATTTTATTACACTTTGCACCCAATCACATGTTTGACTTGGTTTACCACGTCATTGTATGTGCCTTACCTAGATACTATATGGTATTTACCAGGTTAATGGTATGTGGTTTACCACTTTATTAGTATGTGTCTTACCATAGCTACCATATATTAGTACTTACCAAGTTACTGATACATGGTTTACTACAGATACCAAGTTTTTGGTATGTACTTTACCACAAATACCTTATGGTGTTTACCAAGTTATTCCATATATACCATATGGTATTTACTAAGTCTTGGTATGTGCTTTACCAAAAAATATTTATGTTGTTTACCAGGTTATTGGTATGCACTTTACCACATATATCTAATGATGTTTACCAAGTTATTTCACATATACCATATGTGCTTTACCATGTTTTTAGTATGCGATTTACCACGATTACCTTATGTGTTTACCAAGTTATTAGTATGTGCTTTACCAAGTTCTTGGTATGTGATTTACCAAGTTATTACATAGTGCCTAAAACACAATGTTTGACTCTCATAATATTTTTTTCCCTACATTTTTCCCTAGCTTTACCAAGTTCTTGGTATGTGATTTACCACGATTACCTTATGTGTTTACCAAGTTATTAGTGTAACACCCCCGTTTTTGATAACCCAGGTCGGGGTGTCACCGCCACACCTCCCTAGTAAGACACGGTTTCTCCGGCTTACTAAAGAGATGCAATGCTAGATATTGCAGTATTTAAAACATTTAAAGCATTCAAAACAGCCCATACAGTATAGTACGAAAGTAATAATATCATAGCGCAGCGGAAATAATATTTAAGTATAGTACTGCAGCGGAAAATGTAAATAGGGCCGACATGGCCAAAACTCGGATTAAACAGGCCCGTTCATAATATAGTCTAATGTACGAATTTAAACAAAATAATGTTTTCCCAAAAGATAAAGTTCCCATGCATGAAGTGCTCATGTTCACTCTACATACTCTGTAAGAAAAGAAAATAAGAAGGAAATGTTTGGTCAGCACAACTTGCTGAGTAAGTTAACACATGCATGATCGCAGGGTTTAAGCCATTAATTTAATAATTAAATAAAAGCATGATAATAACATATTATTCTATTTAATCTAATCAACTATCCAATAGCATAATTTATTTCAGGGCTTTATTTAACAATACATTTCGCATGATTTAAAATAATAGCCATAAATTAAATAAAGCATTTAAATAATTTAATTGGACAACAAACATAATTTAATCTAATTCAATTTAATTTAATATCCCCATTACATCCCAGATTTAGTATTTCAAGTATTTCACGATTGCATCGCAATCTCAACAAGTCTAGCCGGTAGTCCGGCGGCCACAACCGTATCAGCCATACCCAGTACCACTCCGGAGCCTCGGGAAACCCATGTGGATATTCTCGAGAGTGTAGGCTCTATATCTCGCCGTTTTGGCAATATCATATCTCAAGTTTAGCGCGCGGGGTCACCATCGTCCATTAAGGCACGAAGTGAATCGTTAGGGGGCACCCTGCAGAGCACTCACCCCTAATTTTAATTTATCAAGTTTGTAAGGGGATTTAATTTCAAAAATCTGATCTCAATTATATTTATTTGAAAATAATATCTCAACTCATTTCAACCCTAAAGGTTAATTCCATGTTTCAACAAGATTTCAAGATTTGATTTCCGGTAAACTACAGTTTACTCTAAAATTCGTCTAAAATCAGATTTAATTCTAAAAATTCCAAAATTTCACGACAGACTCAGAAACATCGAGATCTACAACTTTCGTGTTTTAACTTTTTCAATCCGAGATACCGAAATAGGTCAAAAATACCAATTTTCACAGAAGCACAATTCTGTCCGAATTTCATATGTCACAGTTTAAAGATTTCGAATTCTACCATAGCAATTCAACTCCAAATTTGATGAAATTTTACAGAGACCATCTTAAGACAATTATCTACAACTTTTATGTTCGGCTAAAG
Organism: Hygrophila difformis; assembly: GCA_030278955.1. Lineage (NCBI taxonomy): Eukaryota > Viridiplantae > Streptophyta > Magnoliopsida > Lamiales > Acanthaceae > Hygrophila > Hygrophila difformis. The sequence goes on along the minus strand of JAOANR010000013.1, from coordinate 36,407,711 downwards.
ATCTAAATCGGTCTGGAACCTATGTCAAAAACGTGATCAAGATCAGACCTAAGTTCTGTCAAGAATTTCAAGATCTAGATTCAAGCAGATCGGTTTCGGTTGGTTTTCACATATCAAAACGTCTCTAAAAATTCTGAAAATTTTACAGTAGATAGATCAAAGCCTTTGGCACGTTTTTTGTGTTTTAAGTTTTTCCGTTTGGAGTCGTTTTAAGGTTCGGAAAAATTCAACAAAACTGTTGCGTCGGTAGAAAACATAAGTTGGCAGATTGACGGTTTCTTGTTAAATCTTTTAGTTTCAAACGTTTTAATTCCTCCCAAAACCATGTAAGAGTTAACTTACAGAGTTGTGAACGTCCGGGATCGTCTATTTCAAAGGCGTGGCTTCCAGTCCACCGTTTCTCCTCTCCGTTCGTTGGGTTCTACGATCTAGATCCAATTCGAGGTGTAGAAGAGAAAAGAAGAAGATTAGGATTCATTTTCGAATCATATATTGAACATGGATTGGATCGGGACTTACCACAACGTTGGAGATCTTTGAAATTTTTGTCCAACAGTCCAAGCTTTGGTTTCGTGCCTCCGACGACTCCGGATTCAGGGTTTCGAATGTGTAGAGAGTTGTAGGGTTTTGTAAAAGTGTTCGGGGCTTCCAAGGAGTTTATTTATAGATAGCTAAGACCTAGGGCGTCCAAAATCTGACCCTAAGGGTCTTGAGTCGAGAGACGTTCAACCGAAAGTCGAAAAATCCGCGTTCGGGCGAGAGATTCACGCAACGGGCAAATCTGTCGCGTGGCGCGGGGTTGGCGCGCCTTTTGCTTAAAACCCGCGCGGCCAGCGCGCGACTTACGCCTGGACTTCGGTCCGGGCGGGTCGTGCGATCCGTCGTGCTTTTCCGCCTCTCTTTCGAGTTTCTATCCCTCTATGCTCTCGGATTCCAATTTCCGGACTCTCTTCGGGTTCCTATTTCGTGTCGTTATTTCTTTCGGATCAAATGTTACGTTTTGGCTCGAATTCTCGAGTTCCTTTATATCGGGTTCCCATGTAACGACTTATTCAACTTTAATTTCTTTTGTTTAATTAAATCTCTTTTAATTAATTTCATTTCTCATTTCTTCTATATTTATTTATTTATTGTATTTACTGATTCCTTTGTTTATTTATTTATTTATTATGTTTATTTATTTATTTATTGTATTTACTTATTTATTTATTTATGTTGTAAAATTCTCGGGTATTACAGTCTACCCTCCTTAAGAATCAACTTCGTCCTCGAAGTTGTGTTTCGGCTTTTCTCGTGCTAAGGTCTTTTGTTCATTTTATTATTTTGTGACTGAACTTAGAATTAAGACTTCTAAGCTGCCTACGTACCCGGTGAAGGGATCAAGCCATAACGTAGTTCAAAAGTTTACAAAGATGCACGAAAAATAGGTGGTATGACAATTAGTATCTGCTTTACCAAGTTCTTGGTATGTGATTTACCAAGTTATTACATAGTGCCTAAACAATGTTTGACTCTCATAATGTAGGGCCCTAGTTTTCCCTACATTTTTCGCATGAAGAAATAGGTGGCAGTGCCATGGCAGGTCCTGACAAAACTCTTTTTTGCCAGCCGCCAAAATTCTTTAACTTTTGTACCCGAAAGGGCATAAACACCCCTGGTTCGTGTTATGGTTCGTATACGAACCGGGTTAGGAAGCACGGTCCATGGGATTAATTAGTAAGGGTGATTAAGGACGGCTAGTTCGTCTTCAACGACAGGGACCGTCCACGATCCCTATGTGTTGAAGACGAACCACGGGTCCACGTGGCAATGGATTCGTGGTTTTTTAGATTGACCACGGTCCATATGGTTCGTGCACGAACCTTTGCCCAGATGTGGGGCTGGATTTATTCCCCATCAGACATTAGGAAACGGGAAAGTGGTTCGGTCATTGAAGTGGTTCTTATACGAACCTAGTATTATTATCCCGACCCCGGCATGATGGACAGAATTTATTCCTGACCACCCACCATGGATGAAACCAATAAATTTGGATATAGAGATTATACTCTTTCATTTTCATTTGCACTGTCCAACATTCATTTTTAACAGGAGAAATTTATAAGGGAAGCAAGATTTATCTTGCGCATCTTGGGAGCATCCAGTGAGACAAAGTATTGAAGAATTAAGGCTCCAGGGCACGATGACTCGGTAAGAGATTTATCTTTAAATTTTTGCTTTGAAATGGTTGTCTAAATAAATTGTTAGTTTTCGTTTCGGATCTAAGTTATTTAATGTGTGTAATGAGAGATGTTGGTTTTGTTAAGCCTAAATTGTAGATCTATGGTTTCTTTAGCAATGGTATGTAGTAATTTAATTAAATTCCCTTTTATAGTCTTCATATTATATTTAGTAAATAAAGAAAAGTGATTTTTTGAATTAAATTCATGGTTGCGTATGATATCCTTTCTTTTTTTAAAAAAATTTTACGTCACAGATTTTTAATTATTTTTTCTCTTTTATTATTATTTCAGAATTTATGTTAATAAATATTATTGTTGTTGGTATTATTTATTTTAGATTCATGGTTACTATTATTTTTACTTAATTTTAAATTAATGATTACTATTATTATTACTTATTTTAGAATAATAAATATTGTTGTTGTTGGTATTATTAATACTTACAGTATTACTGATAACTTAAGTATTTGTTACATTTGTCAGTTATATATTATTATTATTATTAGTAGTAGTAGTATTATTATTAATTATCATAATTATAATTTGTGGGTCGTTGCAAAAAAAAACCTTGTGGTTCGTGGTTGCAACCACAGGGTCGTGGTCCATTTGCAACCACGGCCCACAATGTGGTTCGTGGTCCTTTTGCAACCACGAACCAGTACCACGAACCACAGGGCCGTGGTAAGGTATGTGGTTCGTGGTCGATGTGTGCACCACGAACCTTTAGACCACGAACCACAGGTCAATTTTAAATGTGTGATTCGTCCAGCATATTGCCCACGAATCTGTTGGTTCTTGCACAGTCCTTTCCAGGAAATTATTGGTGTTATAGTGGAGATTAGTAATTACTGTTATTAATAAGAATAGTGTTACTAATAATAATAGTGTTATTGGTGTTATCATTATTATTACTATTGTTATTATTGCTATTATTATTGAAAAAATTATTAACATATTGTAGTTTATAATAATTAAAATTATTGTTATTACTATTAAACATATTATTGTAATAAATCGGTAAAATTGTTATGTTGTTACTTATGGGTGATTGATCCACTATTCAGAACAATGTCTTGGCTTGAGCGGCTAAGCGGTAGCACATGGTACCAGGGCGAGTGGCATTCACACGACGAGGAAGAGCGAGGTCTGAACCGTAAGTTTTATTTTTACACTGCTTGTAAATTTTTTTTAACGAATACACTGTAGTGTGGTTGAAATACGTCATCTACATATTATGCAGCCGTAATTTTATAAGGTTTACATGTGTTTGTGAAATTGTTTTTAATAAAAGGGATACAAGATACACAACACTCAACAAATTACGACGCCGAACGAAATTTCCCAATCGCCAATTTAGAGTCGGGAAGTGTGATGGAGAGCATATTTGGCACGACCCCGACAATGAATATGTTTGGGCATGCAAATGTAGTCAGGAGCAGCCACGGGTACGGAGCGGTTGGTGAAAATGTATACGAAAGAAGCGCTATGGGTAATTTTGCTGGATATCCGAGCAGTGTTATCGGTGAAGGAGGGAGGCATTTACAATACGATGAGGTGCCGGAGACGTCGGTGAATCTCGGCGGAGATGCCGTAGAGCATGGCCATGCGGAGGATGCTGGAAATACAGCATGTGATGAGGAGAGTAGCTCGGGATCGGAGGCTGAAGAGGATCCAGACCCACCATGCGTTATGGTGGTGTGGAACAGTATTACAATATCCTCAGAGACCAAGAGCGGAATAAGGAACGGGTCGAGAAAGAGGGGCGGCCCAGGCTGCAAGCAGGGCATAATCCGATTTGGCCGAGGACTGAAGAAGCATACATTGTCCCAGAGATGAGTCATGGGAAGTGGAACCTTCCGCGGCCACACTTCGACTTACCGGAACGATTGGTGGATGAACACGTGGACGAGACTGTGGACACATCATTTGTAGTCGGCTCAGTCTTCCCAACGAAGGCGAAATTACAAGAAAAGCTGACAAAATATCTTGTGGATGCTAGGTGTGGTTTCGATACGTGGAAGTCGGATAAGTCGAGGTATTTCGTGAGGTGTAGGGTTGATGGTTGCGAATTCCCGAAGTTACGGGGTCATTTTGCCGAGTTCCTTCGACATGGTTCTCTCAAGCGCCCTAGTATACTCTACTTGTTCACCTGTGTCGGTCAGCATCTTAGCTATGTTCCGAATGTCTGGTCATTGATAATCTTTCTCATAGAGAAGTTTGCTGCCAACTAGATCTGATTGATCACAACTAACGGGTAGTACTTACTATAAAGGTCTTACTCTCAGTAGTGAATGACAAACGAATGTGGAATGTCAAGCTGTGAAACTGAAATCATCAATCTTTTGCTTTTGCTATTCCGTGTAGCGGATACTTTAGAGTCGGGTTTAGGGGATTTGTGCTGATATTCGCACGAAGTGAAAAGATCTGTGTTATCGGGTTATTAGTCTAGCCCTCTGTTTTCTCAATTCCTTTGAAACAGGGATACTGAAATTATTTCAATATTGAACCTTGGATTTGTGCTGATATTCGCACGAAGTGAAAAGATCTGTGTTATCGGGTTATTAGTCTAGCCCTCCTATTCAACTATTTCGACCATTTCCGAGCACCTCATAGTATTCTTGGGGCGTCTGAAGATTCAATCATTTCTCTATGATTTCTCTTGCACTGCCTCCTTCAACGGGTTTCGAAGATAAAAATCCTTTACCATTCTTTTCCCCCCTTAGGATGAGAATAGTTTCTTTTCTTCCTCGTTGCAGGTTACCCTAAGGTGAGCTGCCGTAGAAAGCTAGAGGACGGGCAGGAGAGTTATCTCTTTCAATTCCAATTCGGAAATCCAGGATTTAAATTGGTGTTCTTTCATGGATTTTTCCTACATCGGATTGATTTCCCCTAAAGATTTTATTTCAATTGGAATTTGGTTATTCACTATGTACGAGGATCCCCGCTAAGCATCCATGGCTGAATGGTTAAAGCGAGGCTTGACTTGAATATCAATATGCACTTTCAGAGAAGAGGAAGGAAATGAGCTCTAATTCTCTCTTTGGGAATAGGACCAAGCTTATAGCCGACGAGTCAGACTAAGGCATTCTCATCTACAGCATGAAGAAATTAACGATACTTCTTTATCTTTTGAGTTGTTCTGCCGGATCGGTCGCTCAAGATCTTTGGTCTCTACCCGGACCTGATGAAAAAAACGGGATTACTTCTTCTGGACTCGTTGAGAATGATTCGGATCTAGTTCATGGCCTATTAGAAGTAGAGGGCGCTCTGGTGGTAGAGCTATAAGGGATCTTGCGGAGAATTATAGCTAAAGCGCTCTCCCCTTCACTAGAGTTGTAGCTTTCTTCACTTCATAAGTCAGAAAGGTTTTTATTCCTCTTATTTAGGGTTTTGGCAATCAAGAACCGGTCTTCATTTCCGAGCAAGGGGAACGACATCACTTTGGACGATGTACAGACTGGTCCCGCATACGTGCAGTGCAGACCCGGACAGGCCTAATCCGACGACACTCCCATCGAGATATTTGGGCAGCTATTATGCCGCAGATATTGTCGTCGAGGAGAAGACGTTAGAGCCTTTAATGATTCAGAGTAAGCTGCTGAAAGAAGGTGTCAACGTCTCGATCGGAATGGCCCGGAAGATTAGGGACCATGCAATTGTCTCAATTTTTGGGGATCATGACAGTTCTTTCAAGATGATCCCTTCGTACCTACACATGCTGAAGGAGTCAAATGCAAATACGGTGACGGATTACGCGGTGGACATGGAGGGGAAATTCGGGCTTGCATTCTTTGCACTGGGTGCCTCGATTGCTGGGTGGCCACTGATGCGGCCTTTCATGGCAATCGACGGGACACATTTAAAGGGCAAGTACAAGGGTGTCCTCTTCGTGGCGGTAACGAAAGACGGAAACAATCAGTTATTCTCGCTTGCATTCGCTGTTGGGCCGACGGAGTCAATTGAGACGTGGCGGTGGTTTCTATTGCAATTACACCGGGCACTACACCTGCAGAAAGATGTGTTGATTGTGTCCGATGGGGCGAAGTGCATTGGAACTGCGATTGAGCAAGTGTTCCCAGATGCACGCCACGTCCTCTGTACGTTCCACATAAAGTCCAATCTAAGTCGGTATGGGAAGAGAGTGAAGGATCTGTTCACATCGGCTGCCTATGCATACAAGAATTCAGATTATAATCGTCACATAGATGCGTTGAAGCAACAGTGTCCTTCCGCATATACGCATCTACTGGAGAAAGTAGGGGAAGCGCGGTTTGCGCGTGTGAAGTGTCCTGTTCGTCGTTATGACATGATGACGATGAATCCCGTAGAGAGCATGAACCACGTATTGAAGTGGGCGCGAAGGTTGCCTGTGTGCTCAATGCTCGACGTCATTCGTGCAACTATTGCTGATTGGTTTACGGAGCGGCACAACGACGCGTTGAGTGGCACTACTGTGTTGACTGACTGGGCACATGAGGAGCTGATGAAGGCGAAATATGAATGACATACCCTGTCAGTGAAGGACACAAGGAAGTCCGATGAGTTCAACGACAAGGAGTACACAGTAAACCTTGGGTCGAAGAGATGCACGTGCCAGAGGTTTCAGCAGCATTTGATACCGTGTCCCCATGCATCGGCAGCGATTAGGTATCGACGGGCCTGAACTAGAAGTCGGTTTTATACTGGTTAAGTGGCACGGACATAATGTTTAATTAACGCTCCAACCTTTTTGCGCAGGTTTGTGAACCACGAGCAGACTGCATATGTGTCACCACACTAAAAGCGTGCGGTCCTCGTCCAGTCATGGAAAGCGCGAGTGTATCCTATGGACCACCCGACCGACTGGGTAGTACAGACCGCGATTGCCAACGCAACGTGCAAGACGCCAGATTGCCCGAGGCAGGCTGGTCGACCGAAACAAAGTCGGATTCCATCGGGGGCAGAAGGAGCTGGGAATTCCAGAAGGCGGCAAACCTGCAGTGTGTGTGGTGCGGTGGGCCATAATTGGAAGAGGTGTCCTGGCCCGAGCGCCGATGTCGCCGGTCCATCCGAGTACCGACCAACCATTTCACACTTATGTACATCCTGTGGTGGCGCGGGACACGATAAAGCGAATTGTTTAATTTTCCCAGACTTAAACAGCCAGCTCCGTATTACTAGTATTAAGAGGGCGAGGACTGAAAATTAATACGTGAATTGTCTGGCAATAATATATGTGGTGCATAAAATACTTGAAACGTGAACTGTATATCCGCACAAAATATCTCCAAATAATAATGCGTGAAAAGTACACAAAATATCTAGAAAACACCTAAGGCTCCGATACAACATCAAACAAACCCCGGCCAGGGGGTGCGCAAGCAGGGGTGCGTGTGGGGCCCTGGTCCGGGTCTGCACTAAAGCGCCACACATCGAAAGCCTGGCTCTACCACATGGCCCAAGCATCTGGATAATCTCCCGGGAAACGGCCACGTACGATACAGGCTGCAGTGAACAGTGCAATCGGCCCGCACGAGATGCTGTCGGTCTGCTCGATGACTGCCTCCTTGCGAGCGAACTTGAAATCCCAGGTGGGGGAGCAAACAGCGCCGCTACGACGATCATAGTAGCCAGTGCGAGACAGCATCTCCGGCAATAACTTCCGCAACACCCACATCTTCTGCGATCGGTCCCTGGCTACATCTGGTTTCGCATCTCGGTCTGGGACGAGGCTATCGTGTAGAACAATCGTCTGCGCCCCGAGTCGCAGCCGTACGATAGCCCAGTGACCCCCTAGGTTGTATGGGCAGATAATCTGTACGTAGCAAAAAACATGATCATTAGAGTGTCAGTAATCTAATTATTAAAATTATGCGATTAAGATGTAATTCCACAAACCTCATCTAACTCTGACCAGTCTGCCGTGGACCCCCAACTAGGAGCTGTCCCCGTAACGTACAACTTTAAGAATGCAGCATGCGAGTCGGTCATCCGGGACCGAAGGCCATCCCAACACTTGCGTATCAGTGTGTCCTATTGGAATAAATTGAAATATGAACTTATATAATCAATTTGCAACAATACAAAAATTATTCAAACTAGTTGGGATAGCTAGACCAACCAGAAAGGCGACGTCCATGATGGCGTACTTGTAATCCTTCCAGGGCACTACTCCCAGCCAGCCGGGTAAAAATTGGAGAATGCCGAGATACGAATCGATGTGCTGAAACAGGAATGTTGCATTGAGTTTTGGGCATGGTGTCACTTTTATGTAGCTAAATGAAAAATGTAGATTGACTTACATCGGACTCGAGGAATTTAAAGATGTCCAACCAGGTGGAAAAAAAGGAGAGCCCTACTAAAGTCCACCAGCTGACGTTCACACTATACAAAAGGGCAGCTATTAGACATGTAATGCGGTGAATGAATGTAAATAATTTTGTCATAAACACTTACGGGGCAGCTTCCTTGTCGTCACAGTATGCCTTAAATCTCGCGTGATCCGCATGACCGCGCCTACGCTCCAATGGTAGGTAAGGGCTCAGCAATCTATGGGATAAGCGCCCACGGCGTCCCTTATGAAACTGAACGGAGTCCACGGAACCAGTGGGGTGGATGGTCACAATGCTGTCGGGACCGAGTGGGTACACCAGGGTTCTAGTGGTAGGCACAGGTGTGGCTGCAAAAGATGTAAAACAAGTCAACTACTTATAAGCCACCATAACGACAACTAATTAAAAACAATTCATTTTGGTGATAGAGAAATTAGTTCACGTACCTATGTCATCAGGCTGCACATGCGTACTCGGTCCTGCCGTTCCACCCCCTCTAGGTGAACTGTCCGAAGGCATACCTGCACAGTTTTAGCGGTCGAAATGTAGGTAAGAGTAATGCGGCGGATTAGTAAACGAGGTGCAAAAAATATCATTTGCAACAACCGGAGAAAATATTGCAACCCAAAATTCATACTAATACCTGGCTGTGGGGCACAGGTGGGAACTGGCCCGCCACTCCGTGTCGGCAAACTGGCTGAAGGATCGCCTGCACAGTTCAGCGCATCAAAATGTATGTAAGCGAACTGCGGCGGGTAAAATCGTGAACGAGAAATATAGTAATAATAAAGGACCGTGCAAAAATTACAATACAGAATCACGGACATACCTGACTGTGGTATCGGCATGTGAGCTGGACCGCCACTGGTATGCGGCGTGTGTGGCTCAGCCTCGTGACGTGACGGTGACTCGCTCACATCCCGCGACTCAGACGACACACGCTCGACTGTGGGCTGGACCGCTGCCACATGTGCAACTCGGTCATCATCGGTCGCTGCTCCTCTGGCAGCTGGTCCAGCCTGCTGGCCCTCAAAAACCACCGTATCCGCGGAGGGCTGCAGTCCAGTGGTATGCGCATCGACAGGCGGGTCGGTCGAAGACGGGGCAGCATCGGTGCGAACAGGGGTGAACTTCTTCATGAATGCGTTCACCGACCGCTGTACCTCTCCGCGCATGGCGGCCACAGAACGCTGCTGCTTCTGGCGGATGGCGTCCACCGCCTGGTGGAAAAGGGTAAGCAACCTCTTCCCATACTCTGCCTGCCGCCGGGCCTGCTCATCCAACAAGCGCCGCTCTGTCTGAGCGACCATATCAGCGATCGCGGTCAACAATGTCTGGTCATCCCGACCGACAGCACCAGGAGGTACGCTCGCGGATGGTGGTGGAGGCTGGGCATCAATACCCTCCTGCGGACGGGGTGAAGGTATATCCCCCTGCGGCCGGGGTGAAGGTATACGCCCCTATGGCTCCCCACCGGCCCCACCGTGCTGCCCAGAACCCCCGTCTGAGTCGGATCCACTGCTCTCAGACCCGTCTGGCGGCGATGTCTCGCGGCCCCGTCTAAGTCGCCCCCCGTCGCCGCTCTTCTTCTTCTTCCACCGTCTCTTCCCGCCATCGCCCCCAGCTGCTGCACGCTTGCGCCGGAGGAATGGGATCCATACCAGCCCCGATGGGATAGGGTCATCCACATCGGCCATATAAGGCTCGCGCCTCTCCAGGTCGGTCGCTGGCATAGTCTCAACAATGTGAATATCCTGCAGTGAACGTGGGGTGAGTCTAAAATTTGATAGACAATTATCCTTTAAGTGCAGGGAATTAATACAAAATTTATAAAAAGGAGCGAGGTCTGAACACAATTACTCATACTAACCTCATAATCGAACGCCTGGCCCCATGACTGCTGCGACCATTTTGCGTCGAACTCCCACCTCGTCATCCGTGGTCGCTGTGCATCCGGGTCAGATATGAACTTCACCCCCGTCCACGTATGCAGCTGTGGTATCGACTCAACTACCCACACCTGACACATCATAAATTTTAATACATCAATATAATAACAGTGTGATCAACTCTAAACGAAAATATACAATATTTGCAAAAGTTGTTAGCTTACCCAAAGAGTGTAGCTGGGGCCGTAAAGATGCGCTGAGCCACGGTGATCGAGCCTAAGCCTCGGGTACTGCCTGATGCTCGCGCGCATGACCTGCCATGACAAGAGACCCCACGGAAAGGTCTCCCACGCCTCGGTGTCCTCCACGAGTCACCACATCCATGGATCAGGACGGCGTGCCTGTGGATCGACCCCTAGTATCATGTGGAAGGCGGCCATCACTCTCGCGACCTTCAGGGCATCGCCGGGCTTATCCCTGAACGCCCCCTCCTTGGCAAATTTCTCCCGGCACTGATTAGTCGTAAGCTCCCTAAAAAACCGAGCGTACCTAGCCCTAGCACTATCTGTCGGTAAAGGGTCCCGACTAAAAAGCTGAAAATCTGTAGTCGGAGTAAATCGGAGCCCTATCATAATAGCGTGCTGCTCTCTACCGTACCGTAGGAATCGGCCGCCCACCCTAAACCAAACCTCATCGTCGCTCCCCATATGCCAGTCCACCCCCTTCGTCGCCTTCGGGATAGGGTGAAATACTACCTCCCAAGCCAAAAGCCCGTTCAGGGCAAGCCCTGAGATGGTCCCACGATGCCACCTCGGTCGAAACAGATGGCCGAAGCATGATCGGCGGAGCTCCTTTAAACCATCAGGATCCGCCTCTCTAAGTACGCCCTCAATCTCCGGCACCAGCGTCTTCTGACGCGTGTAGGTGCCCAAGTGAGGGGAAGACCCCTAGCAGTCCCCTCTCACGTACCACCAATCTCCCTATTATTTATAAAAAGGATTGATCCTCCCATTAAACACTCATTACAAACAATAAGTAATATCTCAATTAATTAGATGACGTACTTAGTGATAATATCTCAATGTTACATGGAATATGAATATTTTTAGAGTTGCATTAGTGTTATTTAGTGGGAGTGCTTAAGTGTAAATTTAATATATGGTGGAGCATGTGAATATTTTATTGAGGTGTTTCTTTAGTTATTTATAATTTTATTTTTGTATTTAATCTTGTCATAAATTTTTTAATTGATAAAATTATAATATAAAAATATTATAATATTAAAATAATAGTATAATATTTTTTCATAATATCAAAATAAAGTAGCTAAATATTTTATAGTATCAAATTAATTTAATATAATAATTTTAACTTTAATAATATTATAGTAATGTCTTTAATATTATAATATTAATATAAATTGATAAAATATACTTACTTTAATATTATAATATTAATATAAAATGATAAAATATACTTACTTTTAATATTATAATATTAATATAAATTTAATTTTAATAAGACTTTTAATTTGAACCGTTGATCTGCGACCTAAACATTTCACCAATTCACCGTGTCAAAATCCCAACCACTGGATAATTAATTCATTTCTGCTCCTAACAATGATCAATTAATCAAAATTTCGTGATCAAACATAAAAAACTAATCCAACATTATCAACACTATCACTGTACTAAGAAATATTGCCGAGTGTATCCTAATGACTGGATAATTGTTTAGTTCTAAACTAGCAATGATCAATTAATCAGAATATCATGATCAAACATAAAAAAAACTAATCCAACATTACCAGCACGCATAACAGTACTAACAAAAATTACCACAAAATCCAAATTACTGGATAATTAATTCAGTGCTAAACTAACAATGATCAAAATAATCGTGATTGAACATGAAAAGCTAATCCAACATTATCAACATAATGATCCATACAAATAATAATTCACCAAAATGCACACAATTAAGTTTAATTAACAAACGGTATAACAAAAATTTAAAAATTAAAGGAAAAAAGTATGCCTAACCCGATCGGGATCCCTGCCGGAGGGTGGCAGAAGCACCGACGCTTCACTGCCCGCCGGCGCGGCGGCGGCGGTTGCTCCGCTTCCCCCCTCGTTGCCGCCGCTCGTGCCGGCGCTGCTGCCCTCTTCGCCCGCCTGGCTCCGTCCCGTTTCATTGCCCGCCTCCGTCTCTACCAATGCCCACGAGAAATCCGCCGGAATGCTGTCGTCCATTTTTGCGCTCAAAATCGCCGGAGTAACCGCCGTCCTTTGCGAATAAAAGAAAAAAAGGGAAAGTGGGGAAGGAATGAGGGTTCACGAAGTTTTAACCCACGAATCGGGTACACGAACCCGTGGGTCGTCTACGAACCGCCTGGGTCGTACACCGCCCAACGCATAGGTTTTCGCGCCCGCGCCCAATTTTTTAAAAAATGGTATTACGCTCCCAACCCTAAACCCTAAACCCTAAACCCTATACCCTAAACCCTAAACCCTAAATTATAAGAAAATTAATATATATAATATCTATATATGGAACAATTTATGTTTTAGAATATAAAACAATTTATGTTCTACAATTCAAATTGAAATATTAATTATTAAATCGTTCTGAAAATGATTAATAATACTATATAAATTACCAAGATTATTAGTTCTAATTATTTTACTATATCTAAAAATGTTGGGTAATTTTTTATGACTTTTGCAACATAAATAATTATTGATAATATTACTATAATAGTAATAATAATATTTTTTAACAATGGTAGATTAAATATGATAATAATAGCAATAATTACAAAATATTAATATAATTATAACGAGTATCGTAGTATTGCTAAAATTCTCTTAGGTTCCATTGCACAAAAAATACGTTAATACTACTAAAATGTTTTCATCGCCGTTATTAATATTATTTTGTAATGTTTACCTGTAGGTGTTGTCGAGATACAACAATTGGACATGCGCTGCATTGGTAATGACAACATTCGGAAGCACCCTCACTACATCACGATAAATGTTTTGATGGTTGCATACCACCAATCTCCCCCACTAGAAGCAAGATTGTGGCCTGTCCCAGAATGGGTGAAGGCGGACATGTGGAACATTGTCCATGCATGAAGCACAATGCTTCAAGCACAGGGCTTGAAGCATCACTGTCGGTAATTTTTCATTAGTGGTATTCGAGTCGTAATATTAACTTCATATATCCTACACACTGTTTGCTCATTGATTGTCATTGTCATACTACAGGTTATACTGTACAGTGCACACTGCTTCATTGCGGGGGAATGCAATATTGGCCTGGGCGGCATTGGTAATCAACACGTTTCGAACCTCGAGCGCAACATTTGGTCTGGGCGGCATTGGTAATGACCGTTCAGAAAATTATCGCAGAGGATGGGTAAACAAGCGGGCAGGTTCATCACATAGCCCGCCTGACAGAGAACATTCGGGCAACTCGGGTACTGAAGGAGGGAATATTGCCCAATACTACCCCTAAAAAAGGAGTCGCTCAGCTTGGAGGGGCAAGCATTAGTGGGAGATGTTACCCCTCAAAAAGAGAGGCTGAGAGAGGTTGAACAGAGGAGAAGATGCAAGGCTTAAAAGAGTAATTAATACACTTACTATTACTATTAACAATATTTCTATTATTATAAATATATACTTAGTAAAACTGCAATTACTAACTGTACGGAAATATCTTCAGTCATTTGAGGACCACCGCATTGGCGCGTTGCAACGATCGGCCGGCGAGTCAGATGAGGTTGCGGTGCGGGGTGAAATGCTTTGGCGTTCGGACGATGGGACAAGAATAAGGATGTACTCCACTGATGGACAATTAGTCCTGGGCCATTCGAAACATCTTCAGCATAGTTATGACGCGAATGCTCAAACTCTGCCAACCTCAGGTATGCATGCGACCATGCTCTTCGGCGAGGTTTTGGGTAACTGCTGAGCCCGCACGCTACTTGGCAAGTTTTCTCGCGTCGACGTCCGTATGGAGGAATATTGCAGTCGGTCGTCCTTAGCCCACTTTTCAATTAATCTGCATGGCCCGGAAGTTCTAGGTTGCCCCATATGTTTTGATGAAATCTAGACAAACCAGCAACGTAGATAGCACCATTAAGTTCGGTTGCATATGGTGCAGTCGGCTGAGAGAGGTTGAACATAGGCAGAAAAAATACCAAGGGGTCGACATGATCTCAAGCTTGTAGCAGTCGGCCTGTATAGTTGGACACCATGCTTGAGATCATGTCGACCCCTTGGTATTTTTTCTCCCTATGTTCAACCTCTCTCAGCCGACTGCACCATATGCAACCGAACTTAATGGTGCTATCTACGTTGTTGGTTTGTCTAGATTTCATCACAACATATGGGGCAATCTAGAACTTCCGGGCCATGCAGATTAATGGAAAAGTGGGCTATGGACGACCGGCTGCAATATTCCTCCATACGGACGTCGACGCGAGAAAACATGCCAAGTAGCGTGCGGGCGCAGCAGTTACCCAAAACCTCGCCGAAGAGCATGGTCGCATGCATACCTGAAGTTGGCAGAGTTTGAGCATTTTCGACATAACATATACTGAAGAAATTTTGGATCGTCCAGGAGTAATTGCACATCAGTGGACGTCCCGATTCTCCATGCCCCTTAGTCGGAACGCCGAAGGACGTCGTCCCACACCGCATCCTCATTTTCTATGGTATCCGATTGGTAGCGGATTGCCTGAAGGCATCCAACCTTAAGAAATGTTTCCCATGTTCGCAGGAAAGGCATTGGGGGCGCACATGTTGAAACTAAAACACGCCCGGCCACAATATCCTGTCGAGAGCCCCAGGAATACTGATCATTATGCGTGCCTGACATGTTTACACCATAGCAGCCACCCAAGATTGGCAAATGGCTGGGACGGGGCAGAACATGGAAGTTGGAAATTAAAATATATTCTCCTTGGCTGACAGTTCCATACTAATGAGGTTATGGAATTAGAAATTATATTCCGATTTATCTGAACTCTTCTTCCCAAGTGAGAGGCGTGCTGGCTGGCACTATAATTGCAGGCCGACAGTTTGATAATACCTTTTAAGTAGGGTTCATGCTGATGCAATGGTTAAACGGGTTTACCCCGCGCCTGGGGTATGGGTAGTAATGCAGAGGGCGGCCCAAAAGGATTTAGGAACGCGTCATGGTGGACATTTCTACCACTACAGTGATAGTGCACGTGTGGGTGGATATATTTTATAATTATAATAAACATTAAAATTATTTTCTAATTTTATAAAAAAATTAATAAACACTATTGATGCTTAAATATAAAATTATTAAATTTATTAAAAATTATCTGGGATGTACCCTAGGCCCTTTAAACTCTTTGATAGTGCATGCCCCCAAACCTTTATTTTGAACCCTCATGGCTTAAACCCTTTGAACCGTAAATGCTCAAACTCTGTGTTCCATGAGTATAACTCCACCATTTGAATCGTGTCCTTGTCTGCCCCCAGTTAGAAGTTGGAAACCTGGGCGGAGTTCTCCTTGGCTGACAGTTCCATACTAATGAGGTTATGGAATTAGAAATTATATTCCGATTTATCTGAACTCTTCTTCCCAAGTGAGAGGCGTGCTGGCTGGGGCTATATTTTGTATGGTGCAGGGACGGAGCCTTACATGTTAGTGCATGAGTCGAATACATGATGGGGCAGTGCCAACTATGCCAATCAGCATGAATCATCTAAAACTTCTGCAAGAAAAGATATCTTAAATGAAAGGATGGCTTTTCCAAAAGCGACACTGTGCCAAACCAGATGCAGGTGGATCTTTATGAAGGTAACTACGACGCTGAGTTGATATTGCGATCAATCCGCTGCAATCCTTTTCCTTTGCCACCTCCTATTGTCCACTGGAAGGCGTCACGTAATAGAACCCTCTGCAGGTAACTTCCTGCTGACGATGCTGCTGCTCAATTGCATCCACTCCCTTCATTCGCCATCATTGCACCCACTCACGATCGAATAGAAGCCTTCAGTTTACCATAAGTCAAACCTTGAAGGTGGACTTGGTTCATAACCGAATCATCCCTATCTTCCATGCTTCAGTCCAGTAATGATGGCATAAATTCGTCCCATGGAAGAATTTTCCCGGATCACGTGTCTTTCTCGTAAAACCAAGAGAAATGAAATTAAAAAAGAATCAAATCACACCACAGAGGCAAAACATCATCATTAGTTGTTTGAACAACGAGTTACATTTACGGACCATTAGTGCCAATATTGGCATGTTGGGAGCGATGAAAGAAATAACTGATGCCCCTTTCCAGCTCACTCTGTCAGTCCACTAAGACCGGTCCTTGGGGAATAGAAGGGCTGTCAGCTCTTCTTTTCCTGGGAAGCGGATGTCCTTCTCGAGCATATCTTCTGATGCAAGCTCTTGGGCAGTAGGCCCACTTGGGCTTTGACAAGGAACTTCTTAAACAAAAGCCGTCCTATTCTATCACCAGACATAATTGGGAGAAGCTCATCCGAAACTAGAGCTAGAAAGGCCCTATTGAGTTTCGTTCCCGTTCTTCATTTCCTCCTAAGGTGCTGCTAAATGGATGGATCTTATACTAAATGGATGGATCTTATCAACGTCCATGAATGATACTCCCTCCGTCCCATTCCAAATGTCCTACTTACTATTTTTGGATGTCCCATTACAAATGTTTTCTTTCTATAAATAGAAATAATTTTCCCCTCCAACAACTATGTGGACCCCACCATATACTCACAAATTAACTCTACCTTAATTCCCGTGCCCAACAGTAACAAGACACTTGGGGTGGGACGGAGGGAGTAAATTATAGATCGAACTGCCGAATCGGCGCTTGACATTCAAAGTTGAGGCAAGCTACTAAAAAGGCCGAGCCGTAACTAGCAAAGGGGGAAGATGGGCACGAATTTAAGCCATCGTTATTGGACTGAAGCATGGAAGATAGGGATGATTCGGTTATGAACCAAGTCCACCTTCAAGGTTTGACTTATGGTAAACTGAAGGCTTCTATTCGATCGTGAGTGGGTGCAATGATGGCGAATGAAGGGAGTGGATGCAATTGAGCAGCAGCATCGTCAGCAGGAAGTTACCTGCAGAGGGTTCTATTACGTGACGCCTTCCAGTGGACAATAGGAGGTGGCAAAGGAAAAGGATTGCAGCGGATTGATCGCAATATCAACTCAGCGTCGTAGTTACCTTCATAAAGATCCACCTGCATCTGGTTTGGCACAGTGTCGCTTTTGGAAAAGCCATCCTTTCATTTAAGATATCTTTTCTTGCAGAAGTTTTAGATGATTCATGCTGATTGGCATAGTTGGCACTGCCCCATCATGTATTCGACTCATGCACTAACATGTAAGGCTCCGTCCCTGCACCATACAAAATATAGCCCCAGCCAGCACGCCTCTCACTTGGGAAGAATAGTTCAGATAAATCGGAATATAATTTCTAATTCCATAACCTCATTAGTATGGAACTGTCAGCCAAGGAGAACTCCGCCCAGGTTTCCAACTTCTAACTGGGGGCAGACAAGGACACGATTCAAATGGTGGAGTTATACTCATGGAACACAGAGTTTGAGCATTTACGGTTCAAAGAATTAAGGCATGAGGGTTCAAAATAAAGGTTTGGGGCATGCACTATCAAAGGGTTTAAAGGGCCTAGGATACATCCCAGATAATTTTTAATAAATTTAATAATTTTATAATTAATCATCAATAGTGTTTATTAATTTTTTTATAAAATTAGAAAATAATTTTAATGTTTATTATAATTATAAAATATATCCACCCACACGTGCACTATCACTGTAGTGGTAGAAATGTCCACCATGACGCGTTCCTAAATCCTTTTGGGCCGCCCTCTGCATTATTACCCATACCCCAGGCGCGGGGTAAACCCGTTTAACCATTGCATCAGCATGAACCCTACTTAAAAGGTATTATCAAACTGTCGGTCTGCAATTATAGCGCCAGCCAGCACGCCTCTCACTTGGGAAGAAGAGTTCAGATAAATCGGAATATAATTTCTAATTCCATAACCTCATTAGTATGGAACTGTCAGCCAAGGAGAATATATTTTAATTTCCAACTTCCATGTTCTGCCCCGGCCCAGCCATTTGCCAATCTTGGGTGGCTGCTATGGTGTAAACATGTCAGGCACATATAATGATCAGTATTCTATTAATACAACAGTAATTAATACACTTACTATTACTATTAACAATATTTCTATTATTATAAATATATACTTAATAAAACTGCAATTACTAACTATGGTGTTGTAAAATTAACTTTTCCCCCTGTAGGGTTACAACAGTAATTATACTGGCGAGGAATGAGAGGACTCGGCAATTATCATATACCTGCTCCACCACACCGACGACCAAGTTTTCAATCTCAGCGGCATTTGGCATCGCCCAGTTCACAAAGATTGTTAAGAATGTGACGCTGTAGGTTTTATTATTATTATTATTATTATTATTATTATTATTATTATTATTATTATTATTATAATTATTATTATTATTATTATTATTATTATTATTATTATTATTATTATTGGTATTAATTTTATTATTACTATTCATATTATTAGTGTTAATTTACTAAAATATTGAGTGATCACCGTTTTTAATATTATTTTGTAATGTTTACCTGTAGGTATTGCCCAAATTCAACATTTGGACATGGACGACATTCGTAGTGACAACATTGGCCTTGGCGGCATTTGTAACGACGACAGTTCGAACCACCTCCCCTATCACAACGGTCAAAATGGCAGCGGGTGCACCAGAATAGGGCAAAAAGCCTCCCTTTTAAAGATTCGGAGGGGCAAGCCTTGGTGGTCTGCACCGTAAAATATTCGTTCACAGTTTTTACTATTATTATTAAGACTATTGGCTTATATATTATGTATGTTCAACTACAGATTACTGTTGCAAGTTCTTTAGATCCATTTCAGTTGGTATGGGAGGTATTGGAAAATACAATCGGAGTGAGATGAAGGAAATATTAAAGTCGGCATTTTCCCCGTGGAGGGTCAAGAATGACCACACTCGGAGGGGCAAGCTTTATCGTGGTGTCCATCTAGAAATAAGTATGTCCTTTGGATACAGAAAATTAGCGCGCGTCTTCTTAACTGTTATTATTATTATTATTATTATTTGGCCTCTTACTAATATCATATTGTGCACAATGTTTGTTATGATAACTGTAGGTCGTTGTTGAAAGTCGGGAAATTCATTTCGGAGATTGGGGAAATTTTGCCACTTGGGTCACCAACATTTGGCAGTTCCACTTCAAGGGAATGGGAGGTATAGGTAAGAGTGCCACATTCGGAATCACAAGCGCCGCAGCAGGGTGAATGCTGCGGTCATCACATTCCGAATATTACTCATTTCGGAACGTTTAGAATGACCTATGAATACAAAGAGCTGCCGAAGATAGTGGATGGGGTGGTGGCAAGTTGAAAATTGGGCATACACGACGTTCCAAAGGAAATTGAGCGGTTCAGTGGACAATGCGAGATGCCATGGGAAAAGGCTAGCAGCGGATTGATCACAATATAAACTCAGCGTCGTAGTTACCTTCGTAAAGATCCACCTGAAAAAGGGAAATCCCCTATATAAACCAGACCATGAGTGGGTGTAATGTGACAAATGCAGAAAGTGGAGGAAATTGAACGGCATCATTGACATCATGAAGTTACATGCTGAGTGGTTCAGTTACATGACGCCTTTCAGTGTACAATGCGAGATGCCAGAGGAAAAAGCTAGCAGCGGTTTGATCGCAATATCAACTCAGACGGCCAGAGTGGTATTAGTCGTATTAATTTCATTATTACTATTCATATTATTAGCATTAATATTACAAAAATGTATTGATCGCCGTTATTAATATTATTTTGTAATGTTTACTTGTAGGTATTGCCCAAATACAACATTTGGACATGGACGACGTTTGTAACAACAACATTGGCCTGGGCGGCATTGGTAATGACGACGGTTCGAACCACCTCCCATTTCATAACGGACAAAATGGAAGCGGGTGCACTAGGACCGTAGAACATTCAGAGGGGCAAGCCTTGGTGGGTGGTATTACCCCTCAATTTAACCGTTGGGGATAAGGAGATGGAGGACATATGGGCACCTGAATCTTGGGCAACTCTATTTAAAGACCCTACGTCCATACATCTGCTCTGTAATTCCAAATCTCTTTCAATTTGAGAAGACTCATCCAACTATAATGTATCTTCAACTTCCACAACCTGAGAAGTTGGGGTGAAGTTTCTAACCAATTCAGGGTTTTGGTGTTCAACTTCAGTGGCTGGAGATACAACATTTGGACGCATTTGGAATGGGCGGCATTGGTAATGACCCTAATTGGAAGCACAATCACTACATCAGAATGAATGTAGTGATCGTGACATTCTAAATATTACTCCTTTCGTGTAGCATGAGTATAGCCTGTCCCACAACGGTCGTGTTGCGACAGGTTAAACACTAGGCATGCATCAAGCTCAAATCTTACATCACAGAGCTTGAAGATTCGGCTTTCCGAGAGGATAAAATTATGCAGTCCCCATCATAGCCACCAGCACCGTAGATAGCACCATTAATTTTGGTTGCATATGGTGCAGAAGGCTGCAGAGAGTAATCAACGAAGGGAGTTAAATTGAGCTACTAGGATGAATTCCCAACAATGATTCACTAGAGGTAATTTTACAGTTTTTCACATAACAAATATGTACTATTATTATTATTATTATTATTATTATTATTATTATTATTATTATTATTATCATCATCATCATTATTATTCAGACTATTGGCTTATATATTGTGGATGTTTAACTGCAGATTAGTGTTCCAAGTTGGCAGTGAAAATTTCTATTTGTATGGAAGGTATTGGAAAATACAACATTTGGCATGGGCGGCATTGGTAACGACCGTCATTGGAAGCACAATAACTGCATCAGGAAGAATGTGATGATTGTGACATTTCCCATATTACTCCTCTCGGGACATTCAGTATGGCCTTGCAGATTCAAAGAGCTGGAAGGGATGGTGGATGGGGTGGCGGCAAGTTGAAATTTGGGCATACACGATGCCTTTCAGTGGACAATTATTAATGATAATATAATCCTTTCATAATTACAATTATTTTATCTTTGTTACAATATTATTAGAGAAAATTATTAATCAAAAATATTTATTATTATAACAAAAGAGAAAGTAATAAATATAGTCAAAATAATTTTTGCTATTATTAAATTAATAATAATAATGTATAATTTTAATATTTATATTAATAATTATATTTTTAGTATTAAAACTAAAAATACATTATAATAATTATTCTACAAACAATAGTAAAAGAATATTAATAATAATGATAATAATTATTCCATTCCAGTGCACCAGCGCGGACGAGTCTAACACGGACACGGTAAACCACATACCTCTGTTTTGCCTTGTAGCCGAGACGTCTTGCCTTATCGGGGCGAGTAGGGTGGGTGTCGCGGACGCCGGCGGGAAGCTGACGATAGTCCCAACAACGAACCCTAAGGCCCCCAAGTTTCCTGCCAGCACGTTCCTCCACCACGGACCTCTTGCTGCGCAGGAATTTCAGCTGAGTAACACCCTGGTTGGTGGGCTTACCATGTACAATCCCCTTTGGAACCGGACTCTTCCTTCCACCACGTCTAACATGGACACGGTAAACCACATACCCCTGTTTTGCCTTGTAGCCGAGACGTCTTGCCTTATCGGGGCGAGTAGGGTGGGTGCCGCGGACGCCGGCGGGAAGCTGACGATAGTCCCAACAACGAACCCTAAGGCCCCCAAGTTTCCTGCCAGCACGTTCCTCCACCACGGACCTCTTGCTGCGCAGGAATTTCAGCTGAGTAACACCCTGGTTGGTGGGCTTACCATGTACAATCCCCTTTGGAACCGGACTCTTCCTTCCACCACGTCTAACACGGACACGGTAAACCACATACCCCTGTTTTGCCCTGTAGCCGAGACGTCTTGCCTTATCGGGGCGAGTAGGGTGGGTGACGCGGACACGGGCGGGAAGCTGACGATACTCCCAACAACGAACCCTAATGCCCCCACGTTTCCTGCTAGCACATTCCTCCACCACGGAACTCTTGCTGCGCAGGAATTCCAGCTGAGTAACCCCCTGGTTGGTGGGCTTACCATGTACAATCCCCTTTGGAACTGGCCTCTTCCTTCCACCACGTCTAACACGGACACGGTAAAGCACATACCCCTGTTTTGCCTTGTAGCCGAGGCGTCTTGCCTTGTCGGGGCGAGTAGGGTGGGTGACGCGGACGCCGACGGGAAGCTGACGATACTCCCAACAGCGAACCCTAAGTATGAAGCGCATGACATCGGATTGCTTCTTCTTCCACAGCTCGGAGATGTAAGAGTAGGCACCCATGGTGATGGTGTTCGACTCGTCGGCGCGGGTGCACTGCAATGGAATAATTATTATCATTATTATTAATATTTTATTACTATTAAAAGGTTTGACTATTTCTTCACCTATATAACTGTATACATGAAGTCTTATCAAAGTTACTCAATGCACAGTAACAAAACCCCTACCGTGTCAAATAAAAAGGAACGGAGAAAGTATAAAATAATTTTAACATTTATTATAGTTATAAAATAATTATACTACTAAATATAATAATGATAATTAATCATTATAATATTATTAATATTCATAATAAAATAATTATATTAATAATTAATATTTTTGCTATTATTAAATTAATAATAATAATTATAATTTTAATATTTATATTAATAATTATATTTTTAGGAGTATTAAAACTATAAATACATTATAATAATTATTCTACAAACAATAGTAAAAGAATATTAATAATAATGATAATAATAATAATATTAATAATAACAATGTAATATTAATAATACATAAAACTTATTATTATTATTTTGTTATAATAGATTTTATAATATTTGTAGACGGAAAAGTGAACTAGTTATATTTCCATAATACTTCTATTAATTATAATACAATAAATATTGTAATTTTAAGAATATTAATTAAAATAATAATAATAATTATGATTGGATTAAATTGATTTTATAATAAAAATTAATGAGTAATAATAATAGGGCATGGTGCGTGGTCTGTGGGCTGGGTCGTCGCGGTCACCTGACTAAAGACGAACTCTCATTGCCACGTGGCGCCATGGGTCGTCGTCAACGGCACCGGTTCGTCTCCGGCCCACTCCTTGAACCACGAACCGGACTGCCTTAATCACGTTTATTAATTAATCCCATAGTTCGTGGTTATTCTTCCGGTTCGTATACGAACCACAACACGAACCAGGGGTTTTTTTGCCGAAACTTTTTGGGTACAAAAGTTGAGGAATTTTGGCGGGTGTCATAAAAAGATTATTGTCCAGACCGGACCTGCCATGGCACTGCGTGTTCGGACTCTTTTTCGCATTCCTTTCGCATACAACGATGAAACCTTCCCGCCCCTTCTCAATTTTCCACTGCGAGTAGTTGCGCAATTTGATCTACGATTCAATACATTGATGCGAATATGGAGTGAAACCTCGATTTAGAGGTAGAAAAGTTGGTTGTTATTGCAATCAAGATTGCTTGCAAGTTGCAATGCGCTGTGGAAATTGTAACCAACGGTTTGCTTTTTTCTTTTTGAAAAGAAAAAAAAGAATGATTGTAGTTCATGTGGTACTTAAATTTTTTAATTATTTTTATTTTCTTGTACGAATCCTTGTTGTTGTAAGTTGAGTTCTATGGTGCGAATTCTAATTGCATTCAACTTTAAATTGCTCTCGTTTTGCAGGGCCATTGAATCTAATACCTCGAGTATCTGGTAGACATTGAAGAGTTTCCGGCATTTGTTTAAGATAATATATCCCGATTGAATCTAAATAAATATACAATTGATATATTCTTAAAAAATAAAAGTTTGTCGATATAAATGATTTTTCTTATATTCATAAAACGTTGTAATTTGTTTGAAGAAAAAAAATAAATGGTAAATTAATTGTTAATTTTGCTCTATTAAAGACGAAAGCATAAAGAATTAAGTGAAAATTTAATATTATAGCAACAAAAAATTAGTATTATTTTTTTAAAAAAAAATGCCCCTTTTAATCCGGGGCCTGGGCAATTGCACTTGGCCAGCCCTCAGACCGGCCCTGGCCATTGATTTCGACTGATGATGCTTTATTTGTTCGAAAGTGATGTAGATAGGGTCAATGTCGCCGAATTATTATAGTTCGATTGTTTCACCATGGCTTGCTTTTGAAGTTATAATCATATATTGATCTGGTCTAATACAGCTGATTGTTCTGAAGTTGGATTTGAATGCTAGCTTGATTTGGTCCTTGATTTGAATTCAACTTTGTGAATACCTCCATTTACCATTTGGTCCTTTATTTAGCTAGTTATGTCAAAGATCTATGCCATTGTGAATAAATTTTGAACAAACAGGAGACTCAGCCAATCATTGTGTTATTGTGCAACTTACTTCAGCCATTTTTTTCATGCTGTCTCAAAAGGAGGTACATATTTACTACTTCAGTTTTTGGGAAGAAATTTGTGTACTCCGACTGAATATAATTGTAGCGAAAAATGTCTGGTGAAATGACTTCAAGGTTAACCTTATTGATGTTAGCTTACAGTGCCAATTGATTTTTATTTCCATTTTTCATCTTAAGCACTTGCCATTTGATTTCTTAGGACTTGCAGTTATTTTAGGAGCAAGCCTGAATAAATCTGGTGATGCTTGACAAAAAAATCCAATGGACTTAATGTGGTCTGAAGACTGAAATGTTTCATGCATCATTTAATTCCAGGGACTGTAGGTGATCCATCCATGGAAGTAGGTGTACTCTGCAAACTATTCATTGCTTTTTTAGAAGTATTATTTTTGCCAACTATGTCTGAGATCTTCAGTCATGTTTAACCATATGCACTGTACTGTGTTAGGACATGAATCATGTATCCTTCAACTATAGTTTTTTTGAGATTTTTTATTGTTTCATTTTTTTGGTTTATTTATTTTTAAATGAGGTTTCTTGTGATGTGACTAGCTGGAAGATGGAAAAGGATAACTCAGATTATAACTCTGGTGAACTTGTAGAAAGAAACAAAGGAACTATGTAGTAGAATGGCTATTTAGAGTACATCTGCCACAGCATATGGCACTCCTACTGCATTTTCCATGCAGTTCATTTTGTTAATGTCATAATGGAAAGAAAACCCTTTGTTGCCTGAAACAAGTCATTCCCCTGTTTTGTTTTTCAGAAGTTTCAATTCCAGCTCTAGCATATAACGTGCTTTCGTAACTTATCAGTTATAATGCCACGGAGGCATCATCTTCAATGCCTCTGTGTTCATCACTTCATCCTCGTAGGATTTGTAGTTTTTTGAACTAGCGGATTTTCCCTCTTTAATATGTGTTGTTCATTGATTGAAAAAGGTAAGCTTTTGATGGGGAGGAGGACGGCTACTTTGAATTCTTGAACTCTCTCTTAGTCTCTTTATCAGCAATTCAACAATGATTCCATTCACTTCAGGAAAAGAACAATCATTTAGTGCATGGAACAATATTAATATTGTTTCACTAATTATCTAAATTGGTAACAAAAATCTATGAAATATAGTGTTGCTAAGAGGTAAGAGTTATGACTTTTTGCCAAAGACATAATGACAACTTAGTAATTAAAGTGTCATTAATTTATGGTAAGAGTCTTATTGTTACCAAATTACTTGAAAAAATAACATCTAGGATCTATATTACAGTTTCTTGTGGTTGTGATGGGTCAGATACCCGGCCCTTTTATCTTTAGTTATTCAAGCATTTCTATGCTTTGAAAATTAAAATGTCATGGATGTTTCTGTTTTTGCATCTTATTATATGCCTATTTATTTTTCACTTTTTAAGAAGCAATACACATTTCCTTTTTTTTTTATTTTTTTTGGTTTTTGGAATAAACAGGTAAAGAAGTGAAACACCTATATGTTTACTACCTTTGGCAGCCTCCTTTTCAACTGCAAGAATGTATTCATAAACCTTTATGATACTAGATGTAAATGGTGTTAGAATATAGCCATTCAACAAACCATTCCTGGGTTATACTAATATACTCTTATATCAATAATGATTACTCTGCATCTGACATTAGCTGAGCCTTATCATTGGAACATAGGCATATGATCATCCTCTGCAACAAATGC
Source organism: Hygrophila difformis (assembly GCA_030278955.1). NCBI lineage: Eukaryota > Viridiplantae > Streptophyta > Magnoliopsida > Lamiales > Acanthaceae > Hygrophila > Hygrophila difformis. The sequence goes on along the minus strand of JAOANR010000013.1, from coordinate 36,380,986 downwards.
CTGTTTGTGAGTTTCAGGATACTACTGCTGCAGAAGAATTGCTGCGGGCCCCTAACCTTCTTACCTACCAGCACCGAGATGTTCAAATCAAATGCTTTAATTTTTGTGTGTGTTTTGCTGGTACTTGAACAAGTTAAAAGGTGATGCCAGAAAGATTCTCCACAGCAGTAAAGGACAACAACTCGTTAATGCAATATGCAATTCAGATTTCAGCCTGGAGTGGAGGGGGGGTTTAGCTGATCATGCTTTGTAGTACTCAGGTAATGGGAGGGACCTCACCTCCCTTACATGCTCACATCTTTCTGTCCTTATGAATTTGCTTTCTGCCCTTTTAATTAGTGAAAAAACAAAAAAAAAACAAAAATTAGTGGGATTCAAACATGCATGATTGCCCATGTGATGTATTGGATGGTCATGCACCCACTTTGGACCACTGCCATGCCATGTGCCCCCGGCCTTGCTCTTCTAGAATTTTCATATTGCCTTTTTGAAACCACCAAAAGTTATTCTGCAAACATTTTATAATGGCATGTATGCCCTACTACAACCCGTGCTCGCTCTCCCTTAATTACCGATATATAAGTAAATCCAGATATTTAAGCAAACCGATTTTTTTCTTCTAAGTCGAATACAGACGAAAGGCTGTAATTATTGTTTTGTTTATTATTATGTGTCTGACTTTTCTTAATTAGCTCCATATGTTGTCACTTCTTTCTAATTTCTGTTTTCCCGGATAGGGGATGGTCATTCTTTGTTTTGTACAGTATTTTGCATAATTAATAAACCCTCGGCCTCGGGTAGAGGGTGAGAATGGGGTCATTTTCGGGTCCTAAGAATGAATTGGCCAGATTTAGCGAAAATAGATTTAAATTGGGTTAGGATTTAAAAGTTACTTTATCCGTCTGGTCTGATTAGATTTCAAATTGCATTCAAAGTTGCTTTCCTAGAAGTTTACAAGTATTCTGAAAGCTGTTTTATACAAGGTTATTAAAAGATCCAGATATTAGCTGCTGGAATCGTTTTTGTCTTTGCAACATCGAGATCGTAGGATCGAATTTAGATTCTAAGATCCTACAAAATTGCAACAATAGATAAAAAATAATTATGCATATTAACAAATGAAAGCATAACATAGAATATTAGTATTAGGTAAATGAAGCAATAAAATACTATAAATAGTTGAAAATTAAATTTAATACTGATTTTATGAAAAACATGAGATTATGAGAGTATATTTCAAATTTTGGTATAATCAGATCGTATAGGATTGTAAGATTATACTACTTTTTTATTTTTTCTTTGTAAACCTTGACACCTATGTGTCGGCAAAGATGTGTGAGAGCCCAAGTCACACAAATTATAAAGGGTGATAAATGAGAGGAATGGGGACCCGGGTGGGAATCGAAACCCCAACCTTAAAGTTCCGGAAGTTATGGGACATGATCACTTAGTATAATTGAAATAAAATTATATTAAAAAACAACAAAAGTCAAAATATCTTTAATATTTTTGAACAAGGGGGGAGCATTTTTTTTTTCCAGGAACAAGGGGAGCATTTAATACCAATGAGAGTTGAGGGTGGGGTTCTAGCCGCTTACACAAGATTTTATATGCACATGAATTGCTTTCGGAGATGTTACTCACTAAACTAACCCGTATATTAAAATGTTATGCTAAAATGTCAAAGAGGTTCAAAAAAATCCTTTTTGGTTAAACCGAAAAAAAGTGAAATATTTAATTTGATAAATTTTTTTAATTATATAAATATTATTTAATGATCACATAATCCTAAATATAAACAATAATATTCTGGCTTCGGCTTTGTTGAAATAATATATATATATATATATAAACAATACATAGTACTATGATATACGATAAGGATATAAGTAAGTTTACATTGATTAAAAGTAAAATATTTGATTTAATATTTTTCATAAGTTATTATGTAATTATTAGATAAAGTGAACATATATAAAAAAATATTATCTGTATATAAAAATTAGTGTTATAATTATGTTATTGGATATAAGAATAATAATTCTTTTTTTAATGAGCAGAAGCCAGGAACATAAAAATACTAATTTGGTAAGGGTGTTGTAATTTTATATTCAAAATAATTGAATAATAATTAAACTGTATGTTTGCTCATATATAAAAGAGTTGTATGTATAGGACCTAGACATGATGAGACTATAGGATTCTCATGCTGCTAGGATCATTTATTCATCTTGAACTTAAAAATCTAAATTTCTGAATGAGTTAGTTTAAATTTTTTGGTGAGATATCTTTTAGAATTTATATAATGTTTCGGGCATCTTATTCAACATACATCCTTGTAATTTATTTTTATACAAACTATAGACATATACATCCATTTTGATACCAATTTGACCGTGTAGACAAGCCAGTGACCTCCCTTTATTTCCTATCCAGATCGATTGAAGTACATGCAAAATCCTAACGGCGCGTTTGGTTGGAGGGATCTTAGATTACCAGTGGGAATGTGATTGCTGTGAATGTAAGATTACTGAGAATATGAGATTGCTGGGAATCTTATTTTTTGATGTTTTATGATTATTGCGTTTGGTTAGATTGGGAATCTCAAATTTTTAGTTCTAATTAATTTACCATAATATCCCTGAATTTCAATTGAACGAATGTTATAAATATGTCATTTTGTTACACAATAAAAATATCTAAGCTGATTTATTTTCTAAAATATTGAAAATTCTTTGTATATAATTTATTGTGTGATAGTTACTTATTTAATATGAGAATATATTAAAATATGAGAATATATATAAAAATATATATTAAAATATGAGAATATATATTTAAAAAATATGTCTAAATAATTTAAAATTTTCCAATTTATTTTCTAAAATTAAATTTCATATATTTATCATTTTTTAGAATACAAATATCTAAATTTATAAAATAAAATAAGTATAAAAAGTGAGGGTATAAAAGGCAAATTAATATAAAAGTATGTAAAATAGAGATGGTAATCTAGGATTACCTGCCCTCCAGGTGGTAATCTCTTATTATGAGTTTATGACCCAATGTCAAGAAATTATTTCACCTAGATTGATAGGAAGTTGTCTTTTATATTTAGTCATACATATTTGGTTCCCCCAATACAATTAAGCAAAAATAATTCCCCTCAAAACTTAATTCCCTTATTATTTCCAATGAACAACTTGTCCAACTAAAGATTCTTAATTTCTTTCATTTTCTTTTCTTGTCTTGTGCTGTCTTTTCTGTAGCAAAATCCATAAACCAACATGCTATGATATAAGTGGCTTTATAGGTCATTTTCCCCCTTATGATTGGTTTTATTCATTAGTTGTGGAATACCAATACTTAATATTCTCAATATTGCTGACTAAAAGGTTTTAAAAGCTCTTAATTTTGTTAATTTTGTAAGTATGCATCAGTAGTTAAGCATCAGTAAACTGCCATGCTTCATGAATTTTTCTGTCTTATTCCTTTCATGGACTGTTGTCATTCTAAGCATAGACCGAGCCCCCACGCCCCCCCCCCCCCCCCCCCACCCACACACACACACACACAAACAGCATCTCAAGTATTAGTATTTATTACTACAAATACAAACAAAAGCTCTAAAATATACAGACACAAAAAAGATTTGTTCTGTTCAGAAACCTGGACAATATCTCATTGCAAAACTTCATAAAAACCAGCAGCCTGAATAATAATAATAAATAAATAAAAAAAGAAGGCCCAAGGAAGAGGATACTCCGGACAATGCTAATCTAACTTCATAGTATAGTAGAAGACTCTAAAGCTCTTCAAAATATATTCGAATGACCATAAGTAAAAAAAAAAAAAAAAAATATATCACCTATGACAAACACATTTGTAGTGATAAGCGCTGTTTATAGGATCATTTCCCTCAACAGGAACTTGCTCAGCTCTGCACTTGTACTTACACCCCCGGCATTCATTGTAAGTGCAGGTTGGAGCTACCGACCCAATCAGTAATCTTTCCGCCCGACCCTGAATATTTTCAAAACTGAAAAATCCAAGTGTTTGACAATTCAATTAATGGAAGAGCAAGAATTTCAGTCTGTTTGTCTGACCTTTTGATTTGTTTCTGTTTTTGGCGATGAAATATCTGTCTGGTGATTGTGAAGTAACATTTGAACTCTAGTCCCCCTTGCATCTGTAGAATTGGTAAGACATTTTAACTAATCGTTGTGGACGGAGGAAAGTTCAATACCTAATGTAGAAATGCATATATAAAGTTTTTTTAAGTAGAAAGAAAAGGAGCAAGTGCGAAAAGACATTCTGTTACAGACAACCTTAGAAAGAATGTTCCTTAATTAGGTCATAACTATTGACCGATCTTTTCGATGGCATTATTAGTTCCTAGCAAGAAACAGAACAGTATCTACGAAAAAAGATAATAAGAGTAGAAGCAGCAAACCGTAAACCTTTCATGAGAAGCGCAGCCAAAAACAATGCTAGGAAGAAGAGCAACTGAAAGATGGGATGCTTCCCAATAGCCATACTAGCTTGCCCTTATATTTGTGTAGAAAAGAAGACGGAAGAAATATAAGTAGTAGTAGTAGTAGTAGGTCGAATATGAGAAAAAAGGGGTGTATGAAAGTAGAGATAGGAAGAGTGTGGAATGGAAGAAACAAATAGATGTGTGCATCTGTGGATGAATGCAGTCCATAAAGCTGGATAGAATGGCTACAATGTAGTATGCAGGTAATACTGCAAAACAAACAAAAAGAGGTCCCCAACTGACAAATTTTTCATGCTGGATTGTTCCATATATGGGTCTACAAATTCAGGTACAATGTCTTTCAATTCATTTCTGTTAGTTTAATTTACTGTTTTTTTTACCTACCAGAAATATGTTGCCATTGCAGCATATAGTGCATATGAAAGAAGGTGATTGGAAAAGAGAAGGGATGTTTTCTTAGTAGTAGTAGTATTAAACTTGACAAGAATATAATGTTGTTTGCTGGTCCATGGTGTGTGCTTGTTTGTGACAATTTATTGCAGGTGCTTTTGTGTGTTCAGCTGGAGTATAATCGAATTTCTTTTGCTTTGCAGTCTGTCTTGTGGAGGTAAGGTGAGAATTGAAAATCACAATTTCGCTTTACAAATAAAAGGGGTTTATGCATGAACGGAAGGAAAGTCTAGATTCCATCTACTGTCCCACTAATTTCGTCTTAATTTTTTGTCCGTTTCACTATAATTGTCATATTTCCCTTTTTAGAAAACTTTCACTCTATAAACATCAATTAAAATATCCCATCAGCTAATTACTTAACTTTATTTCTCAATTCAAATACTTTAACACAACAACTTATTATACCTAAAATACCGTACTCAAAAGTTATGGGACGATACTGGTTACCGGAACGGATGGAGTATTATTGTTTTTTCCATCACAAAATATATGGTCGTTTTACAAAATTATTTGATACAGTATTGTCAATTGTTAGGAAACTTATTGAATCACCATATGTTTGTGGTCTCAAAATAGAAGTGTGGCCTCAAAAGAGAAAAAAGACAATGGTGACACAAAATTATTCGAGTCGCAGAAATAAATTTTCAATTTCCAGCGATATGTAGTATATATGGGCCCACCCATAAAAATAAACCAATCATGTAGGAAGGAGCACAATAGTTTTTAAAGATGGGGAGGATTGCTAATCATTTCAAATTCATCCATATGTACTAATAAAATAATTAAATAGAGTAAATTTTTACTCTCAATTGCCAGATAGAAAAATAGAAAAAAAAAAAATGCCGTTTCCAATTGATTATAAATTATGAAGATTAACAATTTGAAATTACATAAAATTGCAACAAGAACTGGAGTCAGAACCGTCTAATAATTTTTGTGGTTCTTTTCTAATGAAAAATTTAGGCCTCCTATCTAATACATTAATTACAAATTTTTTAAAATTATTTGTAAAACTAACACTATAATAAAATAATTTAGTACATAAAAAATTAACATGAAATGTTGCCTATCAAAGATCGTAGTTTTTCACAAATGACTAAAATTAAAAGAAATTTAAAAGAAAAAAAAAACAACCTTCTATTTAAAAAAATAATCCTTCTAAAATGTTTAGAAGCAAATTCGTCAACTAAGTTCGCATATGTTATTATTTTCTCTAAAAATCATTCTCAATTAATATCGTTATCAGGTCATTAAGTCTACCCTGCAACATTATACAATAGTGTCACTTTATTCTAGATCATTTACTAAATTTAGTTAACAAGCCTCCAATTACCATGTTTAACATACTAGAAAATTTATTTTAATTTTAATTTATTATATTAAAATTTAGAAAAAAAAAAAGGGGCCCCAATTTTTAAGGCCTTGTGCAGTAGGTCATGTTGCACGGCCTGATCGACGGCTCTGATTAGAGTTCTGCGTGGATTTCGGGAAAGAAAATTGTTTTGAAATGTACTCAAAACCTATTTCTTTCTAATTAATAGTAGTAATATTTAATTGTTGAGCAACTCCAACAAGAAATTAAAAACTCTTATACCAAAAAAAAATAAAAATAAAAAAAAATTAAAGTCCACCAGTTTTTGGTAGTGGAGACTGGAGAGAACAATCACATTATTTGGAGCGATTATTCTCTCCAGGAGGCACTCCAAACTTGATTGCTTTCTGGACTTTCTATTAGTATAGAAGTATATGTTTTGAAGTCACTACCAGCTAAGGGAGAAATATAAGGGCCACTGGGATATTCAAACATGACATCATAAATTGGAAGTTGTCAAGTTGAGGACTTGCTGCTAGTTCAAGTCATTTTCCCATGCAAATATGATCTGAATTTGGGACAATATGTAATTTTTTAAATCAATTTTATAATGTATGAAATATTAATTATTTATTTTATTTCAACATGATAACTTTTAATCGTTTTTTAATTTTCCTAGGTCATCAATAATATTATTATCTTGAAAATTGATTGTGTAATTTTTAGGTTTGCAACCGTGCATATCCGACGTTTTAAACTTGAATAATTTTGGGAGAGTTATTTGTGAATTGATTATTTTTATTACAAATTTGTCTATATATAAAATGAGGATAAATTTTGGAAAATTGACAATTCTATAGGCTAGCCGCTAGCCAACCACTTTTCTATTATCTTTGGCCATAGTAAGCTAAAATCTTTTTATTTAATTCTAAATATAACTATTAGAAAAAAAAACTTCATAATTCTCAAATACCAACTACCAAACTCAATTGGGGGTTTTACTCTCTCTCTAGGGTTCTTTGTTTTTTCTCTCTAGTTGGGTTTCTGCTCTCCCAGGGCTCCGGCCCTCTCCTCTTCTCAGATGTCTCTTCAAATTTCTCTGTCCGAACTCGTGTTTGCCGGAAACAAGACTGTCTCTTTTAGAGACAAGGTCCTCGCGGGTAAACCTGCTCCCCCGAGTCCCCTCAAAGATGATCCTGCTAACGATAGCATGGTGGTGTTGGATTTTATCGACGGCGACCAACTCAAACCGCGTATCACGGTGGATCCCCGGATCAAGGCACGAATGTGCAAACCCTTTGAAGACGGCCTGATCATCTCAGTCCTTGGGAAAAGAGTTGGATATACAGTGCTGAAGGAAAGGATTGGAAGCCTGTGGAAGGTCCAAAACAAGTTTGAAATGATTGAAATGGATGCTGGTTTCTTTATGGTTAAGTTTGATCATGATGTTGATCGGACGAGGGTGTTGAATGGTGGTCCTTGGGTAGTCTTCGACAGCTACTTGATGGTGGCTCCTTGGAAGCCAAACTTCAGGGCAAATAAGGAGTCCCCGAAAAGGACAGTGGTTTGGGCAAGGTTCCCCAGTTTATGTTTGGAAAATTTTGATGAGCTAATGGTTACTAAAATGGCTGCCGCCCTCGGTACTCCGGTGAGGGTGGATGATATGACCAAAGGGGTTCAACGAGGGAAATACGCAAGAGTTTGTGTTGAAATCGATTTGGACCTCCCTCTTGTAACCAGCATATTCTTGGATGACTATTGGCAAAAGGTTGCCTATGAAGGCCTTCATCTTCTTTGCACCAACTGCAACAAGTATGGCCATGGGAGCAACAAGTGTGGGGAACCAAAAGGAGTGGTAGACGGAGGGGCTGTCCAGGAGAAGACCAATTTGGGTAATGCAGAGGGGATTTCTGCTGCAGCTAGGGCAGCAGACATTGACTTCCCGTTTAAGGGTGTGGGGGACAATTTGGAAGGCGCCAACCTGCCAACTGCTAAAAGCAATAGCAATATTAAGGAAATTCACGGAGCCACCTCTACTGAAGAGCCACAGGCGGTAACCAAAAAGGGGGAGGCTGTCATACCTTTGCAGCCAACGGGCGGGGAGTGGATAAAAGTTGTAAAGAAAAAATCAAATGGGCCGCGGAAGGGAGCTGGGCTGGAGAATATATCCCCCAACATGAAAAAAAACCCAGGCCAGCAGAACAAGGCCTCGAAAATGGGCCTGTTTGGTGATAAAGCCCACCTGTGGAACAAGGTTAAGGAAATTAGGGGGAAGGCCAAGGTCCAGCTTCCTCACACCCCAATTGGCAGATCGGCGACTGTAACTGATAATGGCCAGAAATGACCATTATTTTCAATCCATTTCCGTGTCTTAAACGGGCATTTGATCGCATTCCGGTCTTACATTAAGTAAGAAAGCAGTCGAATTGGACTGATTTATGCATAATTGTAAAAATAATAAGCTGGTGTGAAAAAGGCATAAATATGTAATTTTATTACATATTTATGTTAGAAAAATCCAAAAACATGAGAAAAAGAAAAGGAAACAAAAAGATGGGAAAAAGATAGAAAAGCCCACAAAAAGAATATTTTTGGCCCATCTGGCCCAATCCAGCAGGCCCAGGAAGACCTTTGTCGCGGAAGCCCCTTGGCGCGATGCAGTGTTCCGCGACAAAGGCATATTCCGCGACCAAGTGGCCCAAATGACGAGGAGACCAGCCAAGCCCTTGGCGCGATGACCTTTGTCGCGATGGCATGCTCCGCGACAAAGGCATGTTCCGCGACCAAGATGCACAAATAGAGACACAAGACCCAGTCGAGAAGCCTTGCCACATGCAGTGTGTTCCGCGACCAACTTGATGCTCCGAGACAAAGCTGTGATGTGTGTGATGTCTTAAGACACAATGGGCTAGAATCAAGGCCCATGGGCTTAGGGTTACACTTCTATAAATATGAGGTGTCTCCCATGAGCTAGGGTTGGTTGGAATTTTGTTGAGTAGAAGTTCTTGAAGACAAGGCAGTGGGTGCTCTCTCTTAGGTAGTTTAGTTTAGTTTTAATATTTTTCTGTATTATTTAATTCTTGTCCTTAGATTAGTTTAGTGTAGTATTTATTTTGTGTTTTATGGTTTACAGCAGCTAGGTAGCCACTTTAATATCATGTTTTGTTTTCTAAACTCTTGTTTTAGGGTTTGTAATACACAAATCATGGGTATTAACAATACCTCTTCAATAATATGGGAAAACATTCATCATTTGTGTCCCAAATCATGAAATGGGTCTCACACCCCATGGATTTATGCTTTCTTTTTTTCATTTTGGGGTCATTTGACCCCCATTTTGTTATTTTTATGTTTACTGTTGGCATATTATGGATAATGTTGTGTGGATGTGTGATCAAACCCTAGATTAGGACTCCTGCTTTATTTTAATATTCTGCCCATCCTTGTTATTTTTGTTTAAGCACGTTCTTCTTTATTTTGAATGTTTCTTGTTTATTTTTAGCTTAGAATAGCTTTTTGATCTGAAATAGGGTGAGATCACGCTGTTTGCATGCCACTGTTCATTTCTGCTTTTTCTGACTTTTGTCCTGAACCACCTTGGGCGCCAACCGCCTTCTGGCGCGGAACCACGTTCCGCGACAAAATGGCTGTTCCGCGACCAAGGTGTTTCAAGACACTTGTCTCCTTAATTTAAAACCCTTTGTCGCGGAATACCTTGTCGCGGAGCCACGTTCCGCGACAAAACTGTCCATGCATAGCGACAAAGGAGCCAAACTCTTGCATTTTGTCTTCATGGCTTCTTGTCGCGGAATCATCTTGTCGCGGAGCCACGTTCCGCGACAAAATCCCATTCTGAGACAGAAAAATTATGCCATGTTCCTTGATCTTTGAACACCTTGTCGCGGAACACCTTGTCGCGGAACCACGTTCCGCGACAAAATTTCCATGCATAGCGACAAAGATTCAAATGCTTTAAGAATTTTCTGAAAACACTTTGTCGCGATGTCACTCTTGTCGCGGAACCACGTTCCGCGACAAAATCTCACATAGCGACAAAGAGGCGTTATGCTGCCAAAAATTCTAAAAAAACTTGTCGGGATGTCCATGTCGCGGATCTCGGTCCGCAACAAAATTTATGATATCACGACAAGGGTTCCTCTCCCTCTATTTAATCTCAAACAAATTTCATTCTCTCCCTATTTTATATTGCAACACTCACATCATAGCCCACGGGTTAGGATGTAACATTCTGGAATTGCAATATAGGGTGTTATGCTGCCCAAATTTTGATTCTCCATTTGCATCACTTAACTGATTGAACCCTTGACTCATTAATGATTAAAGATTGAGATTAGCAATAATCAAACTTCAATAATCATCATGACTAAAGGACCCTTGTTCAATTGCCATTAAAACATTCTTGTATAAACAAAATCTTGATGGCTTAAACAGATAATCTGGACTGTAATTAATTATGGTAGGAAGGATTATTTAAGATCATCAATTGTGGACCCAATCCACAACCTTGCATGAGAAACCAATGTCTCTCATACAAGGGCTCTTCTTTTGTTTCTTATTTATTTTGTCTTTGTGTGTTGTGTGGAACCATTAGTAAAGAATACATCAGACTAATGTTGGCGGGTACTCCCTCATGGATAACTAGCTCGTATTCTGGGTATTAGTTACTAATTGTTATTTTGCATGGTCTGGATGGCTGTCAGTGGAAGCCTTGGCGGTTCGCCTATCCGGGGTTATAATAGCTGCTCGGCTGACTCCCATCCAGATACAGTTTTATTTTTATTATCTTAATTTCAAAACCTGAATCCCGATCCGTACTGGGAGTCAGTTGGCATCAGTCAATGCCAACTGATGATCATTATAGAAGGGAAACATGTAGGTTTTTATCCGAATTCACAGACAGTGGAGGCCCAACTGGTGTTGACACCACCATTATAGGGTCTAAACTGTCTAAATTCGCTCCATCCGAGTGATTGGGAAATTGGACAGTAGATGTTTACAGTCCACCTGATTATTCTGCCATTACTTTGGTCCCTTGACCACTTCATTCTGTGTCTCACCTTCTGTCTAGACCCGCATCTATATTTTGGGTCAATTAATTTTACATTTCCATATATCTTTATGCATGATAATATTATATACTATTGTGGTTTGTACTTATTTTGGGATCCTTCCCTTGGACAATAGAAGTCTAGATCTTAAACAGATATTGCTTTATAAATTTCCAACAAAAAACTTCTTTATAAAATCCGGATCTGAGTAAGGGATAAATTCTTCAGTTATGACTAATTCATATTCTGTCAAGGGTTATATTTTGGGAATTTAAGAAGCAGATTCAGCGATTAGGTCTCGCCTAGACTGGAAGGGTCTGTGTTTTAACTGAGAGTCTAGTACCTGACAGGGAATGATTTTCAAATCCTTTATTTTCCAAAATTGCTGGTTGATGGAAATGTAAGATTAAGTGCTACACCGAGATGGGGTCCACTTGGATTCAAATACAGTGTAGTGAATAATCTTAGAGGAACATCATCCAGGCCTTGGTTATTTTCCAAGATAGGGTTGAGTTTTCTTTCAACTGCTATCCTCTTCTGCCAAAGCCTACTTTTGAGTCCTGAGTGAGTGCATCCGGAACGAACTAACTTATTAGTTCGTTTCATTAGTTTGTATCTCATAATCACCCGGAAGGAAGTGAACACACTAGTGGTTCACTGAGGGCCGGGGATTCTTGATCCATACTCCTTCATTCTGATGGGGAGCTGTCTTTTACTACCAGGGTCAGATTTTCAAAACCTCCGAGTGATAGGTTTAAATGCTTTCTTTACTGCTTTCTTTCAACCGCTTTCATTAGAGGTCACTCGGTTGTATTGAGAGTTGTGTAACTGCTACTAGGATTGACAGTTAAGGGATAGTTTAGGGCTGAATTCAAATCTTTGGGTGTGACATGGGAGAATGATAGTGGTACTTGGCATTTCAATAAATGATTTGTCGGGTGTTGCTTTTCCACCACAGATGAATTAACACACCCAGGCCAGGGCAGTTACGAATCTGTGGTATCTTAGAATTTGCGGTCGTAAGAACATGTAAACTCATATTGCAAGTACCTGTCTGTTAAAGGGAAAGCCTTATTGAGAGCATGAGAATTAGCTATCTGATAGAATTATCCCAAACAAAGATCTGCGTATGAAAATGGAAGTTCAATATTGCTGTATCTCGCTCTTGTCCAATTTTCATTCTTTTCTTCCTGTCCTTTCTGTCTACATTGTGACTCAACTTCACGGTTGGCACAATGCACCTTTTCCCTGCTTTCGTAGATAATGTTTACTGCAATCCTAGAATAATTCTTATCCGTTTTCTAGAATAGATTTATTTGCTTTGTAGATTAATTTAATTGCTTTCGAGATCTAGTTTAAATTCCCGTCAGTAGATATTAATCATCTTTCAAACCTATTGAGCAATACGAATGGAAAATCTAGTAAAACGACGTGGGACCTGCTTCTATCGCACATCCCCCAGTGAACGATCCGGTCTTACTATAAATTACTGCAATTTTTGACACCGTGCGCTTTCGGGAGCACAGTTTCTTAACTACGAGCAATAAAAACATGACTACGTATAAATATATCCCTAATCACAACACCGCCATCATAAATTGGTTTCATTAAATAAAATCTAAACCAGGACCATGATTTTTCGGAAAATACTCATGTAGTGGGAGCCAGTCAAAAGTTTCATGGCAGGAAATCTTATGGCAAGAATTGATGAGAAGTATCATGGCATATTTGCCGGGGATCCTCAGTGTGACAGGCTGAAGGTCAACCTATCCCGGCTATGCCATGAGATTTGTCAACATTTCATGACAGAGAGGACCACAGCGCCATTTGAAACCAAAGCACCATACTTGAGTAATAAAAAGACTAATAATCTTGATATATCCCTAAACCCTTTCCCGTGAATCATAACGCTTTTCTTGTAATAAATCTAACCTGGTATATTTTGGAAAAAGCTCGTGTTAACGAAACTTGTCAAAAAGTTTCAGTAACCAAGAGAGCCCGCACTTCTAATTCAGCCGGAGAAAATAGGGGGACCAAAACCCGCCGGCGACAGTGAAACTCACGGCCGAAGCCGCCGAACCCGGACAGACCCCTGATGGAGATACTGTCATGCGCAATTAATCTGGGTATGTTATTACCCACCTTTCACTGCTGTTTCTTTATGATTATGGAATTTACAAATTTTAAAGCATTTGTATGGAACATTGGTGGAGTTAATGGTAAAGTCACTAGGAGGATTCTTCTTGACAACCTTCGAAGTTCGAAACCTGATGTAGTTGCGATTCTGGAGCCTCAAGTCCAATTCGAGCAATCCAGAAACCTTTTTGCTAATGAGGGATTCCTCCCTCTGTGTATTCAAGAAGCCACAGGTCGCTCGGGGGGGGGGGGGGGGGGGGTTTGGGTCCTAGTTAGATCGGGCCACCAATTCCAAATTTCTGTTGAGGAGGAGTTTGACAGGGTAGCAACTTTCCGTTTGGTCCAAGGCCAAGTAACTTGGTTTTTATCGGTCATTTACGCCCACCCCAACTATGTTTTGCGGCGAAGGACATGGGATTATATCAAGGGTCTTGCAGACAAACTTGGAGGGGCGTGGACAATCCTCGGGGACTGGAATCAGATAATATCGTCTGATGAAGTGCGTGGAGGGCTTTTTAACCTGTCCAGGGCGGATGAACTGAGCTCAATCTTCCACGACTGCGGCCTATCCACTATCAATACCCATGGGAGTATGTTTACCTGGTCACGACCCTTAGGGGAAGTTCATCGAATTTTTAAACGACTGGATAGGGGGATGGTTAACTTGGAGTGGATCTCTTTGTTCCCTTCTGGTTTTATTCAAGTCCTCCCGAGGAGTGGCTCCGACCATGCCCCTTTACTTCTTTACTGTGGGGATAAGCCGATGAATAAATCTAGCAAGAATTTCAGATGGGAAGCTGCTTGGGCAATGGACAACAATTACTCTGAAGTTATTGAGAAAGCTTGGAAATCTGACTCTGTCCATATAAATTTGAAGTCAGTAAAAACCGCCTCCATTCAATTTAAACAATCAAATATGGGCAACCTATACTGGCGGAAGATAAAGGTTAGGAAAAGGTTGGAAGGGATAGCACGCACTATGGAGAAAGTGGATTCCATAAAGCTTTTACTGCTTGAACAGGAACTCAATCGGGAATATGAACTTATTCTCCAACAAGAGGAAATGCATTGGTACCAAAGAGCGAGGGACAACTGGGTCAAATTTGGCGACCGGAATACTACTTACTTCCACGCCAAAGCTAAGATGAAACGCCACAGGGCGATCGTTCATGGGCTTAACTTGCCGAATGGAGATTGGAGTGATGATAAAGAAGTCTTAAAACAGGCTGCCAGATACTTCTACCTAAATTTATTTGTTGCACCGTCCACTCCCCTTCGTCGTGCGCCCTTGGAAGATCTTTTGCACATCCAGACCCCATCTCTGCCTAGAGTCTCGGCTGAAGAAAAAGAGAAGCTTCAGGCTGGAATTTCTATGATAGAAGTGGCGAGTGTTGTTTCTAATATTAAACCACTTTCTGCCCCTGGGCCGGACGGTTTCCCGGGTCTCTTCTATAAGCACTACTGGAACTTTGTGGGACCTTCTCTCCATCAGTTTGTATGCCAGGCTGTGGCAATGAAGAAATTCCCTGAAGACATAGCTAAGGCTAACTTATGCCTCATCCCTAAGGTCCCATTGCCGCAATGCTTCAAGCAATTCCGGCCTATTACTCTTTGCAACGTTAGCTACAAGATCCTTACAAAAGTGTTGGCCAATCGGATCAGACCAGCCCTCGCCTCGAGTATTTCTATTAACCAGTCAGCCTTCCTTCCAGATAGGGGCACCATCGATAATGCGGCTACTCTCCAGGAACTCATAGGGCTCATGTCGAGTAGCAAAGCAAATATTAAGGGGGTTATCCTCAAAATTGATATTGGAAAGGCTTTTGACAGTGTTAGGTGGGACTTCCTGGAATTATGTCTCACTGAAATGGACCTTCCGAAAGGTTTGGTGGACCTCATCATGTTCTGTGTGTCCTCGGTGGCCTTTTCGGTTATCTGGAATGGACAGACCCTTGAGGAATTTAGACCAGGGAAGGGATTGAGGCAAGGAGACCCCCTCTCACCTCTTCTCTTCCTGGTAGTGATGGAAAAATTGTCTTTGATGGTGGATAGGCTTGTTGATATGAAAAAATGGAAGCCGATCTGCCCTGCTCAGGGGGGTCCATCCCTTTCCCACCTTTTGTTCGCGGACGATCTGATTTTATGCTCCATGATTGATCGAGAAAGTATTCAAAGCCTGGATCTTACTCTTAACGCCTTTGCTGCCAGCTCCGGCCTCAAACTCAACCAACATAAATCGTCCGTTTTCATCCCAAATTACATTACACAGGAGGATAGGGCATGGATTTTGGAAAAGCTTCAAATGCCTGCTACTCCAGCTTTGAATCTTATCTAGGATTCCCTTTGATTATGGGCAGAAAAAGGATTAGGGACTTTGCCTTCATCTTGGAGAAAATGGATACTAGGATGGAAGGGTGGGCTTGCAAGCTTTTAAACAAAGCTGGCCGCCTTACTCTATGTCGGGCGGTGTTGGCAGCCATACCTTCATACTTTATGCAGCTACATTGGCTGCCGGATGAGATATGCAACCACATTGACAGGAAAATTAACAGGTGTCTATGGAAGAATAACTCAGGCAAGGGCCTTCATCTAGTTAAGTGGGATGAGGTTGCTCGAGATCGCTCGGTGGGGGGACTTGGCGTAAGGCGTGCTAGGCATATGAATGTGGCCCTGCTTGGGAAGTTAATTTGGGGACTGCTCCATACCCCCTCAAAGCCGTGGGCTCGTATGGTCCAAAAGGACTTCCATTCTGTGCATCTTTCCCTTATAAACTCTTGGAATAAAAGATCACACATCCTCAAAACTATCAACAAGATCCTCCCCCTGTTGAGAGAAGGGTTTACTATGAGATTGGGAAATGGTTGCTCATCACTGTGGTTCTCACCTTGGTGGCAGAACCGCATGCTTGGAACTTTGATACCTTGCGTTGACATTCATGATGTGGACCTCAGTGTCTGTGATGCTATTTCTAATGGGAAATGGGACTGGTCTGGCATATATTCTTACATTCCTGAGGACATCAGCCAGGACATCCACTCCAACCCCCCACCGATCCTTCATGCGGGTACCTCGGATATGTGGATCTGGAAAGGGAATGCAAATGGGAAATACTCCGTGAAGTCAGCCTATAAACATCTTTATCCGGACGATGGGATCAAGCATGATTGGAAATGGATGTGGAAGGCTGCAATACCGGAAAAAATTGGGCTTCTTTGTTGGCTCATAAGCCACGACGCACTACCAATTAACAAGTTGAGATTCAGGCGGAACTTAGCCAAATCCCCTCTATGCGGTATCTGTGGAGTGGCTATTGAGGATTGGAGCCACTGTCTCTTGTACTGTCCTTGGGCAGACCAAGTGTGGAAGGCTCTCAATATCTACCTTCCAAGGGACTGTAACCAGACTCCCAGACAGGATATTAGGACAGTCCTTTTTGGAATGTTTAAAAAGTTTGGGATGATCTTTGTCGCTTCTCTTTGGGTGCTATGGTTAGAAAGAAACTCTAGGGTCTTTAGGGGGAAGATGAAGACCTGTTGGGGACTTAAGAGGGATATCCTCAGCCTGGAGACTGCTATAGACAGAGCCACCTTTCGACCTCCTAACACGCTGGCCCAGAGATCAGCCACAAGATGGAATGATTTGAACTATCAAGGGTTCATCCTAAATGTTGATGGTAGTTCTTTCGGGAACCCGGGGCGCTCGGGCTTTGGGTTCGTAATCAGGACGGACAAGGGGCTTTGGCAAGGGGGAGGTTGCGGCTACCTTGAGATTAAAAGCATCCTGTTCGCTGAGTTGTTCGCACTTTCTGCTGGCCTGGAGTATGCAATCAACAATGGTTTTCGTCACATCAATTGCTACACTGACTCTACTACGGTTATTAGCCTCCTCGAGTGCCAGGAGCCTTTTCATCCCTTTGCTCCCCTGCTACACAGGATTAGAGAATCTCGACGGGCCCTGGACTCATGCCGGATTGGGCATGTTAGAAGAGAGGGCAATCAAGTCGCCGACAGTTTGGCAAAGCATGGAGCATCCCTTGATCTTTTCTAAAAGACGTGGGCTTTTCCCCCCGATTTCTTACAGGATGCGGTTAAGGCGGATGCATCAGGGACCTCTTTTCCAAGAGCTTAGCTCCCCTCTGGAAGCCTTGATGTCTCTAGCTTAACTTTTCTTTTCTTTAAATTTCTTTTGTATTTCTGCCTGTGTGTTTTCTTTGCTTCTGCTTTTGTATGTTTTCTTCCCTGGCCTGTTGGCTTTACCAAAAAAAAAAAAACTCAATTGGTCTGAGCAGAGCTCTGAGAATTTAAATAAAAATCTCGGGTTCGAGTCTTTGTGACCCATCCTGTAATAACCGAATGTATATATAAAATTCTTTTGTGAGATCTACTCATCAGTACCTCAAAATTATTTTCGGAGCTTAAAGAGAATTAAGAAATTTAATTAGTTCATAAAAAAAATCATATTTGTAATCGATCACACCATTAAACTTCATTTCGGGCTCTAATTTTTCCCCTCTATCCCAGAGAGAAAAAACCAACAAAGACAAACCCTATTTCACATATTCTTACATGAACACTTAAAAGAGAGTTTTACATCAAGAGCTTCACTGAATCAAGAACTACAACTGATCAGCGAAGCTCCTAATCCAACGGGAAGAAAAATGGATACATTTCATATCTCAAATAGCAACTCCTAAACAAAAATCGGCATCCTTTCTTGCTATTACAAAGCTGGGGAAGATAGCTAATACCAATAGACAGACAAACATTGATCACACTTCAATTCGGACAAGTCCCTAGTGCTTTGCACCAGTGCATAGAGCTTATCCAACGACGAAACATCGGTCTTGCCTTTCCCCAGCCTCAGCCTGTCTTCCTCCCGGGCCCAACCGCCTCCAATCGAATCTGATCCATCAAGGCCAATAATGTCCTGTTAAAACTGCTGGGATCCGCCACGGTCTCCCTGTTTTGTACGTGAACACCCCCTGTATCCACCACACCTTGTACCTCAAAAAACAATAGTCGTACCAAAGCTCGACTTGCACTTGTGTTGGGCATAGTTTGCGGGCTTGTGCAAAACTGCGTCGCGTATGCAGTTTATGCAGTCGAACTTGCCCACGTCGCCCCTGCATTGCGCGAGGCCATACATGATGTCGCTCCCTATAATGCCGTGGGAGGTTGCAATGAACCCATTTCGGATCTTACCGTATAGTAATGTGGGCAACATGGCAACAAGTTATAGATGTTTCGTAATATGGTTTGGCTGGTTGTGTTCCGGGTGCAGTATTAAGAATAGATGGGATCTGCAGAGACGTTGAGGTGCAAGAAAGGCATAGGAATGTGAGGGGAATGACCAACAATATGGGCTGCAATAATTCCATGGTATGATGATTATGACTTGATCCTTTTCTTGTTTTTATTTTCTTCACTTGGTAATCCCTTTTCTTGGTTAGTGTAATGACCCGACTTAATTAAATTGGACTGTTTAAATAATTTGGTATTTGGTTATTTTGCATTTCAGTCCGGATGGGGTCCCTTTTATGTCAATTGGGAGTGATGGGGCCTTTTTGCAATTATTAAGTATTGTAGAGTTAAATGGGCTCTTTTTATAATTTAGAAAGAAAAGGAAGAAAGAAACGGGAGAGGAGACCGAGAGAAGAGAAAGAAAAGGGGAGAAGAAGAACTTCGTTCGATTCACCGCAATCCCTTGGAGATCGATTGAGAAATCGTTGGTAAGTGTTTTCCCTCATCATCTTCTTCGATTTGAGTGTAGTTTTGTTCATATTGGTGTTGATTTGAAGATGATCCTTCAATGTTAGGTTTTGGTTGTTTTTGTTCGATTGAAGCTTGTAATGGACGAATCGGAGGCCGATTTTTGTTAGAAGACATCAGGCAAGGGATTATATTGCTTAAATTACGTGTTTGGGGGGTATTTGGGGGTCGGATTCCGGCGAAATTGCCGGAAAACCGATTGGAAAATCGGAGAAGACGATGAACAGTAACTGCTACAGTAACTGCTACAGTACTGCTACAGTAACTGTACAGTAGTTACCGCGGTAACTCGCATAGTTACCGCAGTAATTCGTCATAGTAATTACCACGGTAATTTGAACAGTAATTACCACGGTAATTTGAACAGTAACTACCACAGTAACTTGTACAGTAGTTACCGCAGTAACTCACTACAGTAGTTACCGCAGTAACTCGCTACAGTAATTACAACAGTAACTTGCTACAGTAATCGCTACAGTACTGGGCTGCGTATGTCACGCGTTGTACGCGCGCGGGCGCGCAGTGAGCGCAGGAAGGCTCTGTTTGGCCATTTTTGTGCGATTTTGATTATATAATGATGTTTTCTTTGCACCAATTATTGTTATGACTTCCCCAAATGTTATTGGTAAACCTGGGATAATCAATTGGCCCGTGGGGGTTGCTGAATTGCTTAGGGGAAACTGTTGAATTATTATATCATTAATGCCTTAGCCTAGAGGGCTATGTATTGAATTCCTTATATGTTGAGAAGCATGCGAACCTAGTGTGTAGGTGCTTGAATATCACTGTATTGTTATATGCATGTTATTGCAGTGGAATTGGCGGTTATTAACCCGATGGGTTGTTATAATGTTTATGATTGATCGGGCAGCCTTCACAGGTGTTGTTGAGTCCCGATGACCATGCGGGGTGGATTATTGGTTGTTATTCTTGTTGGCCCTTTTGGGCTGGTTATTATAATGCATGGTATTGCACTATGAATGGATGGACATATTGGATATGTCTGATCGGGCAGCCTTTACCGGTGTTGTTGAGTCCCGATGACCCTGCGGGGTGGATTATTGGTTGTTATTCCTGTTGGCCCTTTTGGGCTGGTTATTATAATGCATGGTATTGCATTATGAATGGATGGGCATATTGGAAATGTCTGATCGGGCAGCCTCTACCGGTGTTGTTGAGTCTCGATGGCCATGCGGGGTGATTATTAGGCTGTGATGCCTGTGATTTGGCTGCGATGCCTGTGATTATTTGGCTGTTATGCCTGTGATTGGGCTGTGATGTCTGTGGTCCCTGCGGGGATGGTGTATGTTACCCTGTAACGGGTTGGAGTTGATGATATCATCACCCGTGGGTTCATACCGCCCGGGTTTAGGTTGCCGGCTAGGCATATTCATTGCATTTGCATATAGGGTAGATAGGTGTATGTTAGGCCATGCATCACGTGCATAAATTGTATGTCTGTGGTTGAAGCACCGGTATGGGACGGTGTGATGATTTATTTATGTCAATTATATGATCGTGGTTGAAGCATCGGTATGGGACGGTGTGGTGTTTAACTGCTTTATTTATATTCTGCCGTTATTAATATGTTTATTTATTACCTATATTTACTATCTTGAGATGTGGTTCTGTTTTCCCTTACTCCCCGGCACGTAGCCTTGCTCAGTACGTTGTACTGACCCCCTTTGATTTTGTCTGTTTTATAGATCCTGCTGGAGGCGCTGGAGCATGATTTGGGTTTGGGGTATTGTGAGATCACATAGATAGGAGTATATAGGACGCGTTCATTATGCTAATGTGATATTATGTGACTATCTGTGGTTGGTATTTGGACTACTGCTGGTTGAGGCCTGTGAGCCTGGGATTTACATACTGTCGGCCGGTGGCCTTATGTGATTTACAGCTTTGGGCTGGTAGCCCTGTTTGAGATATTGGTATGCTGTTGGGAGGCTTGTAGCCTGGATGGGTCGCTGGGACCGTTATTTGATTATTATTGGGTGACATTTTTATGTGCCTATGTGTTTTTAATTTATTTATAGCTTCTGCATTAAACTGGATTAATCAGATGATCATTTTAGGTTTACCCAGTGTTGTACTAGCTGTTTTAAATTAGCTGGCCACTAGTTTAGAATAGTTAGTACAGCGGTAATGCTTGCGAAAATCAGGTTTGAATTTTCGGGGCGTTACAGAGTGGTATCAGAGCCTGTGTGCTCTTTTATCTTATTAAAACTTGTGTAGACATAGGTGGTGAGCTGTGTGTGGGGTACATATAGCATAGAATTGCATTTTTACTATATCTGATTATTTCTGCGCGCACCAGGTTAATTCACAGTTGGGGAACTGTGAGGGAACCATGGTATTCTAGTCAGGATCCTTGTTCTCTCACAGTCATTAAGGTCTATGAATGACTTTTGATCGGTTATTGAATTTTGACGTTTATGTATACTGCTTTGTATACGATTGGTGATTTATGCTAACATTGTTTGTTGATGTTGCAATCTAAGTTGGCTGAATAGTTTGGAAAGGCCTCATGGAAGCCTGGGCTATTCGAATGGCGATCCAAGCGGGATCAATCTGTTGAATGGTGTACAGATGGGTTTGACGTACCCTCGAGAGTGAGATAGGGTACTGAGAAAGTCTCCATTGTGCGATAACCCACTGGGGTGATATAGATATTTGCAGTCCGCCTGCATGCGAAGGATGGTGGAAACCATTTCGAGGCAATGCCAGTGAGGGTATAGTCGGATTTGGTTAAAACGAATAATGATATGAAGTGGCATAGAATTGACACTGGGTCAATCAAAAGAACATTAGATGGTTCTCGAAGCGTTGAATGCATGTCGCCTGAGACGAGGCAAGGTGACTGTTCTGCATAGAAAGATCGGTAACGTGAAGCGGGCCGATATCACTGGGGCGAGTCCGAACTAGGGGACTTCCTAGTATGTTGTCTTTATGTGATGGAAAAGTTACGTTGATTGGATAACGTTTTGGCATGTGTGTAATTCATGTATCATAGGTATTTCTTCTTGACTCTCTGGTTAAGAGATAAACCCGTTTCCCTGATATGTGAATTATTTTTGTCGCATTTTGTGTTGCTGTTATTGTGTTTGATTCTGGAGTCTTATGTTCATTTGAGACTCTAAATTTCATTCGTAAGCATGGAGTAGATGCTACCACTGCTACGAATCCTTCTGCCTTAGTACTGTGCGATTCGGAAGCCTCGTGTTATTTAGTGGCTTTGCGAATTGTACAAGAGCACGGAGTAGGACCGTTGGCGTCGTACCACATGCTAGTTTCTTTACCTTCGGGTGATAATATTTGTAGTGATCATTTGGTGCAAGATGCTGTGTTGAGCATCAAGGGTCATGAATTCAGAGGGCTGACCTGGTGGTCTATAGCCTGACTGATTTTTGACGTACTACTGGGCATGGATTGGCTGTTTTGCCATCATGCTGTGATTGATTGTGGTATTTCATGAATATCCTTTTAGGATTCTTTGGGTAAGTGTGTTTCTTACTGACATCCTTTGATTCCACCTGTTATTGGTGTGGTTTCTGTTGCTTTGTTGTGTGACTTGATATCTAGGGGTTGTTCTATTTCCCTGTGGCAAATGAGGGATCTTCGAGCAGAAGTTTCTGCTTCTTCGAATGTCCCTGTTGTATCTGAGTTCGGGGATTTATTTCCCGATAAAATTCCTGGTCTCCCACCTCCTCGGGAGATTGATTTTACTATTGAGTTGATGCCTGATGCAACTTCTATTTCTAAGGCTCATTATCATATGGCTCCTGTGAACTGAAGGAGTTGAAGGATCAATTGAATGAGCTTACCAATAAGGGGTATATTCAGCCGAGCAGCTCGCCTTAAGGAGCTCATGTTTTGTTTGTTAAGAAGAATGATGGGTCGATGAGGAAGTGCATCGATTCCAGAGGTTTGAACCGAATCACGGGAAAAACAAGTATCCTTTACCTTGGATTGAGAATCTGTTTGATTAGTTGAGAGGGGCCAGTATGTTCAGTAAGATTGATTTGAGATCGGGCTACCACCAGATAAGGGTGGCGGAGGCTGATAGGCCTAAGACAGCTTTCAGGACTCGTTATGGACATTTTGAATTCACGCTCATGCCTTTTGGTTTGACTAACGCACTAGCGATCTTCATGGATCTCATGTATAGGGTATTCCATCCCCTGCTGGATGTGTGTGTGGTTGTGTTCATAGATGATATCCTGGTTTATTCGCCAATGCGTGAGACACACGGGTCACTTGAGGGCGGTCTTGAACGTATTGCGAGAGCATATGTTGTATGCTAAACTCTCCAAATGTGAATTTTGGTTGGAGAGTGTGTCTTTTCCGGGGCACATTGTTTCCAGTAATGGTATATCTGTTGATCCTGCCAAGGTAGAAGCTGTGTTGAAATGGCAAGCCCCAAACATTGTGGGGGAGATACGGAGTTTCTTGGATCTTGTTAGTTACTACAGTAGGTTTATTGAGGGATTTTCTAGCATTGCTAGACCTCAGATGAGATTGTTCTGTAACGATGTTAAATTCCAGTGGGATGATGATTGTGAGCAGGCGTTCGAACTTTGGAAGAATGTAATGACAAAGGCATTTGTATTGACTCTACCTCATGAGTCAGGTGAGTACGAAGTTTTGACCAACACCTCACTTAAAGGTTTGGGTGGTGTGTTGATGCAGAATGAGAATTGTGATCAATAGAACTACCCGACGCATGATTTGAAGACGGAAGTGGTAGTTCATGTTTTGAAAATCTAGTGGCTCCCTTTGAGGCATTGTATGGGAGAAAGTGTATGAGTCCATTATGTTGGAATGATCCAACAGATAAGGTGAATGTGGGTCCTGAGACGATTGAGCTGACAATCGAGTTGGTGAAGATCATCAGGGATCGAATGAAAGAGGTTCAGGACAGACAGTGGAGCTATGCTGATTTAGCTCGTCGAGATGTGGAGTTTGAGGTTGGTGATAGCGTATTTTTGCGGGTATCGCCTCTGAAAGGGGTACGCCTGTTTAGTAAGAAGCCAAGCTGATTCCGAGATATATATTGGATCCTATGAGATTGTGGAGAGAGTTGGTAAAGTGGCTTATAGGGTGATTTTGCCAGCTGAAGTGGGACGAGCCCATGATATGTTCTATACTTCCCAACTCAGGAAATTTTTTTTGATCCAGCTAAGATCATTCAGCTTGATAAAGTTGAATTGGATGCTAGTCTTAAGTTCGAGGAGTTCCAGATCGGGTGATTGATACAAATGATGAGGTTCCGATGAATAAAACCATGTTGATGGTTAAGGTGTTGTGGTCCAGACACGGAGCTGAATATGCTACTTGGGAAACCGAGGAGCATATGAAGCTGAAGTACCCAGACTTGGACTTGACTCCGTTCCCTTGAGGTAACCTCTTTCCCCCTTGATTTTGATTTTTGATCATGTTCTTGAATGTGCATTTCGGGGATGAAATGATCGTAAGGGGGGAGGAATGTAATGACCCGACTTAATTAAATTGGACTGTTTAAATAATTTGGTATTTGGTTATTTTGCATTTCAGTCCGGATGGGGTCCCTTTTATGTCAATTGGGAGTGATGGGGCCTTTTTGCAATTATTAAGTATTGTAGAGTTAAATGGGCTCTTTTTATAATTTAGAAAGAAAAGGAAGAAAGAAACGGGAGAGGAGACCGAGAGAAGAGAAAGAAAAGGGGAGAAGAAGAACTTCGTTCGATTCACCGCAATCCCTTGGAGATCGATTGAGAAATCGTTGGTAAGTGTTTTCCCTCATCATCTTCTTCGATTTGACTGTAGTTTTGTTCATATTGGTGTTGATTTGAAGATGATCCTTCAATGTTAGGTTTTGGTTGTTTTTGTTCGATTGAAGCTTGTAATCGACGAATCGGAGGCCGATTTTTGTTAGAAGACATCAGGCAAGGGATTATATTGCTTAAATTACGTGTTTGGGGGGTATTTGGGGGTCGGATTCCGGCGAAATCGCCGGAAAACCGATTGGAAAATCGGAGAAGACGATGAACAGTAACTGCTACAGTAACTGCTACAGTAACTGTACAGTAGTTACCGCGGTAACTCGCGTAGTTACCGCAGTAATTCGTCACAGTAATTACCACGGTAATTTGAACAGTAATTACCACAGTAATTTGAACAGTAACTACCACAGTAACTTGTACAGTAGTTACCGCAGTAACTCACTACAGTAGTTACCGCAGTAACTCGCTACAGTAATTACAACAGTAACTTGCTACAGTAATTGCTACAGTAATCTCTACAGTACTGGGCTGCGTATGTCACGCGTTGTACGCGCGCGGGCGCGCAGTGAGCGCAGGAAGGCTCTGTTTGGCCATTTTTGTGCGATTTTGATTATATAATGATGTTTTCTTTGCACCAATTATTGTTATGACTTCCCCAAATGTTATTGGTAAACCTGGGATAATCAATTGGCCCGTGGGGGTTGCTGAATTGCTTAGGGGAAACTGTTGAATTATTATATCATTAATGCCTTAGCCTAGAGGGCTATGTATTGAATTCCTTATATGTTGAGAAGCATGCGAACCTAGTGTGTAGGTGCTTGAATATCACTGTATTGTTATATGCATGTTATTGCAGTGGAATTGGCGGTTATTAACCCGATGGGTTGTTATAATGTTTATGATTGATCGGGCAGCCTTCACAGGTGTTGTTGAGTCCCGATGACCCTGCGGGGTGGATTATTGGTTGTTATTCCTGTTGGCCGTTTTGGGCTGGTTATTATAATGCATGGTATTGCATTATGAATGGATGGACATATTGCAAAATGTCTGATCGGGCAGCCTTTACCGGTGTTGTTGAGTCCCGATGACCCTGCGGGGTGGATTATTGGTTGTTATTCCTGTTGGCCCTTTTGGGCTGGTTATTATAATGCATGGTATTGCATTATGAATGGATGGACATATTGGAAATGTCTGATCGGGCAGCCTTTACCGGTGTTGTTGAGTCCTGATGGCCCTGCGGGGTGATTATTAGACTGTGATGCATGTAATTTGGCTGCGATACCTGTGATTATTTGGCTGTTATGCCTGTGATTGGGTTGTGATGCCTGTGGTCCCTGCGGGGATGGTGTATGTTACCCTGTAACGGGTTGGAGTTGATGATATCATCACCCGTGGGTTCATACCGCCCGGGTTTAGGTTGCCGGCTAGGCATATTCATTTGCATTTGCATATAGGGTAGATAGGTGTATGTTAGGCCATGCATCACGTGCATAAATTGTATGTCTGTGGTTGAAGCACCGGTATGGGACGGTGTGATGATTTATTTATGTCAATTGTATGATCGTGGTTGAAGCACCGGTATGGGACGGTGTGGTGTTTAACTGCTTTATTTATATTCTGCCGTTATTAATATGTTTATTTATTACCTATATTTACTATCTTGAGATGTGGTTCTGTTTTCCCTTACTCCCCGGCACGTAGCCTTGCTCAGTACGTTGTACTGACCCCCTTTGCTTTTGTCTGTTTTATAGATCCTGCTGGAGGCGCTGGAGCATGATTTGGGTTTGGGGTACTGGGAGATCACATAGATAGGAGTATATAGGACGCGTTCATTATGCTAATGTGATATTATGTGACTATCTGTGGTTGGTATTTGGACTACTGTTGGTTGAGGCCTGGGATTTACATACTGTCGGCCGGTGGCCTTATGTGATTTACAGCTTTGGGCTGGTAGCCCTGTTTGAGATATTGGTATGCTGTTGGGAGGCTTGTAGCCTGGATGGGTCGCTGGGACCGTTATTTGATTATTATTGGGTGACATTTTTATGTGCCTATGTGTTTTTAATTTATTTATAGCTTCTGCATTAAACTGGATTAATCAGATGATCACTTTAGGTTTACCCAGTGTTGTACTAGCTGTTTTAAATTAGCTGGCCACTAGTTTAGAATAGTTAGTACAACGGTAATGCTTGCGGAAATCAGGTTTGAATTTTCGGGGCGTTACAGTTAGCTTCAATTTTATAGTGTTAATAGTTATTGCAAGGGATGTGCATATGCTTTCATATGATCTCTTTTTTGGGAAAAGCGGGTATTCTCATGCTACATTGTACCAAAGTCTAATCCATGAAGAATTTAGGCAATGAATGACGTCTCTCCCAAAATAATTTTTTACATACACAAACACAAGACTCGAATCTGAGATATTGCTTAAGCGATTCCACAATCCAGTCAAACCAATTGTTGTTGGTTTTGATATGATCTCGAGTTTTATCTATTTGACAAAAATGAAAAAGAATTAACACATATGGAATTAATTTACAATATAATTCTTGAAGTCGTGAAATATTGTTTGGGTAGTAGTGTTTACTTTTTGCAAATATTATCTTATTTTTATTGGGTGAAGGAATGAATATCGAATTAAAGATATGAATAAAAGGAGATATTGGGGATTCCATTTTAGATATTGGACATTGATGGGTTGCCACCAAGATGGATTTTGTACATTTGTGAATTGAACTTGAATTGCTAAAATACTAGGCATAATGGTCACATCGTTGATAGTTGGTAATTGGTATCCCACTCACTTTTCATTAAGTTCAAATGAAAACATTATTGTGCCCAAAAACAACTCCTTTATTTCAAATGGAAGCTCATTGTTAATTTGGATTTTGTACATCTTATTTTAATTAAGTTGAAATGAAACCATTATTGTGCCCATTATTGTACATCTTATTTCTGAATTTTTTAAGAGCATGTTTTTATACTTTTCTGAAAAGTGCATTTAACTTTTGTTAAAAAGAAATTGCTAAACTATAACGTTCAAAAAATATTGACGTGATGGTCCAACAAAGAATTTATTTATATGCATGTTCAAATACTACAGTTTGTTCAAATGAATTTAAAATTATTATTAAAAAGAGTTTTTCTTTAAAACTGCAGTTAAAAGTAGGCCACGCGTAACGACTCTGGCAGGTTAAGCAATGGTTTTGGGTTCGAATCTTTGTGTATGTATAATTCTGATTTGGGAGATACAATCCATCAATACCCACAAGATCATCCAGTGATTAGTTTTGGGCCCAATGTAACTTAAGAATACCCTGTACATGAAAAAAAAAAAAAAAAAAAAAAAAAGAAGAGTTCCCACCTAAAATAACACCATGCACAAGGTTATCGATTAAAAACTCAAATTCTTGTACTGATGTTCTAATCCAACAATAATCAGCTACATTTGCTGCTCTACAAACATTTCTTTTAGTAAATATATATACACTGACAATTATTTTTTCCTAGGTTGAAACTCAAATCAACGTACATTTGAAATTTTGGTCCTAAAACACACTAATAAGAAAATTTTGCGTGTATTATCAAATTCAATTGCTGGTGAATTCGTCGTTAACCTCATTATATAATGGGAACGGTTAGGGTGCGGATTAATATTTGGTAGTACGGTAAAGACAACAATCTCATTCGTTGAATTAAATCTAACGGCTATAAATTAAACGGGTAAAATTGTCAAAAAAATGTGTAATGGTTTCTTCATTTACCATGTCGTTGAATTTAGAAGTACTATATTATATCGCTAAGATATGCATAATACGTCGCTGAGATACCCATATATGTCGCTGAAATATACTATAGCATATCGCTGAGAAATACTATATCAAGTCGCTGAATTGTATAGGCCTCGTCGCTGAATTGCATAGGCCATATCGCTGAATTGTGTAGGCTCCGTCCCTGAGATGCGTTAAAAATCACAGTGAACTTCAAACGGCTCTAACTTCAAACATCGCTGAGATGAATACAAAATGTTGCTGAATTGTATAGGCCGCATCGCTGAATTAGATTGGATCTGTCGCTTAATTGTGTATGCCATGTCGTTGCGAATACAACACATTAAATACCTAAAAAGTAAAATTATAAAACTAACCCTACAAAAGATCTCAACCGTTGGATGATGATATTGATCAACGGCAGCGGACACATGTCCGCACCATACTACCTCGCTTATAGAATTTAATGATCGAATTTTTCATCACCAAAATAGAAATTTTCTTTCCTTATCATTTTTCACCAAATGTTTTTCAACATTTCCGCAACTAACAAATTAATTCACACGATTATGTTTTTTTATTCAAAGCACTTCATCAAAAGTACATACATATCGATCCGAACATAGCCGAATAAAATCAAGTTCTCGTCGGCTTAATCCTCACATACTTGTCAAGGCTTTGTTCCAACGTCTCTCCGGCCTCCACCGGGAAGAAAAACGGGTACAACTCATACCTCACGTAGCAACTCTCGTACAGAAAACGACACCCTCTCCTGTCTCCACAAACCGACGGGAAATTGCTCACCGCAACGGCCACGCACTGCGCGCAGTTCAATGCAGACAGATCCCTAGTGCACTGCACCAGCGCATACAGCCGTGAAAACGCCGAAATGTCCGATTTACCCTTCCCCAGTCCCTTGCTCGCCGGCTTCACAGCCTCTCCCTGAATCCTATCCATCACCGCCGATAATTTCTTCCTGAAAGCCCTAGGGTCGGTCTCGGTCACATTCTGGGTGTTGATCAGCAGGACTCCCGACGTGTCCACCTGATCGAAGAAGTTGTCGGTCCTGTACTTCAGGAAGCAGTAGTCGTACCATATCGTGGCGTGCGCTTCTTTGGGGCACAGCTTGCGGATTTCCGTGGCGGCTTCGCGGATGCACGTCGAGCATTCGGTGTAGGGGACGTCGGCCCTGCATTGCGCGAGGCCGAAGACTGTGTCTTTGCCCTGTCCGAAAGAGGTTGCGATGAAGCCGTTTTGGAGGGTGCCGGAGACCAGTTTGGGCAGCAAGTTATCGATGTTTTTCGAGATTTGGCTGCCGGTGCCTTGCTGGCTGTTTGCGTCGCATGAATTGGCGGCAGGGTCTGTGGAGTTTGCTGTGTGGAGATGTAAGGATGTTGCAAGAGAAAGAATCAGTATGGGTAATAATTTCATGGTTTGTTTCTTTTGTTTTTTATTGGTAATTGTATGTTAAGAAACCCTACTTTTTGTTGCGTTTAATTTATAGGGTTTTGAGTGAAAGGATGTGCAGAAATTGTGGACTTGGTTTGGCAGCAAGAAGGTTCCTTTTGAATTGTTAGGGTATTCTAGAGAGCAAAGTGACATATAATCTTCTTTGTCATTGGGAGCAATTAATGAATGAGTTGGCCCTATTTATTTATGCGCCCCACCTATCTATTGGATTTGTCAAACGTTGAATTGTAGGCTTCATCTTGGGTCAAATATATTTCTTGATTGATTAATTAGTTGGGTTTTGATAAGAATCATTCATCTTTGGTGCTATATACTTCATTGTTCTATTAGCATAGTAGTTACTATTCATTAAATAACTTTAATCAATTTTTTAACATAGTTATATAATTTTTTAGCATAGTTATATAAGATAAAATATAGTTAAGTGAGATCTTATTAAATTCATCTAATCACATAGTTTTATAATATTATTTTTTTATAATTTTTACTTATGAATAATTTGAGTTATTAACATTTAAAAATATGTATTAGATTTCATGCAGGATGAGTACAATTAAAAAAAAAAAGAACAGAGGTAGTAATATGGAGTGACTGAGTGACGTGTATTTTGCCCACATCTTATTAAAGATAGATATGACGTTTATGTTCACCTTATAAATTACGAAAAAGGGTGAAAAGAAAAAGGGGTAATTATTGATAAATACCTCTCACAAAAGATTCTTCAAGTTCAGTACCTAGCATAACATTTTCTTCCAATTTAGTACCCAATTTTGTCTTTATGCCCTTGGTCAAGTTCAATACATTTTTCTTATAGATCTGATACATTTTCTTAAGTACTGTATTATATAAAGGTAAAAAACTGATATAATTCTAGAATGGTTACGGTGTTTGTTTTACAATATGCAACTTTATAAATTATTTTTATGATCTTATGAACGTAATTAATTGAAATATATGCCATGATCATTCACAGTATTTATCATTCAAAGTAAAAATTTCAGGGTCTACCTCGCTTCCGTAGTATAAGCTTTGTGGTTAAAACTTTCTGATCGAGTCTTTCAACGAGTAACCTTCTTTCCTCGTCTGCTATCCTTCTTTCAGGCCTCCTGCCTTACTGCGGTATGCACGACCTCTCGGAAATCATTGTGTCGATGATTTGACTCTCAACATATGTTTCACTCACTCACATATATTCAGAATTTTGGTAGACTTTTTAGAAAAATATACTCGAAGATATTACTGGAATGATCAGGCTATTGTACTTAGCCGATTATTTTTTATTGAAAGCTTTAAAATCACTCATAGTTTTACATCAAAAGAGAGAACTAAAAGATTACAAAGAAATGCAAGAGAAAGAATATTATGGTAGGTATCTTCGCTTCTGCATCCTTCGTGAATCATTCCTCCTTTTATAGATGGAGTCTTGTGGATCATGTGGTTCTGAATTGATTTACGTGGCCTTATCTCCGTCCTTCCTTTTTCTTCCATTATTGAGATTCCATAGCTGTCATTTTTCTTCTTTTTAATCCTGCATTATTAGCGTCCTCTTTGTCTTGTTGTCTAATTACGTCATTGCATACGTCTTGCTGCATTATTTTGTTCTTGTCTTCTTGTTCAATTGCGTCATTGCATACGTCTTGCCGCATTATTCTTTTCTTGGTGCTACATTGGTCCTCTCTGTCGTCACTGCTTACTTCATTTCGTTGTCTCTTTCCGAAGAAATGTTCTTGTTTTCAGGCTTGTGGTGGATTTCTCTACTGCTTTCTTCCAGATACTCTTGACTTCTTCTGAGCATTCAAAATTGTATGTGTCAAATTTCTGAATTAGTCCTGCTAAATTTCCTGATCCGAATCCTGGAGTGTTCAATTGTTCAATCATTACGATTTCTTCATTTCCGAAAAAGATTCTTGCGCCTTGGTTGTATAGTCTTTTCATCTGTTCATGGACAGCACGTATTCCCATTGCTCTTTTGAAGTGGATGTATTTGTCATTAAAGATTTCTGTTTTGGGGGTTCCATAGTCTTGGGGATAACTTTCTGGTTTAGTGATTTCTTCTGCAATAGCAAGATGGTAGGAAGAGTGTTTGACTTCTGGACTAATAGAAAATATTTTCAGTTTCTGGGTTTTTGGTCTTATGTTTAGGCCTTCAAGTAATACAGGTAATTTGGATATTTCGGTTCGTAAAGGGGACAGGAAAATAGTTCTGATAAAGCCGAATTTGAAACAGTTCGAAACAAAGTTTGGGTCGCAGCCTGGTAAAATAGTTACTTGTGGATGTAGGGATTTGGTGAATTCTGTGTAAAATGATGTTTCTTGTCTGGGTAAAGAGTATATGTAGCTGCTCAGGGTATGGTATTCTGCTAAAAAGTTTCGTGTTTCAGGGCTAATGGGTGTTGGTTGAGGAATATTGTCGCAAAAATACTTCTTAGTTTCTGCAATATTTTTCGACGAGGTCGAAGGTCTTGCATCCTCATATTGTTTTGCTTGTTTGTCCTCTTTTGGAACAGGATTAGCTTTCCCTTCCTGCTTTGAAACACCAGTATTTAGTTCTTCAGGGGTATAAAAGTATTCTTCCATAGTAGTTAGTAATCCCTGCAAACATTTGTTACATTCATATATATCGTCATTGATAGTCTTATGTTCGTCCATAAAGCTCCCAACAATCAATTGTTGTAGTTTTAGTTGTCTGTTCATAGTCGACTGGAGTAGTTTTTGTAGTCGATCTATTTCATTGTAAATGTGGTCAGTCAGACCAGCATCATCCCATTGTTCATTGTTCTCCATATTCAGGGTTCCTGCTCAAAAAATCAGCTAGATAATTTTCAGTCCCTTTAATATATTCAACAGTAAAGTCGTACATTGACAAGAAAGTCTGATATCTTATTATTCTTCTATATTGGGGTTTATTTGGAACTTTATTGTAAATTAAAGGTTTTACTTGTGTATTGTCAGTTAATACTTTAAACTTTCTACTTAATAACCAAAATGAAAATTTATCTATTGATTTAATCACTGCAAGTAATTCTTTTTCATTTGTACTATAGTTTATAGCTGCTCCTTGTAATGTTCCGGATGCATATCTACAGATTTCACCAGTATCGGTTTTCAATAATCCTGCCCAATGGTAGTCTGAGCTATCGGTTTGTACTATTAAATTATCTTTTTCGTCGGGTAATCTTAACGGTGGTAATTTGGAGCATTCTTCTTTCAATTGTTTGACAATTTCAGTATGTTGATCATTCCATCCTATTTTATTATTTTTTCTGATCAATTTTTTAGATCATTTGTCTTTTTTGCTAAATTTGATATAAATCCTTCTGCATAATTTAGAATTCCAAGAAATCTTTGTATGTTTAATTTATTCCTAAGTTCATCAGGCATTTTAATAAGTTTTGTACTTATGTGTGGTTGCATTTTAATTCCAAGTTTATTTAATATTAGACCCAAAAATTCTATTTCATCTGTATTTTTCTTGTCTGCAAGATCAATTATCCAATCATCTTGTAACGTTGGATTATTCAATTCTGGTAATATTAGATCTGCTATTGTGTCTCTACGTGCTTCGTGTATTTTTATTGTCTTTTTATCATCATAAGGTTTTAGTCTATTGCTATTTAGGTAGCTATAAAAAGCACTATAATGTACTGTAAATATTTTACTTTCATTTTTCATTACATCATTCCTATGTACTTTTATGTATAGGGTTAATGTTTCGTCTATATTTTGATCTTGTAAAGATACACAATAGTTTGGGTAACATGTAAATAATAGTTTTTGGTAAATTAAGTTTCCATTAATAGTTCCCAAGTGTGAGTCTTGTGGATTTAATAATCTTGAATCACGTAGGCTTATTGTTACTGGTAAGTCTATTCCACTTCTAAATAAAGATTTTATTATAATCTTTACTCCTGCTAAATGTACGTATTGTATTTTCTCTGTTTTCTTTCTACTTAATTTTTCTAGCCTTTTATTTATTATATCTTTTGTTAAAAGGTGCAGTTTTAGAGTAGTATTAGTGTTACATACATCTACTGTTTTTTCTAGTTCATGATATTCATGAATTACTATATTATTTCTTGAGAATGTTCTTGATAGTATATTAAAATTTGTATGCTTGAATCCATGTTTTAGATCTAATCCTTGTATTTTATTAATTTGTTCTGGACTTAAGATAGTTTTTATTGCATATCCTCTTTGTCCTTCATATTGTTCTACATATTCTATTTCTTTTGTTTCCTCTTGTTCTTCTGTGATTATTTCTTTATCTTTATTCATTTTCTATTTCAGAGAATTTTACTTCATATATCTCATCTCCTGATTCTGGTTCACTTATACTTTCTAGATCTGATTCTATTTCTTTGAATATTTGTTCATCTATAATATCATATTCCATAAATCTTACTTGTTTTTCCTTTGGTTTTGTACAATCACTTGCAAAGTGTCCTATTTCTCCACAGTTATAACATTTACATGTGGTTGGATTCTTTTTATTTTGTCTTTTATCATTTCTTCTTTTATAATATTTTCTTCCAAATTTTGGCTTAAAGAATTTTTTCTTATTAAAGATTTTAAATCTTTTTCCTTTCTTAAATTATCTTTTTATTGGTTTAAATTTTTTAAATCTCTTATTTTTTATATATGATTTATTTTTTCCCCATTCAAAATTTTTAGATAGGTTTCTATTATCTCCGGGTTGGGTGAGTGTTGGTGGTGGGGTGTCTCAAAGAAGGGGGGAGTCGGTTCTTTCGGATCATTATCCAGTTTTGTTGGAGGTAGGGGAAGTAGCTTGGGGACCTAAACCATTTAGGTTCTTCAACTACTGGGTGGATGTAAAAGGATTCTCGGAGCTGGTTCGGGAGGTTTGGGAGGAGGGATCGGGCTGGGGTCCTGGGATATTTGGTAGACTAAAAAGATTGAAAAGTAAAATCCGTAATTGGGAAGGTTATGGACCAACGGAGGTGGACAAGCGTGCTAAGGAACTGATGGCAGAGATGGAGCAGGTTGAGAATGTACTACATGCCAATGGTGAGGATGAATCGGCTAGGGAGGAATGGTTGGGTAAGAGAAATGAACTTAAGATGTTAATGCTTGTGGAGGAGAGGCGATGGCTTCAAAAATCAAGGTTAAGGTGGATTAAGGAGGGTGACCAAAACACCAAATTCTTCCATGCCGTAGCAGCCGTGAATAGGTGCCGGAGTCACATCGGGGCTATTAGATTCGAGGGAGTAAGGTATGAAGATCCCAGGGGTATTAAAGCAAGTGCTGTGGCATATTTCAAGGAGGCGTTCGCCAAGCGCCAGGATGAAATTTTCCAGATTTCAAATATTGGAATTTCAACAATTGAAGAAGCGGATAGAGAGTGAATTGGGAGAAGTTTTTCGGAAGAGGAAGTCAAAAGTGCGGTATGGAGCTGTGACGGGAACAAGGCTCCCGGTCCCGATGGTTTCAACATCGGATTTTTTAAAAGGTTCTAGGAATATATTAAAGAGGATGTGATGGAGGTCTTCAGATTTCTGGATGTTGAAAGAAAACTGCCAAAGGAAACAGGGAGCTCCTTCATAACATTGATCCCGAAGATTGCTGACCCGGTGGAGTTCAAAGACTATCGGCCGATTTCCCTGATCGGCTGCATTCAGAAAATAGTTACAAAAGTCCTCTCGAGAAGACTGCAACCTCTACTAGAAAGAGTGGTGAGTGCATCCCAAATGGCGTTCATCAAGGGACGACAAATTTTGGATGGCGTATTGATTGCCTCGGAGCTAATTCAGTCTACACAACAATCTGGTAAAGCGGCCTTCGTTATCAAAGTTGATTTTTCCAAAGCGTATGATAACGTGTCATGGTATGCTCTCTTCGAACTGTTAGAAACAATGGGATTTGGGGAGAAATGGATCGCGTGGGTGAAGGAGTGTGTGACACTGGCTTCAGCGGCAGTACTTATTAATGGCTCACCGACCAAATTCTTCAAATTGGAAAAGGGATTAAGACAAGGTGATCCGTTATCACCGTATCTTTTTGTCTTAGTTGCGGAGGTATTGAACTGTTTGTTGGTTAGAGCGACCGAACTGGAGTTGATTTCAGGCCTGGCGGTAGGGGAGGGTAGCCCGAACATCACCCATCTTCAATACGCCGATGATACTATAATATTCTGTGGAGGGGAATTACATCAAGTAATCTGGATGAAAAGAATTTTAATGTGTCTATCTTTAGCTACTGGCCTCCACATAAACTTTGGTAAAAGTTGTTTAATTGGGATCAACTGTAGCGCTGAACTTGAAGGGGAAGCAGCAGCAGTGTTTGGATGTTCAGTGGATCAATGGCCGTTATCGTATCTGGGAATTCCTATTGGTGGAAGGATCAATGGTGTTACATTATGGCAACCGGTAATAGAGAGGGTGGAAAGGAGATTGGCGGGGTGGAAAGGAAGATTGCTCTCTCAAGCCGGCAGACTATGCTTACTAAGATCGGTATTAAACTCTCTTCCTATCTATTATATGTCTGTTTTTAAAATTCCGAGGGGGGTGGCAGACCGGTTGGAGAAACTGAAGCGAAGGTTCTTTTGGAACGAGTGGGATGGGGCGAAGAAGTACCATGCAATTAGTTGGGAAAGAATATGTTCGAAAAAGGAAGAGGGTGGTTTATGCGTTAGAAATGTTCAAAGGATTAATGAGGTGATGCTACTAAAATGGAAGTGGAGGTTTGGGATGGAAGATGCACTTTGGAAAAGAGTGATTAACAGCAAATATTACAATAATAAATCACCCTTACTGCCGGAAGTAAGGAATGGAAGAACACTATGGGGAAGAATATGTAGCACTTGGGAGGAGCAGACAAGAGAAGGATCGGATAGTGATTTTTGTATTCAAATTGGTAATGGTAAACTAATACGATTCTGGAAGGATGCTTGGGTGGGAGGAGGAAGAACTCTAGAAGATTTGTACCCTCGTCTATATACCCTCGCTGTGAACAAGTTAGGGAAGGTGGAAGAATTTGGATTTTGGGAAGGATTTGAATGGAAATGGAGAATTCAACTTCGAAGAGCACTGTTTGACTGGGAGCTAGAGGTATGGGATCAGTTCATGCAAGTAATAATAAACAATCCTCCAAATAGGTACTCGGCAGACAGAGTAATATGGTTGAGGGAGGTTAACGGACAATTCAAAACAAATTCATACTGGAAACAACCAGCAGCCAGTGATGGAAATGAGGATAATAAAATGTGGCAGCAACTGTGGAGGATTAAGTGCCCGCCTAAAGTGAAATTACTTATGTGGAAGATACTCAGTGACGCTCTCCCTGTTCGGGCATCCTTGGTGACAAAGGCGCACATTCAGTTACAAAATAGTCTTTGTCCAGTGTGTGAGGATGACGAAGAAACTGTTGAACACCTGTTTTGTAGGTGTGATATGGCTAGAAAGTTGTGGTATCAAGGAATGGCATGGTTCGGCTTAAATTGGGCTATACCAAATGATATAAAATGTCTATTGAGAGGGTGGTTTGATAGTGGTTTTAAGAATGGGGGTAGAGATACATGGTTGTTGACCGCAATGTCCATCGTCTGGACGGTATGGAGGAAGCGCAACGTGAAGATATTTGAAGGAAAGGTGTGTAGCATTGGAGAGATGATTGAGGAAATTAAATGGAGAAT
This sequence comes from Hygrophila difformis, assembly GCA_030278955.1. Lineage (NCBI taxonomy): Eukaryota > Viridiplantae > Streptophyta > Magnoliopsida > Lamiales > Acanthaceae > Hygrophila > Hygrophila difformis. The sequence continues at coordinate 36,343,097 of JAOANR010000013.1, read as the reverse complement.
ATGCTGCTGGAGTAAAGCTATAAAGAATGAGGTGGATGTCAGTATTGCATGTGTGGACACAAATTTTCCTCATGGGCTGGCGCAACAAACACAAATTTGTGTTAATACACCAAGGCGGGGGTTGAGCTGGGAAAGGCCAAGAGACGGTTGGTGGAAGATTAACACCGATGGATCATCTTTAGGGAATCCGGGTCGTGCGGGCATAGGTGGCGTGATAAGAGATAAAGAGGGAATGGTGATCTACAAGCTGTCAGCTAACATTGGGTATACGGATTCCACTGAAGCTGAATTGGCGGCCATAAACCGAGTCTGCAGAGCCCTAATCAGAGAAAAGGGTTTCCCACTACCAAAGCTCCTCTTTGAATGCGATTCAAGCAATGTGGTGCGGTGGATTAATAAACCGGACAGTATCCCATGGAGGTTATATTCTCTTCTGGTACCTATTCTTTCTATACTGAATTTTGCGGGGAAGGTTCACTTTCAACATATAGCCAGAGAGAGAAATGAAATGGCGGATCAAATGGCAAAGGAAGGGGCTGCTGGAATTGGGGGTACTGAAGTCTGGCTTTAAAGGTGTAGATGCAGTAAACGGAGGCAGCCAAAGAGGTTATAGTGGTAATGGGCGGAACACAGGTATGAGTTTGTTCTGGTACTGTATTATGTCTGATCCTGAAGGGGCGGGAATAGGAATGATTTGTTTGCTGAATATTTGGAAACGAGTTGGAGGACTGATGCATATGTGCTGGTGGTATATGGTGCTGAGAGTGATGATTTGGCGGTATAGCTGTATGAGTTTGCTAGTTGATGTTTGTGTAGTGGAATATTGGCATTTTGGACAAGGCACCGAATATGTTGGAGTTGTCAAATACTCGGTCTGCTTCTATACTCCTTATCAGAATGCTTTTGTAGATTCTGTACATTCCAGGCGATGGTTTAGCAGCAATAGCCTGGTAGTTTTTTGTGTTTGGAAAAGTGTAGGGGTTGTAATTTGGTTTGGTTGAATGGAATAAAGATCTATTTCACAAAAAAAAAAAAAAAAATCAGCAGCTTTATTATATATTTTAGTGTGGTCTAATATTTTTCTTTGGTAACATAACTCAGTTATTACCTGTCTTATTAATCTTATTCGGCTTCCTAAATTATTTGGATAGTCATTTTTATTTTGAATCCATGTTTTCCACATATATTCATCCCATGGTGATGGTAGTTTTGAAAATATAGAGTTCATGGTGTGTTCATTATTTTGTGAGCTTGTATATGCTGTATAATAGTAGCTTTTAAATTGTTCAGAGAATTGATCAAAAAAGCATAAATCTCTTAGTCTTATTTTATTTAATCTTAGTAACGCTTGATCTCGTTCTTCTATTATAGCATTGTTATCTAAGCTCTGTACTCCTAGGAATTCTTCTTGTATGATATTGATAAATTCCTCTATTCCTGTGTTAACATCTTGTCCAAATCCTTGAGTAATTGTATTCATATAAGTTTGTTTTGTATTTGAAGAAATTCCTGCAAGGAATTATGCCACATTTCCTTGGACTAAATTCCATATTTTTAATGTTTTTGCTCCTGATGTACTTTCTTCTGACATTAAATGTATTCTTATTATCTGTTTCCATTTTTCTAGTTCTAGACTTGGCTGTTTAAGACAATCCAGGTTTAGGAATATTGCATCTCCTGGTCTCACATTTCCTATTCTTGTTTCTTTTAACTCAAAATCTTCATTGTATTTCCGAATTTCTTTTTTAGAGGTTGTTTTTCTTATTGGAAAATTTCTTGAAGGTAAATTTTGTAATCTACTTTGATAATTGTCTACATTTTGTCTATTTGTAGTTTGATCTACTTCCATTGATATAGTTCCCGTTACTCCTTCTCTTGGCAAGGTAGTGCTAGTTTCTCCAACTACTTCTGATGATGGTAAATATAATCTATGATTATTCATAAAGACTTTATGTTGTTCTTCCAAATCGCTTTCATTAGTTTCTAATTCTGTTTCTGAAAATGTTCCTGTATATATTGGTTCTAAATTTAGTTGTTCTAAATCACTACTTAATTCATTTATTAAATCTTCTATACTTGTATTCATTCTGTTTCTTCTTTATCTTCTCTACTTTCTAATTTATCTTCCTTTAGTTCTTCATTTATCTTTTTTAATTTTTCTACTTTGTCTATAAGAATTCTAATTTTGTTTTGTTTGTTTAGTTTTTCTATTTCTTTCATCATTACTCTATGATCGAGACTTCCTGGTTCTGGTGTTTTCTCCCATTTCGGTAGTGGGAGTGACTTTTCTAATTCTACTTGCTTTTGTGGAGTTTTAATTATTGTTTTGTCTATGTATCTTTCTATATTGTAGAGTCTTGTATCTAGACTTATCATTAGTTCTTTTATTAGTTCAATTCCATCTTTTATTGTTTCTAAATCTTCTAGATAACTCATCTTCTAATATTTCTTATGTTTCTAATGAAGTCGTTTACTTCATCTATTTCAGTTTCCCTTTCTAATTCTTCTATTTCTATTATTTCTAATTCGTTTAAATACCATTCTTTTATTAATTCCGATTCTTCTTTTTCTGGATCTATATGTTTTTGTATAATTACATATGCTTCTCTTTCATCTATCATTTTAGAAATCTTGAATTTTATTCTTAATAATTTTTGTTTAATTATTATGGTACTTATATCTTGTGGTTGTCTTTCTATTTCATGAATTTTATTAGTCAGTCTTTCTAATGTTTCATTTTCTAACTTTATTCCTGGCATTTATTAGTCTTCACTATAATTTGATTCTTGATCTGAAAATTCGGGTGAAGGTGCTCTAGTAAACATGGTGTTATGTATTATATATCCTGGAAACATTCTGTAAGTTGTAATTTCATTGTTGATTATAGTTAATTTGACTTGTGATAATAACTCTTGTTCTTCATCTCTTTTTGATATAATTTGTATTAAATTACCATTATATTCTTCCGTTTCGATTATATAGTTTCCTATCCAAAGTAATCTTTTTCCTCTATTTCCTAGTCTTATTCCAAATTCTTCATCGTTTTGCAATCTATTTAATCTTCTTCTTCTTCTGTCTATGTATGTTTTTCTTTCTTCTATTTGTTGATCCATATTTTCTATTTCTCTTTTGCTTATTTCATGATCAGGATTAAATGTGGGTGTTAAAAATCTTCGATTATCGTTGGTTCTTATTTCTGTAAGTGGTCTTATTTGTGGTTCTAATCCTCTTATTCTGTTTAGAAATGCTCTTTCAATTATTGCTTGTATCATCAAGCTCTCGGTGTTATTTTGTGCATATTCATCATTTCTATTTATTATATAGTTTTCAGTGTCGAGTGGATTAATCGTACTTAGTGGATAATCTATTTCTTGATTTTCATCTAAAGGATATCTTGCTGTTGAAATATATTCTGGGTATAGTTGTTCTGAAGTATCTAATCTTAATCTTGACATATGATAGTTTAATATATGATCATTATTATCATGGTTATTCATGTTCAGATTAATCGTTCTGGGCTATGATACCATTTGTTTTAGGGTTGATTTTAGGGTTGATATTTTGGGTGTTGGGTGTATATTTATTTTTAATCAGAGAAATAATATTCACCATAATAACTTAAATTTTCAGTAGAGTTTTCGTCATAGTTTTCATCTTCTGTACCTATTCTAAGTAAAATTATTTCATCCCAAAAACATTTTTCTTCTGAATAGGGATATACCTTTTGATTATATTCAGTTAGAAATATGAGCAAAGTGTAAATAATGTCGTTCCAATTTTCAATTCTTTCTTCCATAGTTTGTAAATATAGTCCATAATCATATATTAACGAATTTATTTCTTCCTGATTCATTTTCTTCTTTTTATAATTTTGCTTATAGTTTTTTATTTTTAGATGTTTATTATTTTATTTATAGTGATTTGAAAAGTTATAAGTATATTTTTTATAGTATTAAAATTTTTTAGAATGATTTTCAAGCATTTTTTCATCATTTTTGTGTTTTGAGGGTATAATAGGTAGTTTTAGCAAAGTTTTATCTCTCTATGGGGCTAAAGTGAATAAAAGTTATAGGGTACCTTGGAGGAATTTATGTTTGGTGTGGGGGGTTTATTAGTAGTTTGCCCAAAGAAAAATTAGGACAAATATATATTTTCCCCGGGGAAAAAAAATTAGGACAAATATATGGGATTTGAAACCGGATCGTAGTTGGGTGAATATAATGAATGATGGGGGGTTTTTTATTAAAAAAAATATGAAAAATGAAATAGGGAACATAAGCCACCCCAATACAAGGTAAGAAAAAAGGGATGAATAAGGGGCAAATTTATGCAGGTTTCATGAAATTTTTAGTGCATTTAGCATAAACTTAGTTCTCTTGCGATTAGACTGCTAAGGCTTAATTAGTTTCGTGAATTATAATTAAATTTTAGAGTTTCTAATTTGTGATATATATGTTGATCTATTCTCATGCACAATCATGCAATTAAAATTTAATGATATATACATATATCACTTTTGTTGCATTCTTTTCGAAGTTATATAAGCAATAAATTTTTGTGTAAACAACAAATTTTGACATTTGTCTTATTCATTATTTAAATACGCTTTTTATAGCTAGAAATTCGAAGATTTGATAAAAATAACAAAATGATTGTTGCACAAAGAATATTAGTACAAATTTTCCTATAGAGCACATATTTTTTTGGAAGTGTTTTAATTTCTAGTTATATATGATCGGAAAGTGGGTTGCGGACTTACCTTTTTCCACGCCTTTAATGTGTCCCAGAAAAAAAAAAAAAATCTGATTTGAAAGAACAAATTATCATTCATAATTATTGTTGCTGGATTAGATTCAGTGAGAGCTTAGCTAGACTCCACAATGGCCAAGCAATATAGTACTATGATGTTTGACGTTTGACTTGTTCCTTTGTCAGTCTTTTTTAGAGTAACTAAGAGTACTAGTTGATAAGAAATATTCGTTGGTGTCCAGTAATGTGTATTTTGCACAAAGATGCAACCAGTAAGACAATTGAGTGGCAAGACAATAATTTACACATATATAGAGACATAGATAGGCCCATTAATAGAGTGGACGACTTTTATGGTCCTTTTTGTTCAACGATGGCTGCTGCAAACAAGAAAACAACAAATATAATTGACTGGCACAGACAATATATTAGGTATTGGGAAAAATAATGAATATATCGATACGGCGCATACCGTACCAAAAAAATATCAAGAATACCGAAATTTTCGGTATATTATAATTTTCGCTACGGTATGATACCATACCATAGAATTTTGATACGGTAACGGTATAGATTTTTCTATACCGCGGTATATCGTTATCGTACCGAACTTCGGTATATACCGTGGTATCGGTATGTCGGTATATACAGAAGGCTCGGTATATCGGCATATACCGAACTTATCATAAAATATACCTAATTTATATAATTGTACGTATTTAACCCTATATATCGGTATATCGGTATGTATCAAATGTTTAGTATTTCGGTATATACCGTGATACTGATACGTCGGTATGGACCGAAAGTTTGGTATGTCGATATATACCACGATACCGGTACGTCAGTATATAACGAAGGTTCGGTATATCGGTATATACCCAACTTACTGAAAAGTTGGTATGGTAACGATATGAAATATTTTCATACCAAAATCTTCGGTACGGCATCGGCATAAAAATTTTGATACCGTAAATTTCGGTACGGTATACGGTATAGGGAAAAATTTTCGGTATACCGTACCGACCTCCCTACACTATAGATATAGTGGTCAGTGGGTCTCATGGATAGGGGTGTGTCGGTATGGTATATCGAAAATTTTTCGCCATATCGTATACCGTATCAAAATTTTACGGTAAATTTTCATATCGATGCCTTACCGAATCCTTCGGTATGCCGAAGATTTCGGTATGAAATATTTTCATACTGACTTTTCGGTAAGTTCAGAATATAACGACATACCGAACCTTCGGTACATACCGACGTAGCGGTATCGCGGTATATACCAAAATACCGAACTTTCGGTAAATACCGACAAACCGGTGTCTCGTGTATACCGACATACCAAACATTTGGTACATACTGATATACCGATATATGCACTTAAATACGTAAAATTATGTAAATTAGGCACATTTTTCGGCAAGTTCGGTATATACCGATATACTGAACCTTCGGTACATATCGACATACCGATACTGCGGTATGTACCGAAGTTCGGTACAGTAACGCTATATCGCGGTATAGAAAAATCTATACCATTACTGTACTGAAATCAATTACGGTATACCGAAAATTTCGGCATTCTCGATATTTTTTCGGTACGGTATGTGCGGTATGCGATGTATTTGGTTTTTTTTTTTTTTTTCTTAGCCCTACTCATGGATTAATATACATATAATATTCTTATACTATTGCAATGAACATTATCTAAACCTAGTCGAAATGAAACAACGAAACATAACATTGACTATGCAAAATATGAAACGAAATGTAGATTGATGAAAACTTGTAACATGAATTAGAGATTAATGGAAAATTCAAATTACCATGTGGGTGTGACATACTGTATATTCTCACAGGACACGTGTCATCATCCCCAGAACTTCCATGGATATTCTACCCCAAATTAAAAGAGCACTAGACCACCAATCATAAATCAAATTGAATTCGGTCATTGCAACAAAGGATAAGTTCCCAATGGGCTGTGTTGACAATTGACGGTTAGAACGGGCTTTCGCCCAATAGGCCATGGGAACAGTCCACAGTCTCATTGTGGTTTGGTTGTGTATCCCCAACAACGCCATGGCCCATGCGACATTGTTCGACAAGTGCCCTTTTTTGACACTTTCCAATGGGAAGACTGTTAATGTTGAATTTTCAAACTTAATTGATGCTATTTTATATACCCCCTAATATGTAGGAGTAGCGACTACTGATAATTTATTGATGATGTACTCCTATTCGTCCAAAAGACCGCAACGATAGCAAGCCCTTTCCTATTCTTTTCCAAATGAATTACTACTTAGTGGGTGTTTGTTTCAGCGTTTTGAAAATTGCTGTAGCGATTTGAAAACGGATAATCAGATAATTGTTGTAACAAAATGTGCTGCATAGAATGAAGTGTTTGGATGGACTTATGTTGTTTCAAATCGTAATAATCAGATAATTAATTTTTAAAGTGTTTGGCTTTGTGTTTTCAAATTGTAAAATTACCATAAAGGATATGAGTAAAAAATTAAATTAGTTTTTAATTTCCATATCTTATTTATGTTATAATTTTTGTATTCATGACTTTTCCAACAATATACATTTAAATTGTTTTATATATCAATTTTTAATTTCTCTTAATATAATATTTTTACATTTTCATATAATATTTTAGTGTAAGAGATCAAATAAAAAAAAAACAATTAAGAAACATACAGTCGAAATGAGAAGCAGCGGTGCTTTGCTGGAAGGAGAACTAGTATGTTACGGCAGAAAGATTTTTTTTTTTTTTTTGGTAAATAGAGACGCACAAGCGTCGGCAAAGGGGAAAGCTAAAAACTCTACAGAAAGGGGAGAGGGAATGAGGAAAGCGTCAGTAAAAGAACTACAAACAGAGGCTTAGTATCGAGGAACAGAAAGAATTTTTTTTGTATCGCAGAGAGAGAAAGATTTGATTTCAATCATTTCCTCATTTTTAGGGATAATTTGGTAAAATACTTAGCCTATCAAAACGCCATTTCCCAACCGCACCTTTTTCCTGCTGCAGAAAAATAGCTGCAAGTTATAGCCATATCACAATTAATCACTTATTCAAATTTTTTAACCAAACAATTTAATTTAATTATTGCGTTTTAAAAACGCAATAATCAAATAATTCATTCCAAAACGTGAAAACAAACACCCACTTAGTAATTTCAAGTTTCATTACATACAATCAAGTGACTTTACTAGATGATCAACACACCATTATATTCTAATTCCTAATGCAAAAGTATGCAACAATTGATAACATATAAAAAAGCTTGAATATTTTAGTATAAGTTAATAACCAAAACATGGTTCTGATGATGTTTCAGCCAAAAAGCAGTTAATCCATAGGCCAACTATCATTTCAAAAGGCAGCCCTATAAAAGATAAGACACAGAGAAAAAGTTTTAAGAAAGATCATAAACGAAGTTCTCACCACCCGTAGTAGCAACTTTCACCTAATACCGACCGATCAGAATGAAGTCGTCGTCCTCCAGGGCCCGGACATCTTGGGTACCGATGAAATTCTCCCGTCCAAGCTCATTCACTATCTTCACGAACTCAATCCTTTTCTCTAGGGGAAGGGGGACATAAGGTAGCCGAAAAACTGGCCTTGCTACTCCAAGCTGAGCAAGGGCGGTGTTCAGGCCAATTGGGTTTGGCTCCTGGAATAACCACTTGATTAGCGGCATAAGTTTCGAATTCAAGGATGGATTCTTTCCTCCAAACATAAGTTCTCGCATTAAACCGGGAACCAAGTTGCTGGTGACCGAAATTACACCAGCAGCATCATAGTCCCACCTTGAGTCATGGCATTCATCATCATTCCCACTCCATACTATAATTTCATTGCTCGTATATTGTTTAACCCTATTATGTCCAACGCATTCCTTGACGCCTGCCAAGTTGGGACTATCAGCTAACATGATAATTACATTCGGTGGGATATCCTGGCCAGTTCGGGAGGGCACATTGTAGATAATTGAGGGACCCATCGGAAGAACACTATCGAAATGAGACAGCAGGCCCTCAAAGGAGGTTTTACCGTAGTAAGGATTGATGTGAAGTGCAGCATGCATTCCAACAGCAAAGCCCTGCTCGGTGGCATGGATAGCTTCTCTTGTTGAGTTGCTTCCAGTGTTGCCAATGACTTTGATTGATGTGCCAAAACAGTTCACAGTGTGACCAATAAGCATGATATGTTCATCCCAGCTCATCAGCTGCCCTTCTCCAGTGGTGCCGCCAACTATCACTCCCTCGGCACCACCTTCAATCTGCATGTTAACTAGGGTATCATAGGCCTCGAGATCAAATCTTCCATCCGGAAGATACGGGGTTTTGATGGCAGTTATCAATCGAAGTGCTTTTATGTCATCAGTATTGGTCCTGCGAACATACGGTCAAAGGCTAGTGAATAAATTATTGCTGCTAATCCTTTAGATTATTGAGAGCAAAGATTCTACTTTTGTATCCCAATACCACCTAAGGTAATGCTTCCTCCTTTTCTGAAGATACTCATCTATAATAAATATGCCAAATATTAATGCAGCTCAAGTCATGCCAAGCAAGCTCGAGAAATTAACTTCTATGACACTTTTACTAAGGGCAAAAACTATAATGTTTAGTTCTTCACCGTAAATGTGGAAGACATAAAAAACATGATAGGTTATGCTTCAGATACATAAACCACAATACCAGTATACCACCCAGGCAATCTATAACTGTTATATTTCACTACTTACAGTGATAGCAAATCAAGCTCATAGCACACAATTAGTCACGACAATCAACCTACTGCATAATTCAATTTCGTCTGGCATGATGAAGATTGATTGACATAGGAAAAATGATTTGATCTGAAAAGAAAAGAAAATCAAAATCAAAATCTCATTACAGAGCAGGTTTATTAGCATAAGTGTAATTCCTGTCCAACTGTCCAGTCAATCCACAAAGCAATCAATATTTAACAAGCACTTGATTCTTGAGACACTACGACAAGCATAACATTCTTGAAACATTGATTTACTAGATTATGCTTCTTTCTTGGGGATATGCATCATATTCTGGGAATGGAAATAAACGTGAATATCACTTGCTTATAAAACTTCCTGTTCAACTAATTACCTGTTTTTAACTTCATAGCTCCTCATTGGGAGATGGAAATTAGGAATTACAGCCGCTCTGGGGGGGCTCCAATTTGCTAACCTATCTGCATTAAAGAAGCAGAGAAATTGACATCAACAAAGAGTTTTAAAAAACAATGCCTCTGCAAAAACAGAAACACAAACAATTCCACTTCAATTGCAAATAAATGTGCCTAACCTAAAATTTTGCTTCCAAAAAGGATCAGTATTTCCAAACAAAATCCACCAAGAAGTGATTTCTAATACATGCTCTCTAACAGTTAACTAATTAGGAATTCGTGCAGAGGGAAAACAAAATTAAATTCGATGTCTCCCCAGTACTCTCATTGTCACGAACCTGAAGCCCACACAGAAGACACCATTTTTTCATTTAGCGAACAGCATAAGCTGAGCACTAAAACTGACCACAGGCGAAACACTAAAGTAACTCAGACGCAAAAACTCAGACACATCGCTTTTACTTCTGCGAACTACCACAAAGGCTACAGCTAAAATCACAGGTACCGCAATAAATTCGCATTCAAGATTCCTTATTTAAAAAGTAATTAATTAATTACTTAATACTGTACCTTGATGTTTAGCATTGAGAGAGAGGCATCCAATCGCCGACGCCATCGCAAAATAAACTCGAGCAAACAGACCACAACAAAGATGAAAGTGAACGAAACGAGCGCAAGTCTGAGCTATGTCACGTAATTATTCGGATGAATGTCTCTCTGAGAGGTGGAGCTCAGCCGCATTAGAATTTCTCGGGCAGCTACGGCGGTGCGGAGGCGAAAATCCGACGGGAAGGGTTTTGTGTATGGCGGCGTATTAGGTCTTTTATGTTTCAATATTCTATTTAAAAAATGATTCAAAATCAAACATAACGTTTTTTCTTTTCTTTTTCTTTTTCTATTTTTTTTTTCTAAGTGACGATTGGAACTTGAAGGATGTATTGTTCTTGTAGATAGAGGTATAGCTGTGAGTTGCAGCTATAGAGAGCTTTAGCGGTTTGGAGTGTAGGGGTCTGTTATGTATGCAATTTTTGGAAGTTTTTGGAAGCTTGTTGTAGTTTTAGCTTTAATTTCAAAACAATTCTGTAGATTAGCTTTTTGTAGCTTTTGGAAGTTTCATTTTAGAAGCTACAAGAGGTAGCTTTTGGGAGTTTTTTTAAGCTTTCGGAAGCTACTTTCCAAATTTAATTAATTTTTCTCTTCAAATTATATTTTTTGACAACTACAGCTACTTGTACCGAACACTTATGCAAAAACTAATAGCTACAGCTCCCAACAGCTACAGCTCGACGTGCAGAACGGACCCTTAGTTTTTTGCATAGTAAAAGTATTTGTAGCTGTCATAAATTATAATTTGAAGAGAAAAATTAATTAAATTAGAAAGTAGCTTTGGAAAGCTCTCAAAAGACTAGGCCACATTGGACCCAAGATTAATCCTTCGAGGATCCGGAAGGGCAATTAAGGGCGCCTCTCCCAAAGCAGTTTTTTGCATACACAAGGCTCGAACCCGAGACCTTGCTTAAGCGACTAGAGCCCCCATCCACTCAAGCCAACTGCTGTTGGTGGTATGCAGAAGACTATTGATTGATATAAAAGCTAAAACTCGTCAAAGTTCCCAAAAGTTGCATGCAAAAAAGATCGGTAAACGGCAATTGCTATGGATTTTGACAGCTTAAACAAAAATCTCAGATTTTACCAAATTTTCAAGTGAAGATTTGATTCAATGAAGCAATGGGCATACCCCTGATTTACCCACAATTTTTTTATATAATTATTTTTAAGTTTTAACGCACGTAAAATGCAAGAGGAATAAAATATAAGTGAAAAAAAAAATTTATACAACAATATTTTATTTTTATTTTTTTGTTAATACAACTATATTTTATGGGAAATTTGAAATAAATACCTCACACCCCATTCTTATTACATGTTCAGTACCCATGGTGTTTTGTTATTCCTTTTCGGTACCTAACACTTTTTTCATAAGAGAGAGATTAATGTTTTGACAGTTTTGCCCTTGCTTAAGTTTAGTACTTTTATCTTATAAGTTGTGTACATTTTGCATGTGATTTCAGTACTTTATTGTTGATGTCCACTATCTTTTCTGGATATTTGGTTATATGACAGTTTTAATTTTTTATTAGGAGTTTTAATTGTGATTAACCGGTATAATTAACCTGCCACTGTTTTCTTTCCCGATCTAATCCCTTTTCATATGCCTGTAGGTTGTTGATTTCATCATTTATCCAAAAACTTAAATCTAATTCTTCTATTATGAGATTTTTTCTGTTTAAGAGTTGCAAGCATTTTATTTTTACTTCGATTTGGATTTTTACAATTTCTTTTTTAATGCAATATCTTTCAATCGCAGTTTTCTTCCATTTACTATAGTCTCTTATTGTTTTATAAGTCATTTTTAATGTTGATTTCTGATATGATTAATGAATTCTGTTTTAGAAGTGTTTAACTCCTCTATTTTTGTTTTGAGGTCTGTTGATTGGTAACTTATAACTTCTTCATATATATGAACCGAATTTAAAATAGTTTTTATTTCTTCATCACGGTTTAACACATATATGAGGTCATGTGCTTCTTCTTCTTCGTCTTCTTTATATTCTGTTAACCTTATAATTGTTTCTTTAATGTCTTTTATTTCTTTCTCTATTTTCCACATGCTTTCTCCAAGTTTTCCACATTCAGGACAAATATCAAAAGGTATTTGTACTTCCATTTTCAAATCAGTTATTTATTGCTAAACGTTCTTCTTGTAATTTTTTCCACATTTTTTTCTTCAAATTCACATGCTATAAAATAGTTTTCACATCTTTCTATATGGTTATCCCGTAATTTCTCAAAAACATTATAGATTTTAGTATGCTTTTGATAACTGTTTTCTAGAATTTCTATTTTATTTTTTAGAAATTCAACCTCCTTAGTCACTTTCCATTTTATAATATTTTCAAACAATCTTTGTTTTCTGCAAATCATGTCTATTTGATTTTGCTTATTCATCAGTCTAATAAGCCAAATTTCACATTCTTGGCATAGAAAGTGTGTTTTCGGGTAAGGTACAATAGCAAACCTTGTTTCTGTGTTTTTAAAAGATTCTGTTTTAAACAAATCTATTTTAGGGTTTTCAGCAGTTTTAGTCATATTCTCCATTTGTTTTGATAAAAGATATTAGTTATTTCAAAAAAAGTTTTAAAAACACTGGTTTTTGTGCGCGAAAAACTTATATATCGTGATGTCTTACTAGGTACTTTCCATCTCCTATTATCCTCTTGGTCATGTTAAATTTCTGATTATGTGTTATGGGTCCGATTGTCCTTTGTTATGGAAATATTATCATAAACATTAAGTCCGCAATCCTCTTATTACTGTCACTGATGAGATATTTTTCTGGGCCTGTTTCAGGTTTCAAATTCAAATTAGCATTATCCAGACCTAGATCTGAAATGTAAGCAGGGGGTCTAAGGGGCAAATCAAAAGGGACAACAGTAACAAAACACCATTATGTTTAACAAACATCCCTGAATTGTGGTTCCCCTAATGAGTCTTTCTTACAGCTTTTATGGCATAAAGCCTTTAAAATTTTTATCTTACTCCCCTAATGGCATATCTCATCAATTAAGTATTAAAAAGTTACGTGTTTATGTTTATAACATTATCATCTATACATAGAACAATCATACCATAACATAAATTATAAACTAACCCATACCTTGAGAGAGGAGAGGCTTTCCCGTTCAAACGGGCCCCTGTATTTCAGAAAGTAAAGAAAAGAGGAGCAATCCACACCGGGTCTTTCTTTACAAACTGAAATTTTATTACTGAAAGGGTTGGGAATACAAGAGAATTAGAGAGAGAAAGAGCTTTCGAGAGTAGCAAGAGTGCAGTCTCAAAAACCTTAAGAGAGAGAGAGAGCAAAGTGAGTGTGTGTGTTACAAGTGAAGACCATCCCTCTATTTATAGATGGAAATGTTATCTAAGCAATCCACAACACCCAATAAAAACGTGCTGTAATACCCGAGAATTTTCCAACATAAAATAAATACAATAAATAAATAAATAAATAAATAAATATAATAAAAATGATAAATGGATAAAGAATCATAAAAGATGAGAAATGGAATTTAAATTTAAAAGAAAACAAAATTCCGAAAACCCGGGAAGCCGAAGACAATTTAATCGAATAAATGGGTACACGGAAACCCAACATCGATGGGCTCAATAACTCGAGTCCAAATATAAATTTAGGTCCGAATAAAATTAAGATAGGAAATCGGAGCCCGAAGATACCCCGGAAATCCGGATCCGGGAGCGTAGAGGGATAGGAGTCCGAAAGAGAGGAGGAAACGCCCGACGGATCGCACGACCCGGCCCAGACCGAAGTCCAGGCCAGGACGGCGCGGTCGCCGCGCGGTCTTTAGGGGTTTACCGCGCCAAGAGCGCGCCACTTGGCAGTTGCGGCCGTTCCGCGATTTTCTCGCCCGAACGCGGATTTTTCGACTTTCGGTTGAACATCTTCGACTCTAGACTTTTAGGGTCAGATCTTGGACGCCCTAGGTCTTAGTTGTCTATAAATAAACCCCCTTGGGAGCCCCGAACATCTTTACAAAACCCTACGAAATCTCTCTACACACAAAACCCTAATTCCGGAGTCGTCAGAGGCACAAAACCGAATCAAGGGACTGACTTGGACGAAAATTAGGAGTCTTCGATCATCGGGGTAAGATTCGAACCATTCTTGTCCATTCTTTTCCATTCAAGATTCGAAAACGAATCCTAATTAAACCTCTTTCCTATTCTAAACCCCGATCCGGACGCGTTGAGGAAAAACGAAGGATCTCGGAGGGAGAACGAAGAACGTGGAAGCCACGCCTCCAAATCATCGAGCCGAGACATCCATAGATCTGTAAGTTAACGCTTACTTTGGTTTTGGGTTGTTAAAAGATTCGAACATATAGATGTAATGGAACCCTATCTAAAATCTGTCTACACCAGCGCAGCGTGTTTGTTGAATTTATTCGAACCCCTCAAAGCATTCAAACGAGAAAACTTAAAACACGAAAAACATTCCTAAGACACTGATCTAGCTCCTGTAAAAATTTCATAATTTTTCATCGTGTTTTAATATCCGAAACTGATCGTAAACGAGCCTGCTTTAGATTTAGATCTTGAAACGATGATAGATTCTTTATTCGAACTTGTTGGTGATTTCTACCTTAGATCTAGACCGATCTAGGCTTGGCGTTGAACATAAGAGTTGTAGATCTATATGTTATGAGTACCTCCGTGAAATTTCAGAATTTTTCGTGATGATTTGATATAATAAATCCACCCCAAACCGAACTGGTTTAAAATCGGATCTTGAAAACTGGACCGAACATAGATTTGAACTTGTTGACGTTTTTGACTATGGTTCTAGGCCGAATTAGATCTTTAGCCAAACATGAAAGTTGTAGATAATTGTCTTAAGATGATCTCTGTAAAATTTCATCAAATTTGGAGTTGAATTGCTATGGTAGAAATCGAAATATTTAAACTGAGTTATATGAAATTCGGACAGAACAGTACTTCTGTGAAAATTAGTGTTTTTAACCTATTTCGGTATCTCGGATCGAAAAAGTTAAAACACGAAAGTTGTAGATCTCGACGTTTTGAAGTCAGTCGTGAAATTTCGGAATTTTTGAAAGTAAATCTGATTTTAGACAATTTTTAGAGTAAACTGTGGTTGACCGAGTCAAAACTTGAAATCTTGTGGAAACGGTGAAATTAACCTTTGAGGTTGAAACGGATAGAAATACTTTGAAATACGATACACGAAACAAGAAGATTAAAATATTGCGGGTTATGACTAAGCTAGATACTGTCAATGTTCTCTGCGGCTTGGGACATAAGAGCCCAAGTGTATGTCTAGGTTGACGTAAGAGCCCTAGCGAAACAGTGATCGTATGGCTAGCGGACGGATTAACTCTAACTAAACGATCGACCATGATACCTGTGGACATAAGAGCCCGGGCGTAAGGCTGGCGGACATAAGAGCCCTAGCGGTGGTGATCTGTAAAAGATATGAAACGAGAAGTTGCGAGAATTCCAAATTAAATCTGTATTAAATTGTGCTGTAAATTTATGGCCACTTATTTAATTACGTTGCAAGCTATATGATGATCTTATGAATCCATATTATGCGATTACATGAATTATTTAAATTATGCACATGTTTTCATTAAATTTAAATAAAGGCTTTGAAACCTCATAATCTTGTACGTGTTAACTTACTCAGCACGTAGTGCTGACCAAAACCGTATTTTTTTTCCTGTTTCTTTCAGAGCTGAAGAATATGCATCATCATATGCATTCATGGAAATTTTGGGGAAATGCTTTAATTGTAAATGTTACGTTAGACTAGAAATTGCATGAACGGGCCTGTTTAACCCGTATTCTGGCCGTGTTGGCTATATTTAAATTCCGCTGCACTATACTTATGTAAATATTATTTTCCGCTGCAACTGTAATGACTTTATTTTTAAATTATATACAAATTGGCTGTTTGAATGTTTTAAATTCTGAAAAACCATAGCCTTGCATCTCGTTAGCAAGCTCGGAGAAACCGTGTCTTGCTAGGGAGGTGTGGCGGTGACATCCCGACCTGGGTGACCAAAAACCGGGGTGTTACAAGGTGGTATCAGAGCCCAGACTATTTTAAAGCTATTTATTTTAAAGAAAATATCTGATACCAAAGTGGTATCAGAGCCCAGAATATTTTAAAGCTATTTATTTTAAAGAAAATATCTGATACCAAAGTTGGTATCAGAGCCCGGATATTTTTAAACTATTATATTATTATTATTTTTAAACTATTATTTTTAAACCCTTATTAATTTTTAAACTATTATTAATATTTTGACTATTATTTTAAATTTTAAAGTATTATTTCCATGGAGAAATTTTTATTTTAAAACCCATGGGAAAAATATATATATATAGTGCATAAATTACTTTTGGGGGGGAAACCATCATACGCATTTGCATATTGCATCTCTTTTATGTAGAGAACTTAGAATCTTGGCGAGTTTTAACTTAGAATCTTGGCGAAAGTTTAACCTAGAATCTGGGCGAATATTAACTTAGATCTCTTGCTTGCACTAGATGACTTAGACGCTTGACATCGAATTAGAAATGCTTGCTAGAGACTGATCTTGCCTTAGTTCTAGATCGCGTTCATCTATGCGTTCGCCTAAACATAACAATCCTCGACCTTAGCCATTCCTACCCTTGTACAAATTAGAAAACTTCCTCATGTGGAACAATAAAAAAAAAATCAAGTTTTATTAAAACACTCTCTATTCCAAAAATCTAGTTTGGGTTCCCAAACAACAAATCCATTTCAACCGCACGGCTCATTTAAAACTTGACCCGAACCTTCTTGATAATAATGAGTAGACAGTTATGGGGACATAACTGAAGTCCTAAGGGGGAGAGGATGTGATACCCCGTAATAATTTATTTTTGGAGTTCGACTCGATATCATGTATCCTAAATCATAAATAAACAAATTCAACTTGTTTTGAACTACGTTATGGCTTGATCCCTTTACCGGGTACGTAGGCAGCTTAGAAGTCTTAATTCTAAGTTCAGTCACAAAATAATAAAACAAACAAAAGACTTTAGCATGAGAAAAGCCGAAACACAACTTCGAGGACGAAGTTGATTCTTAAGGAGGGTAGACTGTAATACCCGAGAATTTTCCAACATAAAATAAATACAATAAATAAAATAAATAAATAAATAAATATAATAAAAATGATAAATGGATAAAGAATCATAAAAGATGAGAAATGGAATTTAAATTTAAAAGAAAACAAAATTCCGAAAACCCGGGAAGCCGAAGACAATTTAATCGAATAAATGGGTACACGGAAACCCAACATCGATGGGCTCAATAACTCGAGTCCAAATATAAATTTAGGTCCGAATAAAATTAAGATAGGAAATCGGAGCCCGAAGATACCCCGGAAATCCGGATCCGGGAGCGTAGAGGGATAGGAGTCCGAAAGAGAGGAGGAAACGCCCGACGGATCGCACGACCCGGCCCAGACCGAAGTCCAAGCCAGGACGGCGCGGTCGCCGCGCGGTCTTTAGGGGTTTACCGCGCCAAGAGCGCGCTACTTGGCAGTTGCGGCCGTTCCGCGATTTTCTCGCCCGAACGCGGATTTTTCGACTTTCGGTTGAACATCTTCGACTCTAGACTTTTAGGGTCAGATCTTGGACGCCCTAGGTCTTAGTTGTCTATAAATAAACCCCCTTGGGAGCCCCGAACATCTTTACAAAACCCTACGAAATCTCTCTACACACAAAACCCTAATTCCGGAGTCGTCAGAGGCACAAAACCGAATCAAGGGACTGACTTGGACGAAAATTAGGAGTCTTCGATCATCGGGGTAAGATTCGAACCATTCTTTTCCATTCTTTTCCATTCAAGATTCGAAAACGAATCCTAATTAAACCTCTTTCCTATTCTAAACCCCGATCCGGACGCGTTGAGGAAAAACGAAGGATCTCGGAGGGAGAACGAAGAAAGTGGAAGCCACGCCTCCGAATCATCGAGCCGAGATATCCATAGATCTGTAAGTTAATGCTTACTTTGGTTTTGGGTTGTTAAAAGATTCGAACATATAGATGTAATGGAACCCTATCTAAAATCTGTCTACACCGGCGCAGCGTGTTTGTTGAATTTATTCGAACCCCTCAAAGCGTTCAAACGAGAAAACTTAAAACACGAAAAACATTTCTAAGACACTGATCTAGCTCTTGTAAAAATTTCATAATTTTTCATCGTGTTTTGATATCCGAAACCGATCGTAAACGAGCCTGCTTTAGATTTAGATCTTGAAACGATGATAGATTCTTTATTCGAACTTGTTGGTGATTTCTACCTTAGATCTAGACCGATCTAGGCTTGGCGTTGAACATAAGAGTTGTAGATCTATACGTTATGAGTACCTCCGTGAAATTTCAGAATTTTTCGTGATGATTTGATATAATAAATCCACCCCAAACCGAACTGGTTTAAAATCGGATCTTGAAAACTGGACCGAACATAGATTTGAACTTGTTGACGTTTTTGACTATGGTTCTAGGCCGAATTATATCTTTAGCCAAACATGAAAGTTGTAGATAATTGTCCTAAGATGATCTCTGTAAAATTTCATCAAATTTGGAGTTGAATTGCTATGGTAGAAATCGAAATCTTTAAACTGAGTTATATGAAATTCGGACAGAACAGTACTTCTGTGAAAATTAGTGTTTTTATCCTATTTTGGTATCTCGGATCGAAAAAGTTAAAACACGAAAGTTGTAGATCTCGACGTTTTGGAGTCAGTCGTGAAATTTCGGAATTTTTGAAAGTAAATCTGATTTTAGACAATTTTTAGAGTAAACTGTGGTTGACCGAGTCAAAACTTGAAATCTTGTGGAAACGGTGAAATTAACCTTTGCGGTTGAAACGGATAGAAATACTTTGAAATACGATACACGAAACAAGAAGATTAAAATATTGCGGGTTATGACTAAGCTAGATACTGTCAATGTTCTCTGCGGCTTGGGACATAAGAGCCCAAGTGTATGTCTAGGTTGACGTAAGAGCCCTAGCGAAACAGTGATCGTATGGCTAGCGGACGGATTAACTCTAACTAAACGATCGACCATGATACCTGTGGACATAAGAGCCCGGGCGTAAGGCTGGCGGACATAAGAGCCCTAGCGGTGGTGATCTGTAAAAGATATGAAACGAGAAGTTGCGAGAATTCCAAATTAAATCTGTATTAAATTGTGCTGTAAATTTATGGCCACTTATTTAATTACGTTGCAAGCTATATGATGATCTTATGAATCCATATTATGCGATTACATGAATTATTTAAATTATGCACATGTTTTCATTAAATTTAAATAAAGGCTTTGAAACCTCATAATCTTGTACGTGTTAACTTACTCAGCACGTAGTGCTGACCAAAACCGTATTTTTTTTTCCTGTTTCTTTCAGAGCTGAAGAATATGCATCATTATATGCATTCATGGGAATTTTAGGGAAATGCTTTAATTGTAAATGTTACGTTAGACTAGAAATTGCATGAACGGGCCTGTTTAACCCGTATTCTGGCCGTGTTGGCTATATTTAAATTCCGCTGCATTATACTTATGTAAATATTATTTTCCGCTGCAACTGTAATGACTTTATTTTTAAATTATATACAAATAGGCTGTTTGAATGTTTTAAATTCTGAAAAACCATAGCCTTGCATCTCGTTAGCAAGCTCGGAGAAACCGTGTCTTGCTAGGGAGGTGTGGCGGTGACATCCCGACCTGGGTGACCAAAAACCGGGGTGTTACACGTGCCAAGTGGCAAAGCTATCCGATAAGGTTCGGATGAAAATTAGTACAATAATTAAATAAAGAGGGGCCTAGTGCCCACTTCACACGGTTTTCCAAGAGTCACATGGCTCTTGTCTGCTTTTTGGTTTTATCCGCCTCGGATTCCTTCTTTCACATGGTTAGTGGTGCTTTTGGCTCCACTAGCATTTTTGTTTTCTTCTTGACTTTTTCTTTTCCGAATTCTTTTCTTCACATGCTGGTATTTATTGTGAATTCCAGCTCATTTCTGCGTGGCTCCATTAGTACTCTTCATCATTGTGGGGGCCGCCACTTTCTTTTTTCTGATTTTTTATAATTTTATTGGTCTGGTATTTTGCTTCATTTTTTCTTAGTGCTACCAGTGCACCATTCCTTCCATTTTTTCTGGCTGTCATTGCTTCAGCAAAAGTAGGCCTTAATTCCATTTTAAGCTTATGAAGAATTTCTTCTTCACTGAGGTTTTCAAATTTTCCAGTCTGTACTGGACTCATAGTTTTTGGCAAACTACCAGCCATAACCGGGATTAATGTGCTTTTACCATCTACCGGGCTCGATGGACTTAGTTCCTCGTTTTGGTCCTTAGAGACCTCAGGGTTGGAACTTCCCTGGTTTGGTTCAAAATCATCTGAACTTATGCTTTTTAGCAAAGCATCAGCTATCAACGGACTTGACTCGTCTTTACCGTCTGCCGTTTGAGACGGACTAGATTCAAACTTTTGATCCTTAAAGACCTCAGGAGTTGAATTTTCCTGGTTTGCTGCATCCAGGCTTTTGCCAATTCTACTGCAGTCATAGAACTGGTGGGTTTGGGTTTTGGACCATAGACTGGTTTTTCTTCTGGCTTTGGTGTTTTCAGTGTAAGGGATACTATTTTTTAGGTTAATTTCTCGTTTTGGTTTTGAAGGATTTCAAGTTTTTTGGTGAGGTTCTCAATCTGGGCTTCTGCTTCAAGGGTTTTCATTTTTTGGTTTTCAAAATTCTGTAGCCATTCAGCCTTTTGGGCTTCATACTTACAGACTTCTTTGGCCATCTTTTCACAGTGATCACAAACACACAATATGGTTTTTGGAAGAATGTCCAATTGAGTATTGGACTGGGCCTGAGGGGTTTTGAGTTTTTGGCCTTAAACCATCAACAATATTTTTTAGACTTGGGCTTACAAAGAAATCTGGCCCAATGTGGTTTTTGCAAATTGAATTGCAGACATTATATCATAAAATCCTTTATGAAGAGGTTTTTCATTATCTTCATTAAGGGGTAAAAGATCATTTTATCATAAATCCCTTTTTTATAGCCTTCAAAGATTACATAATATAAAAATGGTTTTATGTTATTAAATTTTTGGAAATACATGCTTAGAGCAGAGAGACAAGTAACAATATACCTGCTGTTGTTTTTGTCGAATGATGCTCTCCAGATGTTATCACAAAGGCAAATTTGTTCCTATGTGTAGTTTAACCCTGTAATAGGCATGTACTTCATGTTATCAAATAAAATTAATTCTACATTATTACCGGTTTCTGCTCTTCTGCCGAAGCAGATTTTCACTCCTTTTTCTGGGAGTTTTTCTTTTTTCTTTCCTTCTGGGAGGCTAGTTTTAGAAGGAATTGTGTAATATCCCTCTGGGGTTTTTACCATCCCTGTGGTTTTTACTCCATTTTCATTGCTGGTTTTCAGAGAGTTTTCTGCCATTCCTGTAACAGTATTATTCAATTCTCAATATTCCAGTCTTCTCTATAAAATTGATCCCATTTTAATTTATATTTTTCCTCATAATTTTCATCATAGTCATCAATTGATTCATTTTTAAATTCAGTGTCATATAATGGTTTTTCTCTTTCTTTAATCAGAATTCTAGATAATATATCAGCTATTTTGTTATCTTCTCATTTAATATGTTCAAATTTTATTTTGTAGCCTTTCTGGCTAATAACATCTGTAAAATTCAACCACCTTTTTCTAGACATTGATCTTTTTTCTTGGAGTTGGCTATGAAATTTTACTATGGCTTCACAATCAGTTCTTACTGTGAATCCTGATTTTCCTGTTAGAAACAGTTCGAATTTATCGAGTGCGTATTTTATTGCTAATAGTTCTGCATCAATTGAGGAAAGGTTACCATTTTCTCTATATTTTCCTGATGCATATTGACAAATTTCTTCTTTATTTTTCGGTGAGTAGACATCCTTTTTTCGCAAAAGAATACCTCCCCATCCTTCATGTGATCCATCAGTTTGCACAATAAGATAATCACTATCTTCTGGCAATACCAATTCTGGAAGTGTTCTTAATGCTTCTTTAATTTTTTGTACATTTTTTATATCTTCTTGGTTAAAATACCTTTGACCATTTTTTCCCAGTTTATTATATAATGATCTTGTTAATGAGGATAAGTTTTTAATGTAGGGTCTAGCATAATTAACCAATCCCAAAAATTGTTGTAATAGTTTTGTATCTTCCATTTTATCAGGAAATTCAATAGCCTTTTTAGCAATATGATCTTGGAGTTTTATTTTTCCTTTTCCAATTTCTGCCCCAAGGAATGCTATTTTAGTTTTATTAATTTCCATCTTTTTCTTTGAGACGATTATTCCATGTTTTTCAAATAACCTAAACACTGTATCAAGATGACTCATATGTTCAGTACTATTTTTTGAAAATACTAGAATATCATCGATGTATACCAAAACAAATTTTTGGTATGGTTTAAATATTTTATCCATTTTTTGTTGAAATATAGATGGTGCATTTTTTAGTCCAAATGGCATTACTAACCATTCAAATAAACCTTCTGGACATGTGAATGCAGTCCATTCGACTGACTCAGGATGCATTTTTACTTGCCAGAATCCTGATTTACAGTCAAATTTGCTATATACTTTTGAGTCTTGAATCATATTTATTAAAACTGTTTTATCTGGTATATTGTAAGCAAAATCTTTTGTATTGTCATTAAGTCTTTTATAATTAATGACCATTCTTGATTTTCCTCTTACAATTTCATAATGTTTTCTCACAATAAAAGCTGCAGACCTATGTCTGGAGTTTGATTCTCTAATTACTTTTAAAGCTTTTAATTCATCAATATGCATTTTGAAATCTGCTATATCCAGATTTGTAGGATTTATTTCTGTAGTTGAGATTCTCAATTCTGGATTTATTATTTCAAGCTTACATATTGTTCCATCTTTTTCCCAATATTTCTGGATGTTATCTCCAATAATTTGGGATTTTTCTAACCTCTCAATCCATTTTGTTATGGTTTCTTCAGGCTTAAATCTAGTTATACTTATTAATTCTTTCAGTTTTGGAGTTTCAGGAATGTATTCTTCTTCAAACTCTGTAATTTGTATGTTTTCTTTACAAGTTTGTTTACATGCTCCATTTATTTTGCATTTACAGTTTTCAATATCTTTATCTTTTAAAAGTTTTTTGTTTTTTTGTTTTTGTATTAGTAGGGGCTCCACCACGCTTCTCTCGCAACTCTGATGTTGTTAAAAGCTTGGTTCCCGCATTACTAATACTAGGTGCAAACATTGCCAAAGTTGCTTTTTCAACAATTTGGATATAATCTTTTGTAATAAATAATCCTCCATTATTTTGTAAGAAGAATTGTAATCCTAAGATTACATCTGCATTTATTACTAAGTCTTTTATATATGAATTATCAGGAACTCCATAGGGTTCTGATATTCCACAATTGGTTTCAAAGAATATTTCTGCATTTATTACTAAGTCTTTTATATATGAATTATCAGGAACTCCATAGGGTTCTGATATTCCACAATTGGTTTCAAAGAATATTTGTCCTCCTGAAATAGGTTGTTTTGTTGTATATGATATTCTTCCATCCATTAATTCTGATTTAATGGGTTTTGCTAAGTTTTTCTGTAGATGTTCTGGGATAAGTTTCTCGTTTATTATTATTCTAGTACATCCTGTATCGATTATTGCATTAGTACGGAATACCAATTCTCTTAATTTAAAGATTATTGGTACCCTTAATGTAGTTAATGATGATGGATCTTGGCACACAGGTATGTACTCAGGGTTTTGTGCTAACATGTACTCTGTACTAGGATTTTGTTCATCATTAGTTTCTTCTTCAGGAACTTCTTTTTCTTGATTTCCCGTATTTTTAGGACTTAACATATTATATTCTTCGAGGATTTCTTCTATGTTATCAATTCTAGTTTTCAATTCTTTAAGATTCATCATACCTTGTAAATCAAAGAGTTTTCTTTCGATTATATCTATTCTTTTTGTGATGAATGTATAATTATCATCAATTTTTGTTATTGGCATTTCTTCAGGAAATTTAATTTTATAATACTTTATCAAGCATATTTGGCATATTTCTACGTGACATATTGTACATTTAGCTCTAAGTTTCCTTGATGTATCAATAAGAGCATTTTATACAAGGTGTAGAATCTGTGCCTACTCTGAAAAGCCAATTATGATTTTCGCATTCATTTATTTCTCTCATCATGTATTCGGTTTCATATGGCATCATATATTCTTTATATGTAATACCATTATATGAGTTTTCATTTGCAAGCATATTGATCATTTCATAAGGATCATTATCCCATTGCTCTTCCATAACATTTTCTTCTACTGTTACTATACTATATATTGTTTCAGTCTCAGAAACATCTGAATCTACATCCAATATATCTTGTTGTATACATTCTGTGAGAATTGCTTCTCTAGAGTGTTGGTTTTTCCTTTTAGGACATGCTGTTGCCAAATGGCTTTCATCACCACATGTGAAACAAGCAAGTTTCTTTGTATAATTTCTATTAGGATTATATTTTCTGGCATGATGTTTTTGTTTTAAGAAAGGTCTTTTGTTATTTGACTGTTTTATGAAATACTTCTTTCTTGTCATGAATTTATGTTTTTTCTTTAATGGTTCAGGTCTACCATAATGTTGAGGAGTGTATATATTTTTACAGAATGAGTAATCAGTTTTCTTAAGCTGTTTTTGTGCAATTATATTTGTACACTTATCTTTTAATACTTTCATCACATGGACAGCCCTCATACTAATTGTCCATTGTTGAGGATTATTTTTAACCATTTCATTCCATTTATCTTGAATTTCTTGACCTATTGGTCTTGGTATTTTCATAAATAGTTTTTCACCTAACTCTTGATTAAAGGCTCCTCCTGCTAGGCCTGTATAATAGACGTATTCATTTAGAAAGTCTCTTGTTCCATACAAGTCTTCTAAATGCATTTGGTCTAGATGGATTAGGGCATCCATTTGTGTTGTTATATGTCCTGAAATACCATCTTCACATGTTATCAGACTTGATATTTTATTTACAAAGTTATAAGGATTTGGTCCTCTTTCTATTAAGTCTTGGTAATCCATTGGATAGTCTCGTTTAAATACTTCCCACATTGACTGTGCGAATTCCCCTAAATAGGTTTCAAGGTATCCATACATTGATTCAGCTGTATCATTATAATCATTTTTATTTTTGATGTAATCAACCACAACTATGTTTTTCCATTTTGCAATTACTGAACCCCATTCTTGAGGGCTTACATTTGTTACTTCTAATATTGCTGGATTATGATAATATCCTCTTTCTAAAGGTTGCCTAATTCCTCTAGGTTTTGTTATTATTCCGGGTTGTGTTTTTCCATAAGGATATTCTGGATGAACATGTGTTATTGAGTGTCTAGAATTATTTCCAGTATAATTAGTTCCAGGTCTCCACTCTGTTCCTCTTTGGTATGAGGCAAATGGAGTTCCAGGGACTCTTGTTATACTATCTCCTGTGTTTTTCATGACAATGTCTTGGTTCATGAATTCCTCAGATGTTTTATTTGTTTTTTCAGAATGTAAGGACATATGGTCTCCCATATATTGTTCCATTAATGTGTTTTCAGAACTTTGTCCTTCTTCTGGTGAGTTTTCTTTTAAGAACAAGTGAGTTTCGATGTCTGCTTGTTGTTCTTCTTTTATTTGTATTTTTTGTAATCTTTTCTGTACTTCTTTCTCAATAATATCTTCTAAATTATTCTTCCATTCTTTATTTTTTCTTTTCATTTTATTCTTTAATTCTTGTTTTTGTTCATTTAGTTTTGATATTTCTCTTATCATTTCTTCTTAATTTTCTATCCAATTCTCAAAATATCCACTATGTTTTGGACATTCTACTAAATGGATCATATGTGTTAATTTATTAGAGTGTCTTCTATCAAGATCAATTTTACAATCTTGACAATTGTGAGGTAATATTCCTTTATTTTTAAAATTTTTAGTCAAGGCAGAATGCACATGTTGTGAGAAAACTCTTTCATACCTGTCATGGTATTCCATTTTATTTAGAATTTTTCCTCTTTTAAAGTTTTCAAATTTTCTTGTTTTTAAACAAATATGTTGTATGTCTTTAGCAATTCTTTCTACTTCATCTTCACTAGGGTGGAATATATGTTTTCCTTCATATTTTACATAGTTATTTGTTACTGGTTTTTCTACAATAAACCTTTTCATTTGTTTATTCATTTTCCTGACCTTCTTCTTCTGTAAAATCTATTGGTCGTTTTGCAGTTTCATAATCATTAAATCTTACTGACGTTTCTCCTCTGGAGTTAATGAAGTAATTTACATTTTTTGGGGTCAAGTTTTTAACATTTGGTTTTTCAAAGAATTTTGATAGATCCCAATTTTTCCCAGCATTTTCTTCTGATGATATTTGAGTTGGTCCTATAATTTTTACTCCTTCACTTCCTATGATACTGACCACAGTTTCAATTTTTGTTTTATGCCTGGTTTGACCATTGTTTGTGATTCTTCCTAAGAAGCCTACACATATCATTAGGTTGTGACCAGTTTCCATTTCTTCATATCCTACGGTTTGAATTCCTATTTGGATATGCTTCATAAAATCTGTTATTTGTATCATGTAATCTGGTGCCAAATAACATACTCCCACATTAGGGTTCATATCAATTTCCATTAATCCTATGATAGCTTGGGTTGGATTAGTCCACCTTGTATCTAGGACAGTCATTAGGACTTTAGTTCCTAAGTTTTTTCTAGTTAAACCTTTTACTCCTATGGAGATTAATCCCATATGCATGTATTTTTGTCCTTGTCTTTGAAGCCTAATTGCTTCATTATTGCTTATTAATTTTATTAATTTTTTTGTCATCTTTTAGACAGCTTATTGGTTCCGTATAATGATATTTGTAATAACCTCTGTTCCAATTAAGGAATATTTGGTCATACAATAATCTTGGTTCCAATTGGATCAATGTTCTTTTCTTAAAGTTTTCAAACTCAATATCAGGGTCGATTATTTCTTCAATTATTGTTGGCCCTTCTTCCAGTTTGGTTTTTTCTCTAAACATTCTATCTATTAGGGTTTTTTCAAAGTTTGAGCTTTCAATCCTTTGAGAATTGTTTCTTTCTACTAGACTGTTTTTAGATTCATCTGTAAGAGAAAAGATCTCCTACTCATTTTTGTAAATATTTTTTGTCTGGTTTTACAACCCAAAAATTTAATTTTTCTTGTGGTTTAGTTTTCCTTCTAGTTTCTGCAGGTAATTTTGCAATTTGTTCAGCTAGTTGTTTTATTGTATTATCTTCAGGCATTCTAACAGCTTGTGTTCTTTCAAGTTTTTCATCTATGCTTTCAATGGCTATTCTTAAAGCAGGGTCTTGATATTTTTTCATGTTTTCCATTTGAACATGTACATCATCAATTTTTTTCTTTAGTATTTCAGTTGTTACAAGCTCTTTTATTTTCTTATCAATTAGACTAATATTTGTATTATTTGTTCTATTATGACTATTATTTCACCAATCTTCTTATGAAGATTATTAACATTTAGTTTTACTTCTACTAATTCTTTATTTAATTCTTTAAATTTATTATTAATTTCTTGTTTAAAGTTTTCTATTGTTTCTTTAACTTCTTTCAAGGCTGTTTCCATTATCCTTTAATAATTTTTATGATTTTGTTACACATTTCATTTACATTCTCAATATTGTTTTCAACAATATTTTTAATTTCCTTTATTTCTTTATCCAGTTTTTCAACCTTATCTTGTAGTTGTTTTAAATCTTCACTATGGTTAATGATTTTCCTTGGATTTGAGACATCATTAACTAGTTTGGAACTTTCATATTGAAGTGTTGTTATGGTCTTAGATAAGTTTTTCATTCCACTAGATGATTTATCATATTGGGTTGATAAGTATGTTTGGTTTTCTAATATTACTTTAAGATTTGTATTATTTTATTTTTCTAATAATTCTAACTTATCTAGTTTTGCTTCAATTGATTGAAGACTTCTTTATATATCCATATTTTTATTTGTTAACATTTTATTCATGAGTTTTTAAGTGTTGTTTGGAGAAGTGTTAAACTCTTTTGGGTAATTTTTAGATATTATTTCTTTGATTTTATGTTTTAAGGGTAAAATGGTCTTTATTTTAAAATTTTATCTCTCCATGTACCTTATATGAATTTTTGTTTTTGGCTGGGGGATTTAGAGGAAGAAAAATTGTTTGGGGTATTAAAGTGGTAAGTTCTTTTGGAATTGGGTATTTTTTAGGTATTTTCCCTAAATAAAAATACATCCTGAACAACAGAAAATGTAAAAAAAAAGGCCACATTCACTAAATACTACTGATACAAGGTCAGCATACCAAAATACTCCATTTGGAAGGCCACCCAAAGTATTTAGCATTAGTTTTGAAAATAGAAATTGTGAAATGACAAAACAACCCCTTATAAAAAATACAGTCAAGCTTTGGTTAGAAGGGTAAAATCGGAAATGCACAAGGTGGTCATGTCAGCAACTGCTGATGTGCAATAAATGCTCTGTCTATTCACCCCTTCCACTCTCCCACTACTGTTGTTCAACCCCCTCCACTCCCCAACTTCCCCTCTCCATTCCTGATTTGCTCTCTTCTCAACCGTTGGAAAACCCCCATTTTTTCTTTGAAAAACCAAAGGCAGCGCGACTCTTTTCTCCATTTTCGCCATTGTGAGCTTGCGAAAGCAAGGAAACTGACCAACACGGCTCTCTTCTCCATTTTTTCCACTGTGGCGGTTCGAAGACACCTCCACTTTTTTGTTGTGGTTCGAAGAGAAAGGTATGTCACTGGATTTTGTGGAGTTAGGGTTTTAGTTATTTTGATTTGTTTCTTTGTTTGATGTTGATGGGAGGGGACGATTTAGGGTTTAGGGTTGCGATTTCTTTATAGCAATTTGGGGCTAGTTCCAGCAGGGAAGCTGGTATTGTTCATCAGGAGTTTGCTGAGGTGCCTATTCCTCAAGCGCTGATGAGTGGGAGTTCCGATGTAAGGCATTGGTTTTTTGGCCAAGAACAGTTCATTTTTTGGTTATTGAATTGGTGACCTTTTGAATTACATTGTTGAAAAGTTTGTCATTTTCTTTGAGGAAGAGGAATGGATATTTCATCCGCCCGCTGGGAAGAAAAGGGAGTTAGGATGCAAACTGCAATAAATACTTGAAATCATATTAGGTGGACAAAGGGCTTTTCTATTGATGATGCTGTATGTAATAACATTTTCTCAAGCGCATAGAATCATTTTCATTTGGCTTGGTTTAATGGTTAGAATCGCACACAACAAATTTAAGTGCAATCGATTTTGGGGTTTTGAAGTTTGTTTGAATTTGATACCAGTTCCATTTTGAAAATACAGCGGTGATGTGCATTCAGTATGCTTGTTGGGGTTTAAGGTTTGCGATTTGTTTTTTCTTTTTTCTGATTCAGTGCTAGTTCCAGCAGTCGCTGTTTTATGTTTCTTTTGTGGTTTTTAATGTGGTCTGAAGTGAGATTGGAAAAATTGATTATTGGTTGAAATTGTTTCTTGTTTGTGCAATCGATGTTGGGTTTTTGAATTTTTTTTTCTTTGTTTTGATACCAATGACATATTGAAAATACACCGGCGATGTCCATTCTGTATGCTTGTTGAGAAATCCATGTATGATTTGTATATATGACAGTCGTGCATAATCACTAGTCAAGATGTTATGATTTGGGGTCACGTTTTGTTGTGTTGCAATATTCCATGGTTTTGCAAAAAATTTGATTTTACAATGTTTCTGGTACACCTGTATGTGAACTAGTATACCTGTATGATTTGCGTATGACACCGGTATAATTGAAATGTATTGGCAGGTATCCAAAAATGCCCCCTCAAATGTCAGCCATGAGAGAAGAAAACGAATAAGAAGGACACTAAAAAGACGAGCGGACAGGCTACCATCGTAGCACGTTGTAGCCTGAGTGTGCTACAAGAAGCAATCAATAGCATAAAGGAGAGAATAACGGACGAACAGTGGAAGACAATCAAGTCCACTCCATTCTGCCACTTTGTGAAGATCGATTCGATCTACAGCAAAAATATGAGGCTGAAGTCGTTGGTAGAGTTCTTTAATGCAAACTTGGAAGCTTTTGTTTTTGGAGAGGGATTTATGGTAAGAAGTGAAGAATGCCCCTGTTGTTCCCACGCCCACGACTGATGCCCTTGTTGTTCCCACGCCCACGACTGATGGCCCTACCCCTTCCGCGGCCAAGTCAGATGCCACTGCCCCAGGTGAGCAAGAAGGTGATGCCCCTGTTGTTCCCGCGCCAAAAACCGTTGCCACTGCCCCATCAGAGCCGAATCATGATGCTGCCACTTCCCAGCCCGAGCCGAAAGATGATGCTGCCCCTCACGCGCCCACGACTGATGCGACTGCCCCATCCAAGCCGAATGACGATGTTGCCTCTTCCTCTCATGATCTCAATTGGTTGATCGATTATAATCACTAGTTGATTATTTGGCGGATTATTGATACTGTTTTATTGGTTGACGGACTGATAGTACTGTTTTGTTGATTGAATATTTCGATGAATGGTGTTCTGTTAAATTGTTGGTGTTGGTATTGTGTCTTTTGATTAATGGTCCTGAGTTGTGTCTAGACAATCGTGTTGTTCTTGTTAATTTGTTGGTACTGTGTTTTGGGATGAATGGTATTTTCAGTGGAACATTCGTATTCGCCTTTAAAGAAATGATTGTTGGTATTATTTTTACAATGAATGGAAATTTTTTGTTCAGTAATGGTGTCTGATCGTTGGAAACTAATTAATGGTGTTTAATGGAATCATACAATAAACATTATTACATAGTTTTCCTTCAAACATCATTAATTGGTTCATAACAAAGTAGTTAAGAGTACCAAACTAAGTGATGTGGATAATCTTCTAACACAAATTTTGGTGTTGAGCTAAGTGATGTATATAATCTTGAAACACAGCTCATATAATGAACTAAGTGATGAGGATAATCATGAAACACAAAGTAATGTGTTGAACTAAGTGAAGAGGATAATCTTGAAACACAAAGTAATGTGTTGAACTAAACTAAGTAATGATGATAATCTTGAAACACGGTTCACTATGTTGAACTAAGTGATGTGGATAATCTTGAAACACACATCAAGTAGATTACCTCAAGAGTAAATGTTGAACTACACTTCACCCCAAGTGTAGTAGTATGCATTAATTGAATTGCCTAATGTATGGTAGTGTTACTACAATGGTTCAAAATTGTAAAAAGAAAACCAATACTGAAAATTCGCAACAATAAGCTACTACAACTCCCTTAACATCCTGAAAGTATATAACGGTATGCATCATGAACGTCAATGGTATAAATCAGGAAGAAAATGGTACTCCGCTTGAACAAGGAATGGTGTTCTCCCTAAACAGAAATTGTACTCTAATTGATTCGAAGAGTTTACCTCATAAAATAGCAATTTGGAACGAAATAGTTCAAAATTTCATCTTGATGTGACCCAACGTTGATGCTTAATGTTTTAATGATAATAGTCATGTAGTGGAATCAATTAAAGAAAGATGTCATGTGTGAGTGAGTAAGAATCTATAATGTGACCCTTTCATTCATATAGCTAGTACCCATCCATTCACAACATCAATACAATAAACATTATTACGTTGTTTTCTATGAGTGATTCAATATTTTTTGAAATACAGTTTGATGTGTTGACTTATAACCGTATGTGTTGAACAATAACTTTATTATATTTTATTTTTAATGTGTTGAACAATAACCATATTTTTCCACTCCAGAAGTATTATGTGTCCATTACATTAGTATTTTCTTTTCCAGTTGACTAGTATTTTTTTTTTTAAATCTTGTGTAAAGTGTAAGATGTAAATATGATGTGCACATCTTTTGTTCGTGAAATACGTCATCCGAAACTGATCATTTCATTGCAATCATATGTTGAAACAATCCTCATACAGGATAGATCCAAGTACTGAAACCATGCAAACCACAAATCAATACACCAAGTCAACAAAAATATGCAGCAACATCAAAATATCATTTCGCAGCAAAAATAACACCGGTCTTGGCTTAAAGAAATGACGTAGCTGAATCACTCGGCATATTTGTGTGCTTCCTTACAGGTGCGATTGTTATGACCTGGTTTTGCGCATAGGTGGCAATTGTTCTTTCCCGATTGAACCTGCTATGGCATTCGCCGTTTCCTTCTTTGGCCAGGCTGCACCCGAACATCCGGTGGGAGTATAAAGTCATCATCATTCTCGTTCTACTTTGTTGTTGTGAACGTAGTCATATCCACGCCGAATAGCTATACAATGATTTGCCAGCACTTTCTGGAAATGATCCTGATTCCTAAACCTTTGTCCTACTCCCTTTGTTGCATTGGCCCATATAACCCTCTGATCCTCCTCGTCACCGGTATCTTCGTCGGCCATGTCATCCTGTGCCACCGTTTGTTCCCTGAAGTACAAGTTACTTGAACGTCAGAAACTAGTTACATTCAGCAGCAATACCAGTTATGTGCACGCTTATTGACTTTCGCTTGTGTAAGCGTATACCATTGTTGTGTATAGAAAATATCAATGCAAAGAAACACTTTCATATTTCAAGAATCATGGTCATGGTGCGCAGATTGCCAAATACTATATAAATATATAGTTATGATCATAACCACGCATCATCTACATAATAAAACCATTAATAAGCTCTCATTTAGCTAAATATTTGAAAAGCGAGGAGCTCAATGCAATTTCAGAAAATCCTTACATGATCGTGCTTCTTACTTCCCGGTCCATCACTGTCATCTTCCCAAACGCCAGTCCCTTTGCTAGGTTCAAGGTCGCCATTCTTCTCACATCGTCATCGTTCATTATCTTCATTGTGTAACCTCCGTCGGTTTCATCGTAATGGAGCGTGTGTGTACCTGAACATACACTACCCCATTTCTCTATCTCCTTTCCATACACATCCGAAAGGGCATCGCCATCCCTTATCCGCACAAGATGGAATTGGGCATTGTAGTGGCAGAATAACATGACCTTTTGCCCAACCCCTTGCTCCCGACTGCTTTCCATCTTCCTCACCCATACTCCCTTCCGAAACCCAGTAGAAAACCCTAAATAACAGCCTCTCAAAACCCTAAGGTTCTTCCAACCCTAAACCCTCTTACAACCTTCTCCTTCCACCCACGAAGAAAGCGAATCTACTCCCTCGCTGTGCGTGCTTTCGGCCTCTCAAGGAGCTTCCTCAACAATCTTCACTTTCTGGAATCACATAATGCCAGCTCCTGCTTCCTGCCCTCTTCTG
Source organism: Hygrophila difformis (assembly GCA_030278955.1). Lineage (NCBI taxonomy): Eukaryota > Viridiplantae > Streptophyta > Magnoliopsida > Lamiales > Acanthaceae > Hygrophila > Hygrophila difformis. The sequence goes on along the minus strand of JAOANR010000013.1, from coordinate 36,309,115 downwards.
CCCTAAAATGATGAAAATGGAAGTCGCTGCTGCCCTAAACACCCTTGCACCCGCTATTGCTTCGCCGCCAAGTTGTTGAGATGCTCATTAATGGCATTCGATTTCGTCGAATGAGAGGAAGAAGAAGCTGCGTTTTGTTTTTGAACCCACCAGACCTCAAAATCCATTTTGTCTCATTCAAAGCCATCACATCAATTGGTCAGAAAAAGGACAAAAGGTAAGGGCTTCCAGGTAATTTCACATTATATTTTGATTATTGAATTAAAAATAAAGGGGAGGTCCTGAACAGGGATGTATTTGGTATATTGGTCTTAATACAGAATGTATTTGGTATGCTGGCTCTATATTGGTATGTATTTGGACTGCTGGCCTTTTTTAATAATTTTCCCCCTGAACAAACAAAAAATTTTTTTTTAAATAAACTCACTTTATCATAATCTGCGGAAAAAAAGAATCGCCCAATGGTTGTGGAAGATCGATAAACGTGCGAAAGTAGAACAATAACCGGTAACAGATGTCGGAACATAACACAATGAAACCAAACAACCGAACACCCCAACACAAAAGATAACTACTGCGAGTGTGAGATTGCGAGTGTGAGAAGACGGAGGAGACTGCGAGTGCGAGATTGCCAAGATTGGAGCAGCGAGAACAAAGTCGTTCCAGACGCAGACAATAACAAATGCGATGATACCGCGGGAGTTGAAAAGGCACGAAAAATTGAAAAATTAATGTACTGTCATTTACTCATTTCCACCCCAATTCTCAATGCCGTTCAATAAATTAGGCAGGGTTGAAATTTTTCTTGGGCTGGGTATTAGTAGAATTAAAAAAAATAAATAAATAAAATTGGGGGCCCCCAATTTTTGGGGGCCCTGTGCTATAGCCCAGGAAGAACTGGGCCTTAGCCGGGCCTGTGTGGTATTAATATTCATCAATCCTTTACTAGCATGTATATGTTGTTTATTAATACTCCGTATCATTATATATCAGTGTGAATGGGGGACATTTGCTATGTGATATGACGATTTTGCCATTACGTTGTTTTTTATTTACTTCAAATGTCATTGGTGGGTTCCGCTTTCTTTTTTATTTATTTCAAATGCCTTTAGTTGTGGCATGACGATTTTGCCCTTAAGTTATTTTTTATTTACTTCAAATGCCATTGTTTGGTCCCGCTTTCTTTTTATTTATTCCAAATGCCTTTAATTTTGCATTTGACAATGATAAGATTTGCATAAAATCCCAAAAAATAGACCTCAATTATATCAAAATTTTCACTTTGGTACCTAAACTTTTTTATTGGAAAAAATTAGACCTCAACTTTTAAACATGGAAAAAACTAGACCTCCACCCAAATAAAATTTTTTGAAACTATCATTTCCCACCCCTTTACTTTTTCTCCTTCTTATTTTTGCACCAAAAATTCTTATCGCCATTAAATTATACTTATACTCCTCTTTATGAATTTTAACAAATAATTTAAATAATTTATCGAACATGTTTGGATAAATAAAATTATAATAACGGTTCAAAATTCATTTGTAAATATTTTAAACCTATAAAGAATTAATTTTAAAATATTTATATTTTATAGAGAAAATATATTGAAACCATAACACATTATATTATTATTAAATAGAATTAAATATTGAATTATATTTAAATGGAGCCCAAAAATAAAATACTTAAATTGAATAATTTATAATCAATATATATATTACATTATACAGTAGTAACTTTTATTATTTGTCAAAAGAATTAAATATTAACTCATATTAGAAAAACTTAAAGAATAAGTTTTTAAAATTAATCTTCATATAAATAAAATAATTAATAACGAATATCATATCAAAATTAATTAAAAGTTATTAAATTATTTTGACAAATATTTTTTATTCATTGTTTGATTTATATATGGACTAATTTAAAGATATTCATTTGTTAATTTTTCTAATATTAATTAATATTTAATTATTTTGAAACATAATATCAAATATATAATTACTTTTCTTATAAAATTTTCAACTTAAGTATTATATTTTGGTCCATTAAATATAATGTTGAGATATAGTTCTTTTTAATAATAATAATATAATGTATTATGATTTCAATAGATTTTCTCTATACAAATATAAATATTTAAACATTTAAGTTTTTGAAAGTTTTAAATATTTAGAAATCTGAATTCTAAATTGTTAATTTTAATTTTATTTACACAAGCATGTTCGGTCAATTATTTGTCACAATTAATAAAGAGAATTATTAATTTAATGATTATAAAAAAATTTGATGTTAAAATAAGAAGGGAAAAAGTAAAGGGGTGGGAAATGATATTTTTACAAAAGTTATTTGGGTGGAGGTCTAATTTCTTCCAACTTTTAAAAGTTGGGGTCTAGTTTTTTCCAATAAAAAAGTTTAGGTACCAAAGTGAAGATTTTGACATAGTTCGGGTCTATTTTTTGGGATTTGCTCTTTTATTTACTTCAGTTTTGTCCTTACATTAAACTAATATTTAAAAATACAAATTCCATTTTTTCCTTTAGATTTTAGTATCTTTAGAGGTATCAGATGTAGTTAATTCTATATGAGACAATTGAAGCAATCATACCATTATGATGTTATCGTCACCATCTACATATCAAATCTTACGACCCAGGGACGCAGCCTGCTACTTACGAGAACTAGTATATATATATAGTACTATCATGGATTGAAGAATAGGGATTGGGTTTTCCTACAAGCATATTGTATTACACATTTACACCTCATGTTTAGAGGCTATTACACAACTCCTAATGTTATTCATAAACAATTCGAATGTCATTAATCTATTATAAACGAAAATTTAAGTGTACTTTGTAATATTGATTAGAAACAAACAAAAAAAGAAATAAATAAATAAATACTTCCTCTCTCTTTCTTTATTTGCTTTATTTGCTACAGACCCACAGTCCACGCAGTCCAATGCACATTTTAAACCATTAATGAATCAAGTTCAGTACAAATAAAAATTCTAAAATTTTGATATTTAAAAATTACACGACGAGACAAATCTAACAAAATCTTATTTTGTTATATTTTAACTTGTATAAATATAGTAAAACATTACATCAAAGTGTGTATGCGTGCGTGAATAGTAGCCAAAATAAATTAGGGTTCAAAATTTAAAAATACAATAAAACATTACAAGCTCAGCGCCACAAATATAATAGTAAAACATTACATCAAAGTTTGGCAAATAAAAATAAAATTTTAAAAAAAAACGGAGGAAGTAAATGTTATTCAACTACTATTAAACAAGCAAACTCAACAAATAGAAAGATAAAAATAAATTAACATTATTTGAATAATAAACTAACAACCTCAGCTCTAAACAAATAAGACACTTACCCAAAAAAATAAAATACAAAAAACAAATAAGACAAACAAAGACCATGTTAAAAATGAACAATAATCTAGCAAATTGTGTACTCAAGATAGCCTGAAACATCTCCAGTCCTCAAGGGTGGGATTGATAAAATTTACTTTGAAAACAAAATGAGTGTCTACTGGCTTTACATCCAACATGCCATCAAATAATTGAGAATGAGCCGATAGCCTGATACATTTTTTAGTATCCTTGCATTGCCCCAGCGACTTGAAAGTTGAAACAGAAGAAATTCTGAGAGACATGAAAGCTTAACATACCGCCAAATTACTTCAAACAAAATTAGGAAAAAAACAAGGAAGAACTCTAGTATTCTAGTAGACTTGCAAATTGCAAACATCACACTTCAATCAAACTCACTCTAGAATTCGAAACAAAATGCAATCATTAGGTCTGAAAGAGAGAGTAGCATTGCATAAAAGAAAATTGTCTCCAACCAATAACTACTATGTCTTAACAAAATTTGCCCAAGGAACTCTTGCATTCTTTACTCATCCTCCTGGCTGCGCAACCTGGCCAATTTGTTAGTCACAGCAATGTCCAATTGGGCAGCCCGCTCAACAATGTCCTTTCTTTTCTTGGTGGATACATTGTGTGCGATCTCAGCACAGTATATCCTGGCAACACGAATAGACAACAGTCAGATGCTCAGGTGTAAAGCATACAAAGATTTAGAATGGATGTATCAAAGAGCATTGACAGAAACCTGTTGTGCATCATCAAAAGTTCAAGCTCCTTAACATTGTGCACAACAAACTTCTTGAAACCATTGGGCAGGTAGTGGCGGGTCTTTTTGTCTGAGCCATAACCAATATTTGGCATCAAGGTGCATCCTTTGAACTTTCTCCTGACACGGGAGTCGATACCCTTGGGCCTGCGCCAATTTGTCTGAAACATGAAAAAGAGCCAGTGAATAAACTTATACACCAAATGAGCCACCCACCATTAAATTGTACTTAAGAATAGAGGTTAAGCAACAAAAATGCATGGAAGGAGACTTGGTGAACTTATATCCTTCTTAAGCACTACAGCTACCATAGAATGATCAGAAATCATAGCCCATGCAAAGTATACCATTATGTATAAGTATAACCATAGCATTGTTTATACTGTATCATAACAAGATGATTCAATTCGGTCATTAACATGAAACATAGAGATTACGGTAACAGGGTTTTATCATACAAAAATGTCAATACTTGAAATTAAAAGATGGAGAATAAAGCCCACTAGGCCAAGATATCCATATTAAAAATGATAAAAACATAGATGAAGACTACATAAAGTATCCAAGCACATTAAAATGCACATTTCACCGCCAAAATACAAATTTTGTAAAGGGTGTAGTCAAGTAAAGTTATATAAACTAGAATTGATTCATCCTAAACGCCTAAAATTATAAACATGTAATATTACTTCAAAAGTGGAGGTATGAATAAAATTCTAACATTACACTCTTTTCCATCACTTTGAGTACTTTCTTTCATTAGCACCCAATTATTCAACCCAAAATGAAACAATTTAATCTTAGTGTTTCCAAAAGACAACTATCAGAGGCGATAAGAGAGATGGTTCACGAACAGTATATTGGAGTAGGCTTTACCTTCACAGAGACAAACCGATCACTCTGATGTCTCTTGAATTTCTTGACTCTCTTCTTCACAATCTTCTTGTCCAGCAATGGAACTGCCATGTCTTCTGCGGTCCAATTCTTATATTAGGCAGGACAATTAGTTAATAAGCAATATTTTGCATGGCTAACATATTAGTATATCCCAAATTCTTTCATATACTATCTAAACAAGACTCCACACGGTATGATTGGCAGGCTGTTTAATAAGTTTGAAAACAAAAAAGACAAGCCTAATTGACAAATCAACACTACTCAAACTCCAACATAAAGAATATTGCTGTACGAAGATCCACTTTCAGAAAAGACAAAATCCAAATCTATAGCGTCTATTTGAAATCCCGGAGGGGCAGAGCATCTAGAATGCAACTCCAACTTAGGTAGGATCAAGTTACAGCCTTGAGCAAGCGTTATATATACCATCAGCCTCATATAGCTAAATATCTATCCTAATTTGACCAACCTGCATCGCGAAACGCTGCTTTCATAAATCAAGAGAAAAATTACACAAAATAATAGATTGTTAGAAATCAATGCAAACTTAATAATGTTACAAGTGTTATTAAATAGAATATTTTAGAATAATGAAGAAATGGACTTGTGTAGAAGTCCATAGAAAAATCTAGATTAAGTATTAAAATAATCTTATTAGAATATTCTAGAAAATGGGGGAGTAATATAGAATAATCTAGAGAATAATTAATTATGATATTCATAGAATTCTCTAGAAACTTGCTCACCCTATAAATAGGGGTGACCCCCCCTCATTTGCAATAGTGGTGAGTTGAGTGATGTAGAAGTGTGGTAAGGAGAGTAGAGAAGATGTGTGTGATGAGTTGAGGTGTAGTGGTGAGTTGAGTGAAGAGAGTGAGTTGAGTAGTATTGTGAAGTGTTGAGTAGTGAGTGTTGAGTGGTGAGTGTTAAAGGAGTGAAGAGTGTTATAATTGTGTTGTGTATTTATAAAAGTGTTCTTTTTATTTAAGTCTCTCGGTTAAGCCTTGGTTTGTTAAATTCTTGGTGCACTTGTTTTAGTTATATGGTCGGCCCTGCCGCCTAACTAATATATGGTCGGTTATACCGCCTAATGATATATGGTCGGTCCTGCCGCCTAAGTATCCTTGTGCACTAAGGATTTTAGTTAAAGGCTAACCAACATTAAAGAGTTGGTGTTGTGTGAGTGAATTGTCATAGGTCCTCTAAAGTGTGTGTGTTTGTGTTGGTATCAGAGCTTATTTTCCCAACATAGCTGTTCAGCAAAACAGTAAACGAATCACCCGGCAGCGAATCCCCGTTAAAATTAACAAAAAGATGAAACAGAAATAGAAAAGAATTACTACAAAAGAACAAATAGAGTAAATCTTTGTTTTGAATCACATTCACGGGCGAAAGAGAATCACAAATACAAAAGACAGGCCAACCTGGCGGCTATGCGGAGTAAAGAGACCCTGCGTACTGTGGTGCAAGGGAAGGATGCAATGCAACGATAAGAGAAGAAAAAATTAGGGTTTCACGGCTTTATACTGGGCTTGGGTTTAAGACAAGAGTCCAAACCGTTAGTTTTTGGGCCCATAATCCAGATGTGCTTATTAGCCCATAATTCAAAATTATTATTGAAAAAAACCTTCATCCAACAATAAATAAATTAGTGTTATAATATAAAATACTCCATCCGTATTCAAAAAAATTTAACATTCCCTGTTTCACGCAATTCAATATACATTTTTAAAGAATAATATCTCAGATTTTATAAAATAAAAAATTAAAAGATTTTAATATTATAAAACTACATGATTAGACGAATCTAACAAGATCTCACTTCACTATATTTTATCTTATGTAACTGTGTGAAAAAATAGAATCAAAGTTATTCAATAAATAGTGTTTACTATGCAAATATCAACATTAATAAAATATGGAGGAAGTATAATTGTAGTATTAATATATATATATATATATATATGTGGAGACACTGTGTAGTGGTATATATATTAGAACGTAAAGTTAATGAAAGAAAAAGTGGTGATGGAGAGCACCAGAGAGAGAGGAGGAGAAGTTGATTTAATAGTGTAGTCAGTAGTGTAATAACTAGAGAGATGGGCAGAGAGATGGGCAGGAAATAATGAACACTGGTCACTTATTCTTTGTGTTTCAATACAATACAAGTGGTATATTTATAGGCCTTCTGCCGACACTACAGTAACGAGTTTTTATTTATTGCCTCCGTCTGCCGACATTCACATTTATTATATATATAATACTCACTCTTGAATGTCTAATATACAAGGATATGCCTCGTTAAAACCTTACTAGATAAAAACCCTCTTGGAAAAGAAAAATCTAGTGAAGAAAAAAGAGTACATGATTCTTGTATATTTATTTCTCCCTCATATCAAAGCATCAGTTGAGATTCTTTAATCGACGCATCCCGAAACTTTTCACCAATATCTCGAATGTTGATGTTGGTAGTGCCTTGGTAAATAAATCTGCAAGATTATCAGCTAAACGGAATCGTTGCACATCTATTTCACCATTTTTCTGCAGATCATGAGTGTAGAAAAATTTTGGTGAAATGTGTTTTGTTCTATCTCCTTTAATATACCCTCCTTTCAATTGTGCTATACAGGTTGCATTATCCTCGTATAAAATTGTTGGGGTATTTTTTCTTCAGTAGCTATGCCACAATTTTTCAATATATGGTGGATCAAAGATCGCAACCCTGCACACTCTCGACTGGCTTCATGGATTGCTAAAATTTCAGCATTATTTGAGGAAGTAGCAATCAAAGTCTGCTTTATTGATAGCCATGAAATTGCAGTACCACACATAGTCAGTTTGAGATTTGGCTTTATGTGGATCTGATAAATAACCAGCAACAGCAAAGCCGATTATTTCATGTCGAGAATCATTTGGGTAAAATAACTCAAGATCAATAGTTTCTTGGAGATAGCGAAATATATGTTTAATTCCATTCCAATGTCGTCTTGTAGGAGATGAACTAAATCTCGCTAATAAATTTACTGCAAATGATATATCTGGTCTAGTGCAGTTTGCGAGATACATTAAAGCACCTATGGCACTTAAATATGGGACCTCTGGTTCAAGAATTTGTTTACCTTCCTCTTGTGGTCTGAACAGATCCTTTTTTATATCAAGTGACCTTACGACCATTGGAGTACTCAATGGATGTGCTTTATCCATATAAAATCGCTTTAATACTCTCTGAGTATACGCTGTTTGATGGACAAAAGTTCCATCATTTAAATATTCAATTTGCAATCAATGCATGATTTCGTTTTACCAAAATTTTTGATTTCAAACTCTTTTTTTAGGTATTCAACAGCCTTTTGGAGCTCCTCTGGAGTTCCAATCAATTTGAGATCATCAACATAAACTACAATTATTATAAACTCTTGTCCATTTTTCTTAATGAAAATACATGGACAGATTGGGCCATTTGTATAACCCTCTTGTACCAAGGACTCATTGAGTCGGTTGTACCACATTCTCTCGGACTGTTTCTTTCCACATACGGATTTCTGTAATTTGATGGAATATATATGTTTAGAATTTGATTCATATGTCTCTGACATTTTTAATCCCTCTGCGACCTTCATATAGATATATGTATCTAAATTTCCATATAAATACGCAGTAATAACATCCACCAATCTCATTTCAAGATTTTGATGGACTGCTAAACTGATAAGATATCTATATGTTATTCCATCCATTACCCGGGAATATGTTTCATCATAGTCAAATCCTGGTCTCTCTGAGAACCCTTGAGCAACTAATCTCGCTTTGTATCTGACAATTTCATTTTTGTCATTTCTTTTTCATGAAAAGACCCATTTGTATCCAATTGGCTTTATATTTTCTGGTGTTTTGACAATCAGTCCAAACACATTTTGTCTAGCCAGGGAATCCAATTCGGATTGGATTGCATCTTTCCATTTTGGCCAATCTTTTCTTTTCTGACATTCATTAACCGATTTTGGTTCATGATCCTCGTCATCATTGATAATGTCAAATGCTATGTGGTATGAGAATACATTATCTATGATAATTGCATCTCTGTTCCAAACATTTCTGCTTGTGACAAAATTAATTTATATTTCATTATTTTCAATTTCCTGCTCCTCTGGAGCTGCTATTTGCTCTTCAACAGCTTCTCTTTCCTCTGGATTTTTTTTTTGTAATTTTGTCACTTTCAATGATATGTGATCCTCTTTTCTTTCGAGGATTTTTATCTTTGGAACCTATTGATCTACCACGCTTCAAGCGTGCAGTAGACTCATCTTTGGCACTTGTAATTGGTCAATCTGGGACGTTAAGTTTGATTGGAACATTTCCTGCCGGTATAAGAGATTTTGTTACTCTTTTAGAGTCGCATAATGCGTCCGACAATTTATTTGCAATATTCTGCAAAAGTACAATTCTTTGTACTTCTAGTTCACAATCATTTGTACGAGGATCAAAGAAATCTAATGGTGTTTTCCAGTTGATTTTTTTTTCTTTCTTTGGTTGATTTTTATCTCTCCCTAATGTCGGGAAATGAGATTCGTCAAAATGACAATCTTTGAATTTCGCAGTAAATAAATCACCAGTTAATGGTTCAAGATACCGAATAATCGATGGTGATTCATACCCGACATATATTCCCAATCTACGTTGGGGACCCATCTCTGTGTGCTGAGGTGGTGCAATCGGGACATATACTGCACAACCAAATATTATGAGATGGGATATATTGGGTTCATGCCCAAATGTTAATTGTATAGGGGAGTATTCATGATAATGTGTCGGTCTCAACCGCACCAAGTTTACTGCATGTAGTATTGCATGCCCCCAAGCTGTCAATGGCAATCCAGATCTAATTAATAATGGTCTGACAATTAATTGTAAATGCTTTATAAGCGATTAAGCGATTCAACAAGTTCATTCAGTGTATGGACATGAGCAACAGGATGCTCAACTGTGATGCCAATTGAGATGCAGTATTCATCAAACCTCTGGGATAAATATGCACCAGCATTATCCAATCGGATATTTTTTATTGTATAATCGGGGAACTGTGCTCGTAATTTAATAATTTAAGCAAGTAATTTTGCAATCGCATAGTTGCGAGATGATAATAATGATACATTGGATCATCGCGTTGATGCATCAATTAGCACCATAAAATATTTAAATGGTCCACATGCGGATCTATAGGTCCACATATATCGCCCTGATTTCTTTCAAGAAAACTAGAGCTTTCAGTTACCACTTTTGTTGGTAAATGATTGGAAATCAATTTTCCTTGGGAGCAAGCAACATATATATAATCATTATGTTGCAGTAATTTTTGTCTCTTTAATGAATGGCCACGACTATTGTAATAATTCGCCTCATCATTGTAGAGCCAGGATGGCCTATGCGTTCATGTCATATCATATATTCATCAGTAAGTCTAAGGCTTCCAATAGACATCTGACCTATTTTGGGATGATATTCATTAATGGACCTTCGGCCTTCAATAAACCTCTGGTTTATTTGGGGAATATTAGACCTGTGGTCTAAGTGAATTTTCAGTTGTATTTATCTTTGAAAAATACAATCCAGAAAACAGAGCTTGTAATTTTTTCAATACATCTTTCTTACCATGAGTGACATTTGTAATTAATAAATATTCGACATTCTCTGAAGTCGATGTCTCGAGATGATACCCATTTTCTCGGATATCTTTAAAACTTAACAAATTTCTTCGAGACTTGGGAGATAGGAGTGCATTTTTAACAATTAATTTTGTTCCCTCTGGGAAAATAAGGTTGGCTGTGCCAATTCCTTGTATAATTTTTGCACTATCACATATTGTGTTATGTTTGTATCTCCCATTTTCAAATTTGAAAAACACCTTATGTCTTTTAGTATCGTGTGCGTTGAAGCACTATCAATAAGACATATATCATCACTTTTAAAATTCCCCATTTTGCCGGAATTAAAACAAGATATCATTAATATCAAAATAAGATTTAACATAAGTGAGACAACACAATGCATAGATAATAATATAGCACACATGCAAAAGTAAAAGAAAGATACAAAAGTTCAAAGCATAATAAAAATAATAGTACACCAAAACAATTAAACTAAATCGTTATGGGGACGTTTGGAACATTGTACTATACTATGGTGTATTGTACTATTTAATGCGGCTGTATTGTATTATGATGTATTGTATTAAATTAATGTTGTACATAGTGTTTGGTGTTAATGTTGTATTACATCATCATATATTATATTTTAAACAACTAAATAAAAAGAAATTTTTTCTAATTTATTAATAAAATATTTTATAGTAGTTGACTAGACATTGGGCGAAAATTTAATTTTTCTATTCCCAATTAAAAATAAATAAATAAAGACTCCAACTTTCAAAATCTAATGTAAAATATACGGCGTTTCCTCCCTATTTAACCGTTGATTTACAGATCTCCATTTCAGTTAGCATAGATAAAATCATAAAATAGTCTTTTGGCATATTACAAAAATAATTACATTTAATTAAGTGATATCATTGATATATATTATTTGTATAATGAGTTAATCAATGTAACACCCCGGTTTTGGTAACCCAGGCTGGGATGCCACCGCTACACCTCCCTAGCAAGACGCGGTTTCTCCGAGCTCGCTAAATAGATGCAAGGCTATGGTTTTTCAGAATTTAAAATATTCAAACAGCTCATTCATATATAATTTAAAAATAATACATCAAAGTTGCAGCGGAAATATAAGCTGTGCAGCGGAAATAAAGTTTATGCAGCGGAATTTAAAATATAGGGCCGACATGGCCAAAACACGGGTTAAACAGGCCCGTTCATGCAAGTCATAATTAAATGCAGGAATTTAAAATAGAGATTTCCCCAAATGTTCCCATGTATGCATATGATGATGCATAATCCTCATACTCTGAAAGAAAAAGGGGATAAACGGATTGGGTCAGCAAAACGTACTGAGTAAGTTAACACTTAGCATGATTTAGGGGTTTCAAAGCCTTTAATTAAATTTAATAAAAAGATGTTTGTAGGTAATACACAAATTAAATTAATCATCCACTAATAAATAAATGGCAAAATTTTAAACAAGGATTTCTACATGATCGTAATTCAACTTACATAGTAAAATGATTTGCAAGGCATAAATAAATAAATACTTAAAAACATTAAATCTTTTATTTTCCCGTTACGTAACCATTTCTCAATATTTTGTATAGCCGGTGATCCGGCGGCCGCAGCCGTGTCGTATTTCAAGTATTTCATTGGCCGTTTTGGCACAGTTTCTCATAACGTTCACCCTCGGCCGTTTTGACACGAAGCGAAAAGCTAGGGGGGGCACTCCATCGAGCACTCACCCCCTACATAGGTCACACTCGTCCGTCTAGGCACGATGCGAAAAGCTAGAGGGGCACTCCATCGAGCACTCACCCCCTACATAGGTCACACTCGTCCGTCTAGGCACGATGCGAAAAGCTAGAGGGGCACTCCATCGAGCACTCACCCCCTACATAGGTCACTCTCGGCCGTTTTGGCACGAAGCGAAAAGCTAGAGGGACACTCTATCGAGCACTCACCCCCCTACATAGGCAAGTATCTCATATGTTTTAATTTAGTGTAATGGGATTTTTCAAAAGTATAGATATATCGTATTTCAACGTCTCGACCTTTTGTTTCGATATTTACAAATCTCTTCGATTTAAAAGTCATTTGGCGTCACATTTTGCGCCTTTTTAATTTAAAAATTCGTTTCAAGTCCGAAAAATCTGAAATTTTCACATTTATCCAAAACATCCCAACAAACAACTTTCATGTTTCGAGTTTTTTGGAAAAACGATGGGAAGCATGTCAAAAATCAAGTTTTCTACACAAATAGTATGCTGCCAAGATTCAGGTTTGACACTGTTCAAAGATTTGACTTTTTAACATATTAAATGGACTCGAAAAATTCTGAAATTTCATATGCACATACTAGACATGGTTTCCTACAACTTTTGTTTAGAACTCAAAGATTAGTTCGGACTAGAAATGATACAAATATGCTCATCAAGTTTGTTAAAGTAATCTGTCAAGGTTCTTGATTTCGGTACTAACGCAGATTGGATCGGCTCGGATTCGGAGGTCCAATCTCAACGAAAAATTCTAAAAACTTACAGTAATATTCTAAACTCATAGATCTACAATTCTTATGTTCAACACCAATCCTAGATCGGCCTAGATCCAAGGTCAAAATGGCTAACAAGATCGAGAGTGAAATCTGCCAAGTTCTACGTTCAAATATTATTTAGAGGTGTTCGGACTCGGATTTCGGGCATCAAAACTTAACGAAAAATTATGAAACCTTTACAGAATGTAGATCTATATCTTAGAAACACTTTTTATGTTTTGAGTTTTCTCGTTTGAAGACTTTTAAGGGTTCGAAAAATTCATCCGAAAACGCTGCGTCGGGGGTTTTTCGTGTTGAAAGATTTTAGAGTTTCTAAATCTCTATGTTTGGTTGCATTTTAAGTCACCCAAAACCATAGTAAGGTTAACTTACAGTGGGGATCATGTCTAGGACGTCTCTGGATTGATCGGGGCGCCCACGCTTCCTACGAACACGTCCCAATTACTTCACCTCCTCTCCGTTGGCCCCGAAACGAAAATGAAAGTGGAAAATCTAGGGTTAGATCGGGTTTTTGGACTTGAAAACTTTAGACGAAACCTATGAACGACTTACCAAGGATTAAGGACTGTAATCGATGATCTACACTCTTCCTTGGTCGTCGTCGGTCGCCGGAAACTCGTCGGAAGGTCGCCGGAAGTTCGTCGGAAAGGTGTTTTGGCTTTGGGAGAGTTTGGGAGTGAAGAAATGATGTGGGTGGATGATAATGGGGCTGGGAATCATTACATATCGTCCAAGATATGCTTCCCCCGTGATAGATCAAGATTCCCACCTTGGGCCCCGAAAAATTGGCGAGAAAGTCGCCAAAACGCGACAAAGCGCTGCTGCTATCAGGGTGGCGCGGGGTTGGCGTGCTTTTCCCCTAAAAGCCGCGCGGACAGCGTGCCAGACACGCCTGAACTTCGGTCCGGGCGGGTCGTGCGATCCGTCGTGCTTTTCCTCCTCTCTTTCGGAATTCTATCCCTCTATGCTCTCGGATTCCAATTCTCGGACTCTCTCCGGGTTCCTATTTTGTATCGTCATTTCCTTCGGATCTAAATTTACGTTTTGGCTCGAATTCTCGAGTTCATTAATATCGGGCTCCCGTGTAACGACTTGTGTAATTAAGTTTCTTCCGACTTCACGGGTTCTTGGAATTAAAATTCTTTTCCTTCTTGAATTTAATTCCAATTATTTTGACTCAATTCATGGAATGTCTTCGGGCTTCCTTTCCCTCTTTTATTCCATTTTGAATTTGAATCTATCGGTGTTTCATTTCCGAGCAATAATTTATTGTGGTAAATTATTTTCTTCTTCTCGGAGATATTTCGACATTGATCGGAATAAATTTTATTCCTTTGGACATTGATAAAAAATCTGGGGTATTATAGTCTACCCCCTTAAGAATCAACTTCGTCCTTGAAGTTGTGTTTCGGCTTTTCTCGCGCTAAGAGTTAGGGTCCTTTTGTTTATTTTATTATTTTGCGATATTGCGTTATTGAATTATTGTTCGATTGTTGATTGTTTGTTGTTTGATTATTGTTTGACTGAACCCAGAATTGAAATTTCCAAGTTGCCTACGTACCCCGTGAAGGGATCAAGTCATTACGTAGTTCAAAACAATTTGAATTTGTTTATTTGGGATACAAACTATTCGGGTTTCAAAAATAAATGCTTATGCATTCTTACGGGGTATTACATCCTCCCCCCTTAAGATTACAGTTATATCCCCATAACTGTCTACACATTATTCCCACGAAGGTTCGAGTATCGTCGCCTAGCACAGGTATGTCCGCTTTATTTACCACATTTAACGTCCCATGAGTCCCCCTTGGTTATTTGTGGCTAGTTAGGTCCAGCGACAAGGTCATCTCTTTTGGTTATATTCTTAATCTGGGTTCGACATTCTTTCATCCGATGTCCACGTCGACCACATCGGAAGCATGTGTCGGGTTGAGGGCATCCCCTCACCAGATGAGGTTGGTTACAGCTTAGGCATCGGGGCACGTAGCCTTTACGGGTGAAAATCCTTCTATTATTGCCTCCATCGTTGCCTTGGGCTGGTCCATTTGGGCCTTTGCGAAGTTTATTCCTACCCGAGTCATTATCAGCTCCGTGGTCCTTACCCCTCTTGTCTTGTCCTTGGGGACCTTGGCTAGACTCACCTATCGCCTTCCGCTTCAATCCCTGAACTCGTGCAACCGCTACCGCGCGATCATAAACAGCTTGCGGGTCAGAGTAGTGCACACCCATGATCACTTCCCTAATAGCCAGGTCTAACCCCGTCTCAAATTTCTGAGCCTTGTCGGAGTCAGTTGGTACTAGCCTCGTAGCAAATCGTACTAGCTCTTTGAATTTGGTGTAGTACTCTTGCACTGTCTGTGCGCCTTGCCTTAGGTTGATGAATTCCTCGTACTTCGCCGCTCTTGTGCTTAACGGGTAGAACCTCTCCCTTAGAACTTCTTTAAAATCTTCCCAAGTGTAGGCTTTCTCGTCTTCCACTAATTTCCTCTGGAGGTTTTGCCACCACTCATCGGCTTCACCTCCTAGGTAGTAAGTTGCTGCATGTATCTTTTTCTCATTAGGGCATTTGATAGCGTTTAAGAGTTTATCGAACGTACGGATCCACTCCTCTAGTTTGGCGGGATCTTCCTCCCCATCATAGTGTGGTGGTTGATAGGGATTTACCAAAGCTAGATAGTTGTTTCGAGCTACTGGCAGAGGTATTTGTTTCGAGCTACTGGCAGAGGTATTGCCGCTTGTGCCCTATGCGCCTCGGCGTTTCCTAATACTACGAGTACTTCTTCTACCATCCTTAAACGTTCATCCATGTTGTTGGGAAGATGAGGCGCTCGATTTCCTATGTTCGGAGGAATCTCATTGTTGTTAGGTGCGCTTGGGAGATTAGTGTCAGTGCCGTTTGGACTTACTTTCCTCGGCTTTCTCCTAGGTGCCATTTTCTGCTATTAAGCACGCGAAGATGAGTTCCTAAGTGAATCAAGATCTAGGACTAAGGCAACGTTAGTCTTAAGTTAGCGCTTCTAAGCCAAGACTCAAGGTCATGTCGAACACTAGAGTGAGAAGGTTATGTATCACATACGATTCACAAAAAAGGTTAGTACAGATATTTATGTATGCATATGCATATGTGATCCCCCCAATAAAAAAATTTTATGCATGCATTTATTTATCCATGGGTTTTAAAAATAAATTTATTCCATGGATAGATTAAAATAAGGATAAAAGGTTTGGGCCACTATATTGGGCCGAAAGAAATAAATTATTTGGGCTTTAAATAAAAACAAGATTATTGAGCCAAAATAATTGGGCTTATCATGATAATTAAATATTGAGCCAAAAATAATTAATCCTTGGGTTTAAAATATTACACTAAGTAAATAAAATTTTTGGGCTCAAAATAATAAACATTTGGGCTTTATTTAAAAAAAATACAGGTATTGAGCTATAAAAAAATAATTTCTTGGGCTTCTTAAAAATTTTTGGGCTAAAATTTTGGGCTTTAACTTCAAAATAATAATTGGGCTCTTTAAAATATAATACTAGTTTAGAAATGATAACTTTAAAAATAATAATACTTGAAGATAATAGTTTAAAAATAATAATAGTAACTTTAAAATATTCCGGGCTCTTTAAAATAGTAGTTTTAAAATATTTCGGGCTCTATATGAATGGGCTGTTTGAATATATTAAATTCTGAAAAACCATAGCCTTGCATCTCTTTAGCGAGCTCGGAGAAACCGCGTCTTGCTAGGGAGGTGTGGCGGTGACATCCCGGCCTGGGTTACCAAAACCGGGGTGTTACAATGTGGTATCAGAGCCCGAAATATTTTAAAGCTATTATTTTAAAGAAAATATCTGATACCACATTATTTTAAAGCTATTATTTTAAAATATTCCGGGCTCTGATACCACATTGTAACACCCCGGTTTTGGTAACCCAGGCCGGGATGCCACCGCCACACCTCCCTAGCAAGACGCGGTTTCTCCGAGCTCGCTAAAGAGATGCAAGGCTATGGTTTTTCAGAATTTAATATATTCAAAGAGCCCATTCATATATAATTTAAAAATAATACATCAAAGTTGCAGCGGAAATATAAGTTGTGCAGCGGAAATAAAGTTTATGCAGCGGAATTTAAAATATAGGGCCGACATGGCCAAAACACGGGTTAAACAGGCCCGTTCATGCAAGTCGTAATTAAATACAGAAATTTAAAATAGAGATTTCCCCAAATGTTCCCATGTATGCATATGATGATGCATAATCCTCATACTCTGAAAGAAAAAGGGGATAAAAGGTTTGGGTCAGCAAAACGTGCTGAGTAAGTTAACACTTAGCATGATTTAGGGGTTTCAAAGCCTTTAATTAAATTTAATAAAAAGATGTTTGTAGGTAATACACAAATTAAATTAATCATCCACTAATAAATAAATGGCAAAATTTTAAACAAGGATTTCTACACGATCGTAATTCAACTTACATAGTAAAATGATTTGCAAGGCATAAATAAATAAATACTTAAAAACATTAAATCTTTTATTTTCCCGTTACGTAACCATTTCTCAATATTTTGTATAGCCGGTGATCCGGCGGCCGCAGCCGTGTCGTATTTCAAGTATTTCATTGGCCGTTTTGGCACAGTTTCTCATAACGTTCACCCTCGGCCGTTTTGGCACGAAGCGAAAAGCTAGGGGGGCACTCCATCGAGCACTCACCCCCTACATAGGTCACACTCGTCCGTCTAGGCACGATGCGAAAAGCTAGAGGGGCACTCCATCGAGCACTCACCCCCTACATAGGTCACACTCGTCCGTCTAGGCACGATGCGAAAAGCTAGAGGGGCACTCCATCGAGCATTCACCCCCTACATAGGTCACTCTTGGCCGTTTTGGCACGAAGCGAAAAGCTAGAGGGGCACTCTATCGAGCACTCACCCCCCTAGATAGGCAAGTATCTCATATGTTTTAATTTAGTGTAACGGGATTTTTCAAAAGTATAGATATATCGTATTTCAACGTCTCGACCGTTTGTTTCGATATTTCCAAATCTCTTCGATTTAAAAGTCATTTGGCGTCACAGTTTGCGCCTTTTTAATTTAAAAATTCGTTTCAAGTCCGAAAAATCTGAAATTTTCACAGTTTATCCAAAACATCCCAACGAACAACTTTCATGTTTTGAGTTTTCCGGAAAAACGATGGGAAGCATGTCAAAAATCAAGTTTTCTACACAAATAGTATGCTGCCAGGATTCAGGTTTGACACTGTTCAAAGATTTGACTTTTTAACATATCAAACGGACTTCAAAAATTCTGAAATTTCATATGCACATACTAGACATGGTTTCCTACAACTTTTGTTTAGAACTTAAAGATTAGTTCGGACTAGAAATGATAGAAATATGCTCATCAATTTTGATAAAGTAATCTGTCAAGGTTCTTGATTTCGGTACTAACGCAGATCGGATCGGTTCAGATTCGGAGGTTCAAATCTCAATGAAAAATTCTAAAAACTTACAGTAATGTTTTAAACTCATAGATCTACAATTCTTATGTTCAACACTAATCCTAGATTGGCCTAGATCCAAGGTCAAAATGGCTAACAAGATCGAGAGTGAAATCTGCCAAGTTCTATGTTCGAATATTATTCAGAGGTGTTCGGACTCGGATTTTGGGCATCAAAACTTAACGAAAAATTATGAAACTTTTACAGAATGTAGATCTATATCTTAGGAACACTTTTTATGTTTTGAGTTTTCTCGTTTGAAGACTTTTATGGGTTCGAAAAATTCATCCGAAAACGCTGCGCCGGGGGTTTTTCGTGTTGACAGATTTTAGAGTTTCTAAATCTCTATGTTTGGTTGCATTTTAAGTCACCCAAAACCATAGTAAGGTTAACTTACAGTGGGGATGATGTCTAGGATGTCTCTGGATCGATCGGGGCGCCCACGCTTCCTACGAACACGTCCCAATTACTTCGCCTCCTCTCCGTTGGCCCCGAAACGAAAATGAAAGTGGAAAATCTAGGGTTAGATCGGGTTTTTGGACTTGAAAAATTTAGACGAAACCTATGAACGACTTACCAAGGATTAAGGACTGTAATCGATGATCTACACTCTTTCTTGGTCGTCGTCGGTCGCCGGAAACTCGTCGGAAGGTCGCCGGAAGTTCATCGGAAAGGTGTTTTGGCTTCGGGAGAGTTTGGGAGTGAAGAAATGATGTGGGTGGATGATAATGGGGCTGGGAATCATTACATATCGTCCAAGATATGCTTCCCCCGTGATAGATCAAGATTC
Organism: Hygrophila difformis; assembly: GCA_030278955.1. Lineage (NCBI taxonomy): Eukaryota > Viridiplantae > Streptophyta > Magnoliopsida > Lamiales > Acanthaceae > Hygrophila > Hygrophila difformis. The sequence continues at coordinate 36,289,567 of JAOANR010000013.1, read as the reverse complement.
CCACCTTGGGCCCCGAAAAATTGGCGAGAAAGTCGCCAAAACGCGACAAAGCGCTGCTGCTGTCAGGGTGGCGCGGGGTTGGCGCGCTTTTCCCCTAAAAGCCGCGCGGACAGCGCGCCAGACACACCTGGACTTCAGTCCGGGCGGGTCGTGTGATCCGTCGTGCTTTTCCTCCTCTCTTTCGGAATTCTATCCCTCTATGCTCTCGGATTCCAATTCCCGGACTCTCTCCGGGTTCCTATTTTGTATCGTCATTTCCTTCGGATCTAAATTTACGTTTTGGCTCGAATTCTCGAGTTCATTAGTATCGGGCTCCCGTGTAACGACTTGTGTAATTAAGTTTCTTCCGACTTCACGGGTTCTTGGAATTAAAATTCTTTTCCTTCTTGAATTTAATTCCAATTATTTTGACTCAATTCATGGAATGTCTTCGGGCTTCCTTTCCCTCTTTTATTCCATTTTGAATTTGAATCTATCAGCGTTTCATTTCCGAGCAATAATTTATTGTGGTAAATTATTTTCTTCTTCTCAGAGATATTTCGACATTGATCGGAATAAATTTTATTCCTTTGGACGTTGATAAAAAATCTGGGGTATTACAATCAATTTTATCTTAGGCTGTGTTTGGGAACAAACACTAGCGATTAGCGTTTAACTTGTAAAATACATATTAAAAATAGTATAAAATCCTTTATATAGTAAACACTAATTACAGTAACCGCCATCTTCCTCAACTTTTAGCTTTCCAAACTCCAGACTCTAAACTCTAATTTAAAATTGAATTAACAAACACCATTATTCAAATTTAAAACTATTTTTCACCATTGAATTCAAACTCCATACTCTAAATTTCAAACTCCATACGCTAAAATTCTAATTATTTCCCAAACATACCCTTATACAGAATATTCCCCAATTCCACGTCCTTGCAGTCAAAAGTCAACACAACAAAACTAACAAACACGAAAAACCTTCAAATTCGGAAACATGAGTATTAATAATTTTTTACAGGAAGAGGTACATTCATCTCAAAAGGTTTAGTTCAATCCCAAGTTCCCGAAACGATTTATTGTCGGGTCATACCTATTATTTTAGCATAGTCTAGAGAAATGGTGAATTAAATTGGATTTGTGCGTTAGCTTTTTTTTTTTTTTTTTTAAGGAAATGGTTTGTGTGCTGGTGGTTGCACATGTATATATGATATTTGGATACTTTTATATAATGAGATATGGTATAAATGACATCAGTAATTGATTATCTAATATTTGGAGAATGACTCCATAAAATAGGTGCGTGCCAGAGGAGACATTCTTGCTTCGTCGGTGGGGTTGGTAGCATTGTCCGGGATCTTTCACCTTTTTGCCGCTGGTGTTGATTGAATTTTGACGCTGCTGTGAATACGACATGTCATGTGATGTTTGGATGCTTTTGTGTGATGTGTTATTGTGTTCATGTATGTGATGCTTGTGGATGTAAGATGATGCCTGAACGTGACTCGTATTGTCTTGTGATGCATTGGTGTTTGTATGTATGTCATTTTTGTGTGATGTCTAGTACTTCAATGTACATATTTAACACATAATATCTTCAATTGTATAAAAATAAAAATTATAAAAATTTGACATTTTAAAACTACACGATTAGACGAATCCAACAAGATCTCACTTGACTATGTTTTATCTTACATAACTATGTTAAAAAATTGAATCAAACTTATTCAATGAATAGTAGTAACTATTCACATGTTTCATTTATAAGAAAATGGAGGGAGTACTATGTATGTGATGACCATGCAAAGTATAAGCCATGGTTGAAAGGTCAACCTGTTATAAACATAAAGTTTTCCACAAACCTGCACCTACAAATTTATTAGTAGAAACTCAGCCTATAATAATAGCCTAATTATATTCAAATACAGATGATAGGGCCGCCAAGGGGCTTTTCGTGGGACTAAATATGTCTAGGGTTTCGCACGAGGGTCTGGCGGCGGGAGGTGGCCATGCAACGACACCGAAAAACTTACGTGGCGAGGGCACGCGACCGCCGGATGATAGGGCCGGCTTTTCGTTTCGGGACGTATTGCGACAGGAGGTGGGGGGTTCGTCGCCTGAGAAGGAGGATGTTCCGCAGGATGTCTGTAGGGACCTTATTGCCGAGAATCTGGTAAGGAAGACTACGGTTGAGGAACAACCAGGGCTAATTCGATTTGAGATTGATGATTCCATCTTTGAAGAGGCCTGTCGTCAGTGGGAGGGAGCGTTGGTGATTAAGGTTTTGGGTACTACTGTCGTCTACCCCATTTTGAAGGAAAGAATGGGGAAGCTATGGAAACTTCTGGGTACCTTTGACCTTATTGGAGTGGGAAACGGATGCTATGTGGTTCGGTTTGAATTTGAAGCAGACCGAGACAAGGTGAAGTCGGGGGGACCATGGATGTTGTTCGACCATTATGTTGTGGTCATGACGTGGTCGAATGACTTTGATCCGGCGACAACGCAGGTCAACAAAACCCTAGTCTGGGTGCGGCTGTATGGGTTGACGATCCCGTATTTTCGCAAGGACATTCTAACGGCATTGGCCTCGGGGACTGGCAAAGTTGTGAAATTTGACACGACAACGTTGAAGGCGGAGAGAGCGGAATTTGCTAGGGTGTGTGTAGAGCTGGATCTGGAAAAGCTGGTGTTGGGGAAGTTTCTGGAGCGTGATAGATGTGTTCGGGTGGCCTATGAGGGGCTACATTTTATCTGTACAGGGTGCGCCCACTATGGCCACTTCACTCGTGATTGTGGCAAACATAAAGCTCATGATCACGGTGGCAATACAGATGGTGGAGATCCAAGGATGGACGCTGGTGCGGATAGTCAAACTGCAAGGAATGATATTGGAAAGAATGTCGAGGGTATGGAGGTGGATACACATGATCAGCAGGATGTGGTGGAGGAGTTGTATGGTGATTGGTTGACAGTGGTGAGGAAGAGAAATAAATATAAGAAGAGGCGTGATCGTAAGGAATCTCAGGCCCCTCATAAGGGAGCTAATGAGAGGAATCCGGTGATGTCGGAGGGGGTTGAGGCTACTGCTAGGGACAAAGGTAAGCAGACGATGCCTGAAACTACTCCAAGGGAAGATACAACAAGGGAAGAAATACTAAGGAACCAACCTTCTTCCTCATGGTCGGGTGATACGGCCGGGGCCTTGGTTATAGCTAAGGGAAGTGGTAGTGAGAAAACATCGGGGGCCAAAAGGCCACGTAGGGTGTCACTGCCAAGGGGCTCTTTGCCATGGATAAACTCTAAGGGCTCAGGATTCCCGTTGTTGCTTACAGAAGCATGTGACGAGGTGGGTTCCGAGGCGAGTGATCATGATACCTGGGTTGATGCGGAAGGAGGGGGGATGTAGTGGGAGTGACGGCTCCCTGACCTACTTTTTCCAATTATTTTTTATGGAGTTTGTTGATTTCTCACTTATTTCTTGGAATGTAAGGGGAGTTATGAGTCGTAGTGCTCAACGGTGGGTTAGTACTTTATTACAGGAGTACAAGCCGGATGTGATTTACTTAATGGAGCCGCAAGGATCCTTTGAGCAGGTTAAGGCATTTTTTGAAAATGTTTTGGGATAGTGCATATTCAAGAGGCAGTAGGGCACACCGGGGGTCTATGGGTTTTGCAGGCGCAAGGTACATCCTTTGTGTGTAGGGTTGTCAATATCCAACCCCGTATTATCATGTTTAAAATTATAAGAGGTTCTTGCCTTTGGACGGTTTCGTCTATATACGCGGATCCGAATTATCAACGTCGAGTAGCTAATTGGGAGAGTCTGCGCCTAGGGGTGAGGAAAACTCGACTCGATACTCGATTAGACTATTAAATTTAAAAAATATAAAAGTAAAAAACTACTAGATACAATTTAAGCTTTATTAAACCTAACATACTTATATTTTGCAGCATAATAAGTAAAACTGCCAATTTAAATTCAAATTATATACTATCAGCCTAGCTAAATTTGGGCTTGAATTTTAAATTTTGTTACTGTTCAAGCTCGATACTCGATACTCGATCACCCTACTCTGCGCCAGGTTGCGGCTGAGAGGTCAGGGGCTTGGCTTGTGATTGGGGATTGGAATGAGATCGCTTCCAGTGAAGAGTTGGAAAGGCCGTTTTTATGGACACTCGGGCGGAAGAGTTTCGTCAGATGATGGAGGATTGTGAGTTGATGGTCGTCCCTACTGTTGGTCCGTCTGTCACATGGTCTAGGACGGTGGAGGGGAGGGGGGTGGGCTAAAAGACTCGATAGAGGGGTATCAAATATGGATTGGACATTGTTATTTCCAGAAGGCCGTATTGGTGTACTTCCTCGTTTGGGCTCAGATCATGCACCACTAAAGCTTACGTGCGGGAATCTGAGAGGCCATATGGGACCTCGGCCCTTCCGGTGGGAAGCGGCTGGGGCCACACATACGGAGTATGAAGATGTAGTTAGGAAGGGTATGCTCGAAGGTGAGGATATGGTGAGCTCATTGCAGCGAATTAAAGCATTATCTATTGAGTTTAATTCGACTACCTTTGGTAATATTGGCGAGCGGATCCGTGTCCTTAAGCGTCGAATTTTGGGCATTGAACAGGTCTTGGATAGAGTGGATTCAGCTTGTATGCGAAGGTTGGAAAGTGAACTTAAGGCAGAGTTGGAAGTAGCACTTTTCCAGGAGGAGCTACTTTGGTATCAAAAATCTAGGGATCGGTGGGTTAAATGGGGCGATCGCAACACTAAATATTTTCATGCTCAAACTAAGGTGAGAAGGAAGCTTAATCATATTTATGGATTGAAGGTTGAGGACGACTGCTGGACTACGGACCAAATTGAGCTTAAAGCCCATGCAATTGATTAATTCACACATATGTTTGCTCATGCCCCGGTGTTGGGTGTGGACGAGGAGATTCCGCAGTTGCTGCCTATTCCACTGGACTCTGCTGCTGAATTGGAAAAACCTTTTTTGCATGAGGAAGTGGATGTAGCTCTTAAGCAGATGCGTGATTTTGCGGCACCTGGGCCGGATGGGTTTTCGGCTTGCTTCTATAAGCGGTATTGGGGCCTGACTAGGGATGCAATGTATGGTCTGCTTACTCAAGTAGCCAATATATTCGAGATTCCGGAAGATGTATCCCATGCATTGATGTGTCTCCTCCCGAAAGTGGATATGCCTGTGAAGTTGAGCCAGTTTCGTCCGTTGTAACTGTGTAATGTTTCTTATAAGATTATTAAGAAAGTATTGGTTAATCGTCTCAGGCCAGTTTTATCTGATTATATTGGTCCGGCTCAGTCGGCCTTTTTAACTGGAAGGGGGACTTGTGATAATGGCATGTTGCTTCAGGAGTTGGTTTCCACTATGGAGAATCGGCTAGCTAGGTGTAGGGGGTGGTGATTAAGATTGACTTGGCCAAAGCGTACGACTCTGTCAATTGGTCTTTCCTGGAGCAATGTCTAGTGGAAATGAATTTACCGATGAATTGTAGTAAATTAATTATGGCTTGTGTGCGATCTACATCCCTCTCACTGCTATGGAATGGGGAAGTGCTGGACAAGATAAAATCGGGTAGGGGTTTGCGCCAAGGTGATCCCTTTTCGCCTTATCTTTTCATTATTATTATGGAAAAGTTATCTCGACTTGTGCAGGATGAGGTTGCTAAGGGTAATTGGCAGCCGGTTGTGTTGCGTCCAGGGAGAGTTGGTATATCACATATGATCTTTGCAGATGACTTGATCTTATGTTCACATGCTAATGAAGACAGTGTTCGGTGCATGGCGGATGTAATAAAGAGGTTCATGTCCAGGGCAGGTTTGGCTATTAATACGAGTAAGTCCTGTGCATTCTTCTCACCTTGATTAGAAGATGGTGTCTCGGGGTGGTTGTCTCAGTTTTTGGGTGTCGCTGCCACGAATGATTTAGGGAAGTATCTTGGGTTCCCCATCATTCATGGCCGTGTTCGTCAGGATCAGTTTAGCTACATTATTAGGAAATTGGAGGGTCATATTTCACTTTGGTCCGCCAAGTTTCTAAATAAAGCTGCAAGAGTTTACCAAAGCAAGGGCGGTGTTGTCCGCTGTGCCGGCATATGTGATGCAAATTCATTGGCTCCCCCGGGGGACTTGTAATGCGATTGATGCGTGTATCAGTCGTTGGGTGTGGAAGGGTGCCATGGATAAGGGTCTCCACCTAGTGAGCTGGAGGAAGATGTCTCGACAATGGAGGATTGGGATTGAGATCAGCCAGGGATATGAATACGGCTCTGCTTGGTAAGCAACAATGGCATTTTATCATGTCTTCGAACAAGCTATGGGTCGACGTCATGAGAGATAAATATGGGGTGCAAGGGCGGGAGTTCCCAGCCCACCACAGGCTAGGTTCAAAATTATGGAAGTCCATGATTCGGGTCTCGGAGCTACTTAGGGGCGGGTATGGGATAAGGATTGGTAATGGTCATTCCTCATTATGGTTTTCGCTGTGGTGGAATGGTTGTTGCATTGGTCCGATCATGCCTTTTGTTAACATTCATGATGTGAATCTAAGTATTAGGGATGTCGTAGATGGCTCTGGTTGGAAGTTGGAGATGTAATACACCTGGGTTCCTGCAAGTATTAAGGAGCAGATTCAGTCGATGCCAACACCAGTTTTGAATCCCTCGACGCCGGACTTGCTTTATTGGAGATTAGACAAGAGTGGTACTTACTCAGTGGCTTCGACTTATAAGCTATTAACTCAGCCAGAATTGGGTGGAACGGACTCATGGGCTTGGATATGGAAAGTGGATATACCGGAGAAGATGGGTATGTTGATGTGGCTTAATGGACATTATTCGGTGGTAACCAACTTATTGAGGCATAGGCGTGGGGTTGCATCATCCCCGCTGTGCATGGTTTGTGGACAGGGGGAAGAAAGTTGGCAACATGCTATTTTCCTTTGTCCTTGGGCGTTGGAATACTGGCGGGTTTGTGATATAGAGGAGACGCGTGAGGTTGCTTCCTTGGTGAGGGGAGAGTACACTCATTGGTTGGAGTATTGGTACAAGAAGCACAAGGCCTGGTTCCTAGCTGTATTGTGGACGAGCTGGTTGGAGCGTAACTCTCGAGTGTTTAAGGGTAACTGCCACCACTACAATCAACTATGGTGGAAGGCGATGAGGCTGGCAGGAATGATGGAGGCGTCGGCTGAGCTGTTGGTGTCCCGTATCACGGTCCCTATGATGGTCATGTGGAATGAAGGTGGTGGCGATGAGGTTGTGGTTCATGTCGACGGATGTGTCTTGAAGGATTCTCGCCGGTCGGGATTTGGTGTTGTTTGTCGTAGTGCGAGTGGTAATTGGATTAAAGGGGCAGGTGGTGGGCATGGTGACCGGAATATACTGGATGTGGAGGTGTTTGCTATTTGGAAAGGTTTGGAGTTGGCGATGGAGTGTGGTGGTAGAAGAGTGATGTTATATTGTGATTATTTGGAGGCGGTTCAGTTTGTGATACGCATGGTGAGCTAGTATCATCTTTTGTGGCCTCTTGTGGATGCAATTAGAAGGTGCAAAGAGAGATTTGATAAATGTGATATTATGCATGTATTCAGGGAATGTAATCAAGCTGCGGATTATTTGGCTAAGGAGGCGGCTAAGTCGGAGTTATTTTATACTACTTGGTCATTCCCGCCGGACGGGTTGGTGTCGATTTTGGAGCGCGATAAGGATGGTCGGGGTACCTCAGGCACTGATCTGTTAGGTGCTTGGAATTTCTTTTCTTTGATGTCGTCTTGTTTTCCTTTCTTTTAGCTCGCCTCTATGGCTGTAACAAAAAAAAATCTGAATTTTTTTTATATTTTTTTAAAGAAAGGAGTGGAAAAAATTATTTTCATAATTAGTGGTAATAATTATAGAGGTTTTGTTAGGTAAAGTTTCTTATTATTTTCAAACAAGTTTCTTATTATACGTTTTGTTAGGTAAAGTTTCACTCTTTTCTTGGATCACAAAATAAGTCAGTAATTACTAAAGGTGCTATTAGACAATTGTTTCTCATATTACATCTCTAATTTTCTTTTATTTTCTTTCTTCTTTCTAATATTATAAGTAGCTACATAAATTTATCGATTTCTAAAATGTTGGATATATATATATATACACACATATTACTAAAGATATAAAAGGTTATCAAAAGTCTAGGTCCTATCAAATTGTAACAGTTGGTAATTAATTATGCATACTAACAAGTGAAAATATTATTTTGTATGTTTAAGAATCTTGTAAGGTGATTCGTAAAATATAGTACAAAAACATCACAATTAAACTTAAATAATAGTATATTATGTTTTTCTACACATCATATACTCACTCTGCTTATTTTTTTTTACTTAACCCATCAGACATTTAATGCAATTCAATATAATTTTTTTTGTCGTTAATAACTCAAATTATATATAATAAAAATTATAAAAATTTGATATTATAAAACTAGACGATTAGACGAATCCAATAATATTTCATTTGACTATGTTTTATCTTATATAACTATGCAAAATAAATTGAATCAAAGTTAATGAATATTACCAACTATGCACATGGTGAACTTAAAAAAGAACGGAGGGAGTATAAGGGATTACAAATTGCTATTAAGTTCAAAACTAAAGTAAAAAAAGTCATTTTTATGTCAAAGCATAAATCAATCTCCGAGATGAAAATTGAGAGCAAAATTGATACGAATGATTGTATCAAGATCCTAAAATCAGGATTGAGATGGTTGTATCGAAAGATCCTAATAACGTAGTAGGATCTTAAGAAGAACCGAGATATTAATAATTATATATGTATATGTATACACACACACATATATGAGATATTTGAGAGTAAAAGGATCCGCTAGCGGGATGTTTCAAAGTGAACGAATCCACTATCCGCTAGCTCCGAAATATTCCTTATATATGTATTCTTAATTTCGCATGCAAGTATTTAATTATTTATTTATCAACACTACAAGAAAAAATCCAATTACCGACCACCATAGTCCGGGTCGGATTTACCGATCCATTACCGACTCCATTTTGGGGTCGGTAATATGTAGCCGTTATTGGGACCCGGGGCATTCGACAACCAAAACACCGACCACAATTAATGTGGTCGGCGTTACCGACCCCAATTTGGGGTCTGTAGTTGTTTTCAATTTTTATTTTTTATTTTTATTTTTTTCCCCATTATTTTATTATTTATTTTATATTTTTATTAAATATTTTTTATTTATCTAATTTAATTATTTATTTATTTGAGCCAATTAATTATATATTAATTTTATAATTTAATTATTTATTATTTATTAATTTAATTATTGAATTCAATAATTTAATTAATTAATTTTATTTTAGTTTTTTTTGCGCAAAAATTTATTTTAATTTTTGACTCATAGTATTTTTTATTAAAAATAAATTTATGTTATTATTTATATTTATTTAAATTTTTGAATTATTTTATTTAATTCTTTGATTTCAATATTTTTATTTATTTAATTTAATTTTATATTTTATTTAATTAATAAATTCTTTATTATTTAATTAATAAATTTTAGTTTATATTTTGTATTTCAGTTTAATTAAGTACAAGAAAAAGTTAATTTAACGACCAAAATTCACGATCAAACATATTGGGTCGCTATTACCAATCGAATTAGCGACCGAATTATTCATATTAATTATTGAATTTAATAATGCATATGTTATTTTTTAATTATGAAATTTAAAATTTTTTATTTATATAATTTGAAGAATATTTAATCATATTCGAATGTTTTAATTAGTGTTTTAATTAATTTTACCCATTTAATTTAATTTTATGTTTTAATTAATTAATTAATATCAATTTTTATATTAATCTTTAAGTTATTAATTTACACATTTATATATAAACTATTATATATATTTAGCAAATTGCATATGAGAACATAAAAGTTCTGTATCCGGATGGCACGCGCGGGTGAGAAATCCACTTCACCTGGGTTCGAATACCCTCTTCAGCATTTAGGGAGGAATTAATATATATAACATGTGGCGGCTTCCCATTAGTGGTGCAAAGGGGTAGCCCAGCTTGTTAGGGTGTGGCTAGGTGATGATGAGGTTGTGGGTTCGAGCTCTCCTGAGCACATTTTATTTCATATTAGAGATTTACCGACCCCAAATGAGGTCGGTAATGGGGTCGGTAACTTCGGGTCCCCGAGGTCCCTAGACCTCGCTTACCGACCCCAATGTTGGTTGGTAATGGGGACGGTAATTTTAGCGACCCACATAGGGTCGGTATTGAAACTTTTGACAAGTTTCACTAACACGAGTATATTTTTTTTTTATAAAATATAACAGGTTTGATTTTATTAAATGGAAGGAGTTATGATTCATGGGAAAGGGGTTTAAGGCTATGTTTCACTTTTTATTACTCATGAGGGGAAACTTTGAGTTCAAACGTTATGGACCTCCCCGGCATGAAACTTTGACAATTTCGTGCCTTGAAGATCCTTGCCATGAAACTTTTGACAAGTTCCCACTACATGAGTATTTTCTGAAAAATCATAATTCTGGTTTTCAATTTTATTTAATGAAACCAATTTACGGTGGCGGAGTTAGGATTAGGGATATATTTATAGGTTGTCACGTTTTTATTTACTCGTGTTGAGAAACTGTGCCCCCGAAAGCGCACGGAGTCAAAAATTGCAGTATTTATAGTAAGTACCGGATCGTTCACTGGAGGATGTGCGATGGAAGCAGGGCCCACGTCGTTTACTAAGATTTTCCACTCGGTTACTCGATTCAAGTTTGTGTTTGAATTACCAACTACTTGACAGAATTTAAACTAAGTTATGAGAGTAATTAAAATAAAGCAGATAAAATTATTCTAGAAAGCGAATTAAATTTAATCTAAGAAAGCAATAAAATTAATCTAAGAAAGCGATTAAGATTATTCTAAGAAAGCAGATTTAAGATGAGACAGAAGGGACAGAAAGAAAATAATAAAAATTGGACAAGATTCAGATGAAACACAGTTAAACTTCCATTTTGTTACGCAGATCTTAGCTTGGGATAATCCATCAGATAGCTAATCTCATGCTTCCTATACCATGTTCCCTTTAACAGACAGGTACTTACAGTAAGGATTTACATGCCTTAAGACAACAAAATCTAAGATACCTCAGATATATAACTGCCCCTGCGCAGAGGTATGTCATTTATATGTGGTGGATAAGCAACACCCGACAAATCATTAGTTGAAATGCCAAGTACGCTATCATTCTCCCATGTCACACCCAAAGATTCTAATCAAGCCCTGAACTATCCCTTAACTATCAGTCCTAGTAGCAGTTACACAACTCTCAATACAACCGAGTGACCTCTAACGAAAGCATTTAAAAGAAAGCGATAAAGAAAGCATTTAAAATCCTATCACTCGGAGGTTTTTTGAAAGTCTGACCCTGGTAGTAAAAGAAAGCCCCTAGTCGGAATGACTGGGTGTGGATCAAGAATTCCCTATTCTCGGTGAACCGCTCGCAGTGTTCACTTCCCGTCGGGTGGTTATGAGATACAAACTAATGAAACGACTAATAGATTAGTTCGTTCCGGATGCACTCACTCAGAACTCAAAAATAGGCTTTGGCAGAAGAGGATAGCAGTTGAAAGGAACTTAACCCTATCTCAGAAAATAACCAAGGCCCGAATGTTATTCCTCTAGTATTAACTATCACACCGTATTTGAATCCAAGTGGACTCTGAGTCAGTGCAATATTTAATATAAGATTTCCAACATACAACAATTTCGGAAAATAATAAATGTTTGAAAATCATTCCCTAAACAGGTACTAGACTCTCAATTAAAACACAGATCCTTTCAGTCTAGGTGAGACCTAATCGCTGACTCTGCTTCTAATTTCCCAAAATCAACCCCCAGTCGGATATGAATTAGTCATAACTGTGGAATTTATCCCTTACTCAGATCCGGATTTTATAAATGAATTTTTGTTGGAAATTTATTGTGAGACATCTGATTTAAATCAAGACTTCTATGTCCAAGGGAAGGATCCCAAAATAATATTGACCACAATATTTACATAATAATATCATGCATAATTTTATAAGGAAGTGTAAAATTAAATTAACCCAAAATATAAGGTGGGTTTAGACAGAAGTTGGAACACAAAGATGAAGTAGCCGGAGATGAGAAGAATTTTGGCTAAAGAGTGTGCCAGAAATAACTGGGGTGATCTGGACTGCAAACATCTGCTATCCAGTTCCCAATTATTCCAGATGGAATGATTTTTAGATAGAAAGAAATTCCAAGTGACGGTGACCACCGTCATTCAGCTCCATTTTGTCTGTGAATGGAAGAAAAACCCACATATTTTCTTGCTGTAATAATTCTCAAATAATGTTGGTCGACATCATTTAATAATACTACAACTTGAATTCAGGTTTGAAATTAAGATAAAGAAAATAAAACTGTATCCGGATAGGAATCAGCCGAGCAGCTATTATAATCCCGGATGGACGAACCGCCAAGGCTTCCACCGACCACTATCCGGACCATGCAAAATAACATCTAGTAATTAATATACAGACCACGAGCTAGTTTATCCGTGTGGGAATACCCGCCAACAATAGTCTGTTATATCTCTTACTAGCTGCTTCACACAACACGGGAAGGACAAAATAAATAAAAAAAAATAATTTTGGGTCATCTTGTATGAGAGACATTGGTTTCTCATGCAAGGGTATGGAATTAAATCCATAATTACTGTTTATGGTCTAAATAATCTCTCATTCCATAATTAATTAATTAATCACAGTCCGGATTATATACTTAGATCATTAGAGTTTAATTTTTGTAGAAGAATCTTTTAATGGACAATTGAACAAAGTTCTTTATATCAAATTAATCATGGGTTGAAATCATTGGATTTCAACCTCAAAATATTAACATAAAGGTTCAATTAATTCTTGGGATGAGACGGAGAATAAAATTTTGGCAAAAAGGGTGCCAAACCTGTCGCGAAACAGAGTTTGTGTCGCGGACCGTGGGTCCGCGACTGGGGGATCACGACAGAGAGGTGAGAAATAAGAGAAATTGGATGTTTTGAAAATTAGGGTTGTTGTGTCGCTAGACAAAAATCCGTGTCGCTAGGCGTGGCCCCGCGACAGGGGTCTAGCGACACAAGGTTTGAAAATTCAACAAGGGCATAATTCCTGTCGCGGAACAAGGAGTGTGTCACGGACCGTGGGTCCGCAACAGGGATTTCGCGACAAAGCCCTTCCAGAATAAATTTGCAAGTATTTGGGTCCTCTGTCGCTAATCAAGGAGTGATTTTTAAAAATTTTACAAAATTTTGGCAGCATAACGCCTAATATTGCATTGCAGGGGAGTGCGTTGTGATCCGTGGGATCACAACGGGAAAGTTACGTTGCAACCCGTGGGGTTACAACGTGATGCAATACAATATAGGAAATGCAATTTTAAATAAAAATGCACAAACACTTTAATACTATCCCTTTCTAGATCTAATGAACTAAAATACAAATAAAAATAAGCAACTAAAAACACTATCTAAAACTAAAGGAAAAAAAGCAAGAACAGGACACTAAGAAATAAAATAAAATAACACAAACAAGTACTAGTAGCAAAAAGGAGCAAACAGCCTAAGCTAGTACTAAAATTAAAATAACACCTACACTAAATCTATCAAGGGCCAAATATCAAGTGTTTATGCACTCATTAAAACTAAAAGAGCATTAAATCTAACTAAAATAGAAAATTTGGTCAAGTGACCAAAATATAAAAATAAAGCAATAAATATTATGGAAGTGATCCATAACAAATTTTTGTGAAACATTTTCTCATATAACATCAAAAACCAAAATATGGTTTAATCACACCCATTAGTTGAATGTTCAAACCATAAATTACAAACTGAAAATACAAATAAATATAAAAAGTGGCTACACTACTAGAAACCCATTTATTACTTAAATCTAACTAATTAGAACTGAAAATGAAAAATACATGGCCATGAAACCATCTATTCTAAAATTGCTTGGGAGCACAGTGGTGCCCCCAAGGTCAAAGAACAAAACTAATCATAAAAAATATGGGTGTGTAGCTGCTGTTCAAGGGGTTGGAAGGTTATATTTATAGAGAGTGGAAAAATAAGCCCTAGGCCCATTTAAGGCCCGTGTCGCTAAGCAAAATGTTGTGTCGCGAAACAGATTGGCTAGGGACACAACACATAAAATTGCTTTTAACTTCAGGACTTCCGTGCACAGGGGGACAGGAGCTGGAGTCCAAGGAGAAAAAGACAAAATTCTTGTTCCAATGGGACCTCCAGTCCGGGGACCTTGTGATTGATTCGACATGTGGGAATTTATTTTGGAGGGGTCACGTGAGCTGCTTGTCGCGGAATGCTGCTTTATTTTCTCTGTCTGTGTCGCGGAATGTGCCCCAGTCGCGGAGCATTGGTTAGCGACTGGGGTGCCTCTCTCACAGTCCTTAAACAATTTCTCTGTCCCTAGACTCCATGTCGCTATACATGGCATCGCGACCCGGATTTGTTTAGCGACCGGGGTCCCCAGGTTCGGATAAATTTTATCTCTCTTTCTTTTCTTCTCCCTCTCTTTCCTCATTTATTTTCTTCACTCTCTTTCCTCCATTCTCTCTTATCTTTATTTTCTTTCTTCTTCATTTTCTTTTCTTCCTCCATTTCTTCTTCTTTGTTTTTATTTTCTTTCCTCCATTTTCCTTCTTCCATTCGACAGCTTCCTCTTCATCCCTCATTTCCTTTCTTCAATTGTTCAAATCAAGGATGGGGTTTCCAGAGGGCAGCGACGGCGGAGAGGACGGAGGCAGCGGGGAGATGCGGCCGGAGCTTGGGGCTGTGACCGGAGGACGAAGGGGATGCGATGGGGGACGCGTGAGTGAGGGGATCCGGTGGCTCGATGGCAGGGCGGAGGTGGCGCGGCTGATCGGAGGTCGATGGGCGGCTGGCGGCAATGTGGTTGCGTTTGATTTTGTTGTGGTGAGTGGTCGGAAATGGAGTGTGGAAGGCGGAGGGTTTCGCCGGAGAAGGAGGTCGGAGAGGGAGGTGGAAACGGCGGCGGCCGTGAGGGTGCTGAGGGTGGATGAGGATGGTGGTGGAAGCTTGGAGGTTGAAGTTGAAAATGGGATGGAGGCGGCGACGACTGGACTGTGTTGGTGGTGGTTTGGACGCCGGGAAAAGGATGAGGGGAGATGGTGGTGACGGGAGAGCTTGAGAGGGGCGGAGGTTGAGACTGGAATGAAGCGGTGGTGGCACGAGGGCGGCGCTTGGAGGCGGAGCTGCGGTTGGTCGGAAATGGTGAACGGAGGGAGATGGAGGCCGGAGGTGGCGGATTTTGGTGGTGGTGGTGAGTGGTCGCCGGCCGGCCGGTGGCGGCGGCGGCAACAGGGGAATGGGTAGGGTTAGGGTTAGGATTAGGGTTGGGCTTGGGGTTGGATTGGGCTAGGGTGAGGAATGGTATTGGGCCAATTTTTGTGTTACTGGGCCGGATTGAATTAAATGGGATGTTGGACTGAAGGTGTTGGATTGAAATACTTGGACCAACTTGAATTTAATTGGCATGAGCCCAATCAACTGCAATTTAATTAAAATTAAGAGTGATTGGTGGACCAATATTTTAATTATAGCAGAAAACAGAAATAGAAATAGATAAACATAAAAATTAAAAATATATACATCAAAATATAAAATATAAAAATATAATAAATAAGGATATTTGCTCCACTTGATTATTTGGTTTGTGTTCCATTTAATGAATCCGTGTTCCACCGAATAGACAACACCGAACCAAAATTAATCAAGTGTAGGATTTTTAATATTTTTATCATGTTTTTGGATTTTTTAACATAAAATTTAATAAAAAAGCAATATTTTTGTGTTTCTCAATACCAGCTTATTATTTATACAAACTTGCATAAATCTGTTAAATTCGACTGCTTTCTTATTTAAATAAGACCGGAATGCGATCAAATGTCCGTATTAGACACGGAAATAGATTGAAAATAATGGTCAATTTTGGCCATTATCAGGTATCTCCCGACCCCCAGAATCTTTGGTCGGCGCCCGATTACCTACCATCATATTACCGACCCCCGTATGGGGTCGGTAATCCCCAAAACGACCCGTAAAACCTAGTTACCGACTCCATTTTGGGGTCGGTAAAATGAAATTTTCTTGTATTGCAATACAAGAGGGTTAATCACTACAAGAAAAACTCGATTCACCGACCGAAATCACCGACCGGCTGACCGGATCAGCAACCGCACTTATTGCGGTCGGTGATACCGACTGCATTACCGACCGCAATTGCGGTCGGTAACCTAGGGCTCTATTACAGCCCCAAATCATTGTAATTTGGCATTACACATTCTCCCCCCCTCCTCCCCCCAATTTTTACTCCCTCTGATCCCTCCCACAAACTACCGCCGCGCCGACCACCACTCCCGACTCCGACCACCGCCGACCATCTCCGACCACCGCCGACCAACCTCCATTCGAGCAGGACGAGTTTCCCTCGTATGGAGTCTTCCTCGCGAGCAGCCACACCACCACCATCGCCGCCTGCCCCCGTCCGTTTCGAGCACCACCACCGCCCGGAGCAGCGCCGACCGCCCGAGCAGCCGACCACCACCGCCGTTCGCCCCACCACCCAGCCGCGCCACCGCCGACCCTTCCATTGCACAATCCGCCCGCTGCCCGGCAGCCACCGAGCCGCCACCCCCTGCCCATTCGAGGCCTTCCATTCGATCACTCCATTGAGGTATTCGATTCACATACCCTTCCATTCGTTTCACATATTCGACTATTCGGAATGTTTTTTCGATTGATTTCTACATTTGGTATTAATTGAAATATTCTTTTCGTTGCTCGTAACACCTAAAATTGAAGCAATTTGGTTTTTATATAACCAATATGTGAACTTTATTATGTTTGATAGCGAAAATGTTAAAAAATGAACATTTTCGGACAGTTCAAATCACCGCAGTGGGCTGTTTTGTCGTATTACGAACACATTATTTGGAATATTGAAACTCTAGGCTCATATGTAGAATCCTCTCGTCGAGTAGATGAACTTTCATATATATGATATGCTCTATTTGGATTCCGTATGAGGAAGATATGTCATTTTCAAGTGTAAATGTTGTTTTTGTTCGATTTGGGATTCTACGTTCATATGTTGTCGTTGTATGTTGATATTGGATTGAAAGTTTTAGATGTAGCATTTAAAAAGTTTATTTTGGATATAGTTTATTTGAGTTGAATTGATTTGGCTAATTCGAAAAATTTATTAAGTCGATATAGTTTATTTTGTTAGAATTAATACTACGTTGTAAACAATTGGCTAATTCGAAGAAGTTATGTTTAGGAGCTTTATTTGAATGCACCAAACTTCGATAACCCCAACTATTCTCCTACCAAAATGCATAATGTATTTAAATTGATTTAAAAAAAGGACTTTGTTTAGAATAGGCCAAACAAGTGATTTAATTATAATCTCTTAAAATATTTCAATGTTATCAAAGGTAATACGAGTATAATGGATATGTCACCAATTATATATTATAACACTATCGTCCCAGTAAGTTGATAAAAGTGTGTTGTGTCCACAGTGGCCTATTGCCATATTTGTAGGTGATGTACCGTAGTTGGATGTATCGATCCCGTCGGGAAATTGGAGTACTCACGTCAGAATTTATTAATGGAGTTGAATCGTTCTTACGTATGTCTCATCAAAACCCAAACGTTGATAGGGCCCAGGGAAAATTAAGGTGTCCGTGTAGGCAGTGTAGGAATAAATATTATCTACCTGATGATGACATCAAGTATCATCTGCAATGCAATGGATTTGTCTACAATTACGAAAGGTGGACGTGTCACGGAGAGCCACACCAATTTACTCGGTACTTCGATACTGATGCGGGCAGCTCTTCAGTGTCTGTACATGAAAATGATTACATACAAATGGTGTGCGATGGACTGGGAATTGGAATTCCCGAGACAACACCACCTGATGAAGGTGGTGAACCTAGGGCACCCGAGGAACCTAACCCAGAAGAGAGCTTGTTCTACCGTATGTTGGCATAGAATGTTTGGCATGAAAAGTCATGACTGCCACATATTCTTACAGCGTCTACTACCGATAGGATGGCGAGAACTGCTTCCTAAGAGCGTGTGGGAACCAATAACGGAACTGAGCAATGTGTTCCGGGCCTTGACTGCGAAAACAATTAAGATTGAGGAATTGGACAAATTGGCAAATGACATTCCTATTGTTCTATGTAAGTTGGAAACAATCTTTCTACCTGCCTTCTTCGACTGTGTGGAACATCTTCCCGTCCATCTTTCTCACGAAGCAAGGCTTGCTGGCCCCGTTCAATTTAGATGGATGTATCCGTATGAAAGGTATAATTTATGCAATGATCTGTGGTTACACTTTATTTCAAATATTGTTTCTTTCCCCTATAAATCATTATGCCTTCTACTTAATATTTCAGATACCTCAATCGGTTGAAAAGAACTGTGCGGAACAAGGCACACGTTGAAGGTAGCATTTGCAATGCATATACGGTACGGGGGGCATCGATTTTCTGCTCCTATTACTTTGAGCAGCATGTATTCACCCGCGGGAGGAATGTGCCAAGGAATGTTCTAATTATATTTACACTTTGCAGATGACAGACCGAGGGGGTGGTTAGTCGTCGAGCACGCCACGCGGTACAAGGGTTAGACGACGGGGTACGAGAGCCCTCTTCACATCTCCACAACTAGCGGATGCTATCAGGGCGGCCCGGGAGGATTGGCAGCACTCTCAAGCAGGTATTTCGATATTAACGTCATTCGGTGAACTCATGTACACGTATATCAATGCATATTAATGTTGAATTAACGGTTTTGATTTATTTAATTACAGTTGGGACTTCTAGCTCACAGGAGCAGGGGGTAGTTGCACCCGAGGGATCAGATGTTGTGCCAGAGACCCCACCTCAGCGCACTCCAGGTACAATTTACATTATTGGTGCTCATTTAATGTATTAACAACTAAAAGCTAAATTGATTGGTTGTTAGGCTCGGCTGGATCTACACAGGGACCACCTCCCGCGCCACATTTAGGGCCTGATAGGGTATTGATCGAGCCGGGGGACGATGAACTATAAGTACATTATGTTTTAAATTGATATCACATATCCACTATATATATTACTTCATATTTAAAACTTGTCTTTTACAATTATATATGTTCCAGCATCGAGTTCAGTAACGCGCTAGTGAGGAAGATCACCGACATATATCCCATGCCGTCTGAGATGAATGAGATTAGCTGGGGAAAGGTCACCCGGGAGACAAAGATTTCTATTGGGGGGAGTTCCAGGTAATCACTAAGTTTTAGTAGATTCAAATGTGTTCATTTACATTTGTACTTATACGGTGGATACTCAACTTGCAGAAAAAAGCTCGTTGGGCACCGGAGCACGCAGGAGCAGTCCGGAAGGAGTGGGAAAGGAAAAACATTGCTCGGTACATTCTAAAGTTAAATAAAAAGTCATTGCTTATGTTATACTATGCTTAACTTTCATGAATGTGTTTCAGGTACAAGGATTACACTCTGGATATTAGGAGCAAAAAGAAGCCTTATCCCGTAGACGAGCTAGTGGCCCAGAAATGGAGGCAGATATGGGAGTCTGCGGCATTCAAGGAGAAATCCATGAGAGGGAAGCTGAACAGATGCCGGGGATAGGAAGATGCACCAACTCTCCCCACACACACAGCAGGTTCGAAGACATTCCGAGCCACGAAGGAGAAATTGGTATGTTGTACCTATTTAATTTAATTACTTAAATGAGGGAATTATTATTCATCTTTACACACGCGCGGTACCACTTACAATCCTTGAAAATCTTGCAGTCCACCGAGCAAAATAGGACTGTCCATTTACACGAGCTTCACGAGCACACTCACACGAGGAGACATGAGAAGGAGCAGTGGGTAGTCGATAGGTCACGACGCCTGCATGTAAGTATCGCAAAAATTATAAAACTAAGCCTCATAAGTGTACTAATTTGGTTTCCCGTATCTTGTCTCTAACTTGATTTCCCACTTTAAATGAAGGATGAGTTCACTGCAGTCGCCGATCGTCTGAGCCAGAACCCCATGATTGGGGATGAGTTCGATCCAGATCCTATCTTCTACGATGTCGCCGGTGGACATGACAGGCGCAATGCCGTATATGGCATGGGATCATTGGCCCGGTCGCTTAGACCCGGTGGTGAGGCTGCTTCCACTACTCCACCATCATCTTCAGAGTATGTGACACAACAGCAGATGCAGCAGCAGTTTGAGCAGTTCCAGCAGACTCTACAGCAAATGGCACAGAGGCAGGAGAGCATGGCCGATCAGATGGAGAGGTTGCTCGGATCTAGGAGGCCTCGTTCCCCTGGCGACGGAGATGATGACTTTGGAGGCGGCCGGGGAGGAGATGGGCTTGGTGCACATTGAGTTTGTTGGATGACATGTTGGTTAGTATCAAGCGGACTAGTGTTTTTTTTTGGATAACTAAGGTGACTTGTAGTACGATTTAGGAATTCATGTTATTGTGGGGATGTTGTGAAAATGGACTTGCATGTACTGGGATGTTGTTTTTTTAGGAATGGAGTTGGTTTTCAACTATGCAGATTGTTTGATTTGATTAATTGTGTTGTTAGACTTAGATGAAATTGTGATTCTAGTTAATATATGATGCGTGGATATTGTGATTCTTGATTTGGGGAATTATGTTTTCAGGAGTTGGAATCAATGGTGGATTGTTTTGGTTATGTTGTTGTTTTTTGTTGGTTGCAGCAGGGTGCCTGTGAAAACAGGCATTCCTATTGCAACCTGCTTTTGGGTACCGACCGCAGCTCGGTCGGTAATCTACCGATCGAGTCCCCGACCGGCACTTCGGTCGGTAACCGGTTGGACCACGAGGTCCCAGATAATGGGTAGGAACCGACAGAGTGGTCGGCTCCGCGGTCGGTAGAGACTCCCGACCGATACGTGTTTGGTAACTCGGTCGGAGAAATTACCGACCGGTTTCTTTTGGATCAAGCGGACTAGTGTTTTTTTTTTTTTTTGGATAACTAAGGTGACTTGTAGTACGATTTATGAATTCATGTTATTGTGGGGATGTTGTGAAAATGGACTTGCATGTACTGGGATGTTGTTTTTTTAAGGAATGGAGTTGGTTTTCAACTATGCAAATTGTTTGATTTGATTAATTGTGTTGTTAGACTTAGATGAAATTGTGATTCTAGTTAATATATGATGCGTGGATATTGTGATTCTTGATTTGGGGAATTATGTTTTCAGGAGTTGGAATCAATGGTGGATTGTTTTGGTTATGTTGTTGTTTTTGTTGGTTGTAGCAGGGTGCCTGTGAAAACAGGCATTCCTATTGCAACCTGCTTTTGGGTACCGACCGCAGCTCGGTCGGTAATATACCGACCGAGTCCCCGACCGGCACTTCGGTCGGTAACCGGTTGGACCATGAGGTCCCAGATAATGGGTAGGAACTGACAGAGTGGTCGGCTTCGCGGTCGGTAAAGACTCCCGACCGATACGTGATCGGTAACTCGGTCGGAGAAATTACCGACCGTTTTCTTTTTGGTCGGTTCAGAAACACATACCAAGACATTTCCGACCGACACAACCAGTCGGTGGTGCGGTCGGTAACACTCAGGATGACCCGCGTCCCTCAGTTACCGACCGCACATGTGGTCGGTAAACGCGATATTTCTTGTAGTGAATGTAAACATATAACTTATTCCCTAGTAATAATAAATAAATAGTTAAATAGAAAAGCAATTGAAAATAACTTAATTAGGTTATGATAATTCTTAGAAATAAAATGTTGCAGTTTACCAGTTTAAAAAGTAAGAATGTGATGAATAAATGACTTCCTCCGTTGCAAATTTGCAATTAATAACCTTCAGGAATAGGACAGGGTGATACTGTGATAGTATTCCATACAAGATTTTTATGTTCATGTTTCAAATTTTTGTGATTTACGAATATAGGTAGTAGATATATAAAATTATACATTATAATTCAATATAATATTAATAAATGTTCAATCTAATTGTAAATATTGATAATAGTTAGCTCGTTGCGGTTCACCAAAAAAAGATAATAATAGCTTGTGATTCTCAAATCTCTAAAAGATTTGGGAAATTGATTTGATTAAAAGAATTATTATAAATAATAAGTAATATAAACTTAATTAATAATGTAGTAGTACTCCAATACTAATAAATAATTAAATCTTCAAATCTATATTATATATTAAAGCATTAGTGAACAATCCATCCTAAATTTAATGTGGTGTCTTTATTTTTGATTTTCTAATTTTTATAGATTTTCGTATTTTTAATTTATTAATTTCGATTTTTGTATTTATTTATTCATTAAAGATTTTAAGTTTTTGAAATGTATAGAATTTTCAATTTATATGGAATTCCCACCATCTTCACTTTTAAATATATTTGAAAGATTTGAAATTTAATGTTCACCAAAAAAATAAAGATTTGAAATTTAAGATTTTGCATTTTTATTTTATCTATATTAGTTTGTATTTTTAAATTTACTAATTTTAGATTTTTGAGTTTATTTATGTATTTATTCATTAGAGATTTATTCACATTTAAAAAGATTTGAAAGATAACATTTGAAATTTTGTATTTTGTATTTTAGCTATTTTACATTTTATTATTCTATATTTTATTTATTTTAGATTTTATTATTGTATTTATTATTTATTTATAGATTTTGAGTTTTTACACAATATGATTATTATGACATGAATATGCATTTTCTGTTTTTGCACCATACAATTATTAGGACGAGGTTCTGCACGGGCAACTAAAAATTATGTTGCGTTTATGTTTTAATATGATGATCATATTGTAATGTCGATAAGTTTGTGTAGGTTTAGTCACAATTTTGGTTATATTTTTTTGGTGTGGTAAATGATGTAATCAAAATCTACATTGCACATCATATTTATTTATTCATATTAAAGATATATTAATGTGTATATGAAATCCTAATTTTTAGTTTTTAAAAGATACTCCGTATTTAATTTGTAATTTATATGCAATTCGCAGTTGTATATATATGAAATTTATATTATTAAAATATACATTAATGAATATATAGAAAAGGTTTGTACATATTAATTAATGTATATATAGGCCATATTTTTACAAAAATGTGTCACATCTCCTAAAATTAATATACAATTATATAGTTGCTAATTGTTAAAAAATATATTTTATAATGATATCATTCTAATTGTATATAAATATATAATAAATAGTATAAATCTTATTTATATTTTATTAAATTATAATTTTTAAGAGAATTGTGAAAATTCATATTATGTAGAGTAAATTAGTTATTTTCGTAAAGCATATTATAAGTAAAAGAATCGGGTGTATAAAGAATTATTGTGATGCGAATAGATCCATTAATAAATAAAGAAGGAAAAGTTAATTTTTAAATCTATTTTTTAAGAAATACTTCATTAATCTATATTTCAATAGATTTGCAATTAACGGAAGAATAAATATAAATCTAGTTTTGTTAGAAATTGAAAGGCTAAATGTTGCAAATTTTATAAATTTGAAAAGTTTCTCTGGAATGCCGGTACTGAATGAAGTTTCAATGTCTGAAACACATAATCTATTGATAGTAGAAAAGACATATTATAATACGGAAGAAATGAAGGCAGATCATGCTAAGCTATTACCTTTGTTGATTAATGAGTAGAGGAATGTTTATAATAAAATAATGTATGTAGTTGATAGTGATGATGGTTGATTATGTTTTCTTTACGTGGTGGAACTGACAACACATTTATCGATAATTTATCTAGAAAACATTATGTTTAGCCCTTCGTAAGAGAAGTGATATTGTGTTAGGGATGGCAAAAAAGCCCATCCCCAATGGTGAAAACCGAAAACCGAACTTTCGGTTCGATTTTCGGGAGAGAATTATTGGGGATGAGCCGAGAATTGGGATTTTTTTGGGGATTTTTTCGGGGACGGGAGAAGTAGTCCCCGCCCCGGCCCATCTCCGATATATTTTATATTTTATTTATCATATATTTTATATATTATAATTAATATTTTGTATATTATATTTTATGTATTTTACCCAGTTCATCCAAAGTAATTAAAAAATGGGTGACAAAGCTCATTAGTTTAATAAATAGATTATGCTTCCTCCGTATTTGAATAATGTTAACGTTTGCATAGTAAACATTATTCATTGAGTAATTTTAATTCGATTTTTGCACATATTTACATAAGATAAAACATAGTCAAGATGTTGTTAGATTCGTCTAATCATGTAGTTTTATAGTATTAAAGTTTTCTAATTTTTTATTTTATAAAATTTGAGATATTACTCTTTAAAAATGTATATTGGATTGTGTGAAAACAAAGAATGTTAAAATTTTATGAATACGAAGGGAGTATATTGAAAACTGTTATAAATGTTTTATGTTGATTATAGTTTATTTAAATAATTCATGTGTATGTTTTCATATTATAATTAATGAAATTGAAAGTTGGCTTGAATAATATATTTTCGACCTTTCCAATTACCGAAAAAAAATTAAAAATTGATGTGTAATTGAATCCCCGATAAGAGCCCCGATGGGGATCAGGAAATCACGGTACCCAATGGGGATCCCCGATAATATCCCTGACGGGGATCGGGCCGGTTTTCAGGAATGAAAATACTAACGATTTTGGGGATGGGATGTTACTCCCCGTCCCAAAACCGGCCCATTGCCATTCCTATATTGTGTTGTATGGTGCATCCAGTGGAATAGCATCCATACTCCTTCAAAGAGCTATGACTGCATATTCTAGATTTTGTATTCCATTAGAGTGTGACGAGAATTCTACATGCAAAAAACTTATCCCAGAAAATTATTTAACCTCTCTCCTCATTAAAACAAAGCTCATTATTTGGGATAAAAAATTTTGATTGGTAGAATGATTACGGGCCCGTCTGAATTAACCAAAATCCTCATTCGATTTCAAAGGAAAAATTCACACTCGCATTTTGTTTTACTATGAATATAAAAAAGTCAATGTCATCAATCTTTAAAGAAGGTTGGACTCTATCTTAAAAAATCAATTTTTACCCATGTTAGTGATACGTTGCAATATGTCGTGTAACTAGAAAGAGGGGATTGTATTAATATGTAATTAAGATGAATTAACCCAAGATACTATAAGAAATGTTGTTTACAATGAAAATATATATGATAGAAATTTGCACAATGAATTCTTCATGTAGGTGATGGTAATTTGTAAATTTGGTATTATCTTGGAGATGTACAATTAGATGTGACATTTACAGATGATAATTTTATAAACTCTACGGAAGATCCTATAGCGGCAATTGTTAAGAGTGCTTATACAAATATAAATTACACAACTTCAAATCAAGATATTTTTAATGATATTGCTATACTAATCCCTACTAATGAGATTGTTAATACAATCAACGATAAGATCATGGAACATATGTCTGCAAATAAATATATATATATATATATCAGTTCTAACAATATTTGTCAAGAGGATGAAAGTATATATAATTTCAATGAATTATTTCCACCGGAATATCTAAACACGATCAATTATTCTGGATTACTGAATCATGAAATATAGTTGAATTAGGGTTGCATAGTCATGCTTATTAGGGATATAGATCCATCAAATAAAGTATGCGATGTAAGTAGGTTGATAGTAACCAAGATGCGGAACCATATTATTGAGATTAAACTAATTTTTGGGAAACCATGAAAGTAAAAAATTCTTGATTGGTATAATGATTATGAGCCTATCTGATTTAACCAAATTCCTCATTCGATTTCAGATGAGAAAATTTCAACTTGTAGTTTATTTTGCTATGATTATACAAAAGTCAATGTCAATCTTTAAAGAATGTTGGACTTTATCTTCCAAAACCAGTTTTTAGCTATAAACAGTTATGTTGCAATATTTCGTGTCACTAGCAAGATGTGGCTCAAAGTATTAATATGCAATTAAGAATGATTAACTCAAGATATCATAAGAAATGTTGTTTACAATAAAATTTATATATGACAGAAAATTTGCAAAATGGATACTCGATGTAAGTGATGGTAATGCCGGTATTGATTTTGAAGATCTACAATCTGATGTGACGTTTCCATATGATATTCTTATAAATTATATGGGTGATCCTATAGCGACGATTTTTAAGAGTACATATGCAAATATAAACTGCACCACTTCAAATTTTGACATTTTTAAAGATAGTAAGTACTATATTAGCCCATACCAATGAGATTTTCAAGAATGAAATTTTGTGAGGGGACTTTTCATATTATACTTAATACTTATATTTAAATTTTGTTTATTTTAATAAATTTCAAATTAAATAAAAATATTATCTTAATAATTATTTTTTTATTGATTTTTAGGTTTGTATTGGATAAGTCACGAAAGCTAAAGAAAACGGTATAATATGATTTCTTAGAGGGTGTTTGTTTGTGTATTTTGGAACAGATTATCTTATTATTGCATTTGCAAACGCAAATAATCAGTTAATCCTGTTTGTGTACTAACTTATAATAATCTATTATTTGCGTTTTGAGGGAATGAAAAACTATTTTCTTGCAGCTAAATTTTGATGCTGCAAGAAAATTGCATTTAGCCAAAAACAAATTTTATTATATTGGTGCCTTTTGAGGTAATGAAATACGCAAATCCAAACACTTTTTAATGATTATCTGATTATTGCGATTTGAAACAGTATAAGCTCATCCAAACATTTAATTTTCTACAGCATGTTTTGTTACAACAATTATCCGATTATTCATTTTCTAAACGCTGCAGCACTTTTTAAAACGCACATCCAAACACCCTCTTAGTTATTGACAGGCCCAAGCTAATATGTAAAACCATGTATGCGTTGTTTGAGCGTAGTCTCAACAACCTGCAAACCACAACCAGAGGCAGACACAAACAGAGTGCGGAAATAAACTTAAGAACACCAAGAGTTTGGTTACCTAGTTCGATCCACTGATCTACATCTGGGGGCTCCAAGCCAGGTTTTCACTAGATTCACACAAACCATTGAATCACACATCAAGACACCTTACACATCCTTCCATTCCGGTGAACTTCTCTATCTAATCAACCTGGACTAGAGTAACACATGGGAGCATCAACTATCTACCCAAATGGCAAGCAATTCACTAGCAGATGTTAAGGTGGTGTTTGTAGAATCCTAGCTACTCAACTAATCAAGCACGATGGTGAACACCTACAATATGCACAGGTTGTGTTTACAAAGGATGAACCCAGAAATGCCTAAACACAAACCCAAAACCCCATTAAAATGCAGCAGACACAGCAACTAAAACTATACCAGTTGTAGAGTGGTTGTTGATGTCTTCTGTAAACAACGAACTTCAGGGGAATTCTACTCCAGCTCCCAAATCGCCATAATCCCAGCTAAGAATCTGCAAATGCTCTGTAAATTGAGCTGTGATTGCGGCTAGAATACTCTACAATCCCTCAAGGACGAAGACAGATATTTATATGGGTTTTAAGGCCCATCTAAGCCCCTAAAAGCCTGCTAAGGGAAAATGCCATGTCATTGTACTTTTCTGTGCTTTTTCAGTGAAGAGAAACAAACGTTGTTGGCACGATGTTGCAACAACAACGAATTTAGCGAACATCTTGATGACAGCCTTTTGTGACTGTCATTTGCGTCCAATTTAGTGTCTTAATGATGATCTTTTGTTCTTAATTCCATTGATTTTTGATGAATAATCATAGAGGATTAGAAAAGATGGAAGACGAATTAAGATTGCAAAGAAGTTGGAAATACATTGAAAATGGCTTGAAATTCTGAGTTTTCTTTGTAAGTCTCGCACGCGGTGTTTCTATTGAACTGATCCACGCTTTGTCATGCATCAGGAAGTTAAGCTGGAAAACAGCAGGAAATGGAAAGGACATAGCGAGGAAAGAAAAGGAATGGTGCGAGGGCTTGTTTCCGAAATCAGGAAAAGATTTAAGGAAAATGTGCAGATGCTGAAGTGCACGCGATGATTGTTTGACATCGCGAGGGAAGAAAATTTATGCAAGACAGAAAGCTTTATTCATCATGGCGAGAAGTAAATTCTTTGGAGAAATTAAAAGACCTCGCCTTGTTGAGAAAGATGATTAAGTTTCTGAACTCTCGCTTTGAAGGAACTGGACAAAGCGAGAGGAGAGTTATTCTAATGCGAGCGGTTATCATCCAAGGCTCAAGCAGTTACAACACCCATCTATAAATAAGACCCTTGGAGGAATCAGCTCAGCAGGCGGGAGATTGAAGAGAATAGCTCAATTTTACTCTCCAGTCCACTTTTTAGAATTTAGTAGGTAGGTTAGGATTTAATTTTCTCTGCAATTTACTTTGATGTTCTTCAGATTTGTAATTTGATTTCGTAGAATTGTAATTCGATTTCGTAGTAGATTCCTTTAAGATTAGCTGTTAGATTAGCTAGAGGATACTCTGGGAGGAGAGTTGCTTTCGGATCGCTTGTTCATCCATCATGACGATCATTATCTAAACTCCAACTCGTTCGCTCATCTTTGCATTATTCTGATAGCAATCAGATTTCCAGGTGTATTCGTTTTTAATTCTTTGTTATCTGAGATACAAGAAGAATGATCGGTTATCAGATTGTGAATTTCTTATCTTTTTGGTTTCTATTTCTATTTCGTAATTCTGTTTCAGCAAAGTATAAACCTTAATTTCATTATTCAATCTGAATTTTGCATCATATCTTTAATTCGATTTTCGAAGATCATAACACTTCCACATTTTTAATTCGTAAATTGTTCGTTCCAATTACGTAAGAAATTTTGATATTGTAACCGAGTTAGGTATGATCTGGCAGAATTATGAATTCATTCAATTTTCTGTCAATATTATGTTTACAGACGAAAATCTTAGTGTTTAATGTTCAGAACTCTAAAAGGTTCCTAGAGACCCATGCAGTGTTAATCATCGTTTGATAATCTTTAAGAATCAATAGCTTTGAGTTCATGAATTTGGATGCAAAAGATTCTATGTTCATAATTTTCTAAACGGAAATTCCAGAAGGTAGTTATGACAGTTATAAATTCTGATCATTTACTTCGAATAAGGGTAAACCCTCGCTTCATCCTAAAAGATGATGCGAGAAAATATCCAGATAGATCTATTGTGACAAAGGCTATTCAAATACTCACGCGATGTCAATCTGACAAAGCGAGAGGACCAACCTATTATGACAATAGACTTGATGTCCATTTTATAGGGTATCAATCATTCACTTTTACTTCTTATACGTATATAACCCCTATCTATAAGTAGGAATTGAGTACCTCGCCGCATTCTTACAGAAACTATCGCGAGGCATTCAGTTCTTTGTATAAACAAAATCTGGGGAACATTCTTTGAATATTAGCTCCCTCCATGCTGTACAGACATAGCGTGCGGAAAATTGGAATGTTCATAGTTTGAAACCCAAAATAGTTACTGCGAGCTATTTTGGACACTTATTTTGCAGAGTTATTTCTCAAATCCTTTTTCTTGGGAAAGTTATTTCCTAATTCTGTCTAGTTTCCAATGTATATTTTGGAAGCATCCTTGTCTTTTGATTAAGAGGATTCAGAACCCTAAACGTCTCTTTATACATATAATACTACATATACATATAATATTTTGGGATATTTCCCAGTATATGATGAGTAATCTTACTTCATGATTACAAATTCACAATTCATATGTGCAATACGTATTACTATTTACACTGGTACGCTGAGAGAGATGATGATATAGGTTTTCTCAATCATTATTTACTCAGGACTGATAAAGAACAAACTTGTTCTTCAGTTGGGCATTTAGTACCTGTCGTTTAAAAGGGAAAGATGTTTCAAAAACCATCTTTTGTCCTAAAAATTAGTAGAGTATCAGGAAGATTAATTTTCGGGGTTCATGGTATTATAGTTATCACTATATGCTATGAGTAGGAGATTAAATATTTCTTCTACAGTCTACTAATCCTGAGTCAAATCACGGATATTCGGAACTGTTTACAGAGATTTCTCGAGCTAAATCATTTATACAAATCTGAGTGGTCTGGATAAGTCAAGGAATTTGAATAGCAATTTCATCTTGATATACTTACAAGACTATTATTCCTTATGAATACTTGCAGGAATTACTCTGAAGAAACAAGTCCTATGAAAACATTGGATGATAGATTTAAATATTAGCTTTTTCATTTGTTGTAGAGGACATCCAATACAGGATCATAAGATCAGTTTGATCAGGGTAATAAAAAGAACAACTTCAAGTTCAGATGAATATAGTATGATTTAGAAGTGACCTCGAGTTGTCAAAGGCTTAATCTGAGTCTGAAAGAAAAGATTAAGTGACGATTCTGAAAAGCTTTTATCACAGAAAGAGTCTGACAGATCATTCTGTGATGATAGTATTCCATGATTTCAGAGCTTAGAATGTCATGACACTGAATCATAAGTACCTGTCTTGGGAAGTGATTAAAGACATGAAGATTTGATTAAGTTGTGTAAAGGATTTTTCTATCTCAATGAACTTCCATTATGTTTTAGCCAATGAAGTACGATATTCTCATCATATTCCTATTTCATTTGATTTGGTCTGTAACATCTTAAATACGTGAATAAGATCATAATGTTCTACATCATTTTAATTGTTTTCTTTACTACATTTACAGCTTTAAGCATTTACATTTCAGTAGTATTCTTTAGTAATCATCATTACAACATTCTTAAATCAAGAATAGAGACAGATTCTAGAGCTAATAATTCTATTAAAACACTTCTATCGCGTAACTCTCTTTTGAACGATCCCGACAATTAAAATAAATATTGCAGCTTGATACCGTGCGCTTTCGGTAGGAAAAACTAGGCAAGCTTTTTAACAGCCCTATAGGACTTATAGTGTAAAGGCTGTCGGGGGGCATTGCAGCGGGGTTTTACCTCAAAGCTTCATGGCGCCGTTGCCGGGGAGGGTGTAGCGTTATGAATTTTAGAACTGTAGATACTCTTGGTTTAATTGTAATTATTTACTTTACATTATAATAAATTCATAAATTCTTTCATTTTGTTCACAGAGAAGCCTCAACAGTTTATGAGCGAGAGAATAACTCGATCTTCAAGACCACCTTTGCTTCCTTTTAATTGTGAACCTGAGAGAACAGCAAGGCTGATCAGAGCAAGTGCAAGAAGGAGACAGAGAGATCTTGCAGAAGGAAATCTTTCAACCATAACTAGGATGGCTAACAATGGACAGAATGACGGACCTGGAAACTTACCAAATGGACAACCAGATAATCAGCAAAATATTCCACTTCGAGGACCTTTTCAAGCACCACAAAGAGCTGCTGCACCACAATTTATTCATCAACACTATTTTCCACCAAATTTTGCTAATCCTGTTCCGAACCCTCAAGAAGAGCAATATCAACCATGGCAACCTAATGTCGATCAATATTTGGCTGGGACGGATGAGGAGGTTGATATACCACCTGGTATATTGAACCTAGCATCTTCTAGAGCTTTTTATGGAATGAGTGCTGAAGATCCACATTTACATCTCAAGAAGTTTGTTGAACTAAGTAAGACAGTGAAGAAAGGAAGAGCTTCAAGGGAAACCATTCAGTTGGCTATGTTTCCATTCTCTTTGGATGGCTCAGCTAAAGAATGGTATGATTCATTAAATGCTCAACAGAAGGCTACATGGCCAGAATTAGTCAGGAATTTCCTACTCAAGTATTTTCCTGAAAGCAAGGTTGACGAATGGGTAGACAAGATCTCTAGTTTCAAGATGAGAAAAGGGGAATCTCTTAAGGATGCCCGGGACAGATTCTTCGACATGCTCAAGAGATGCCCACAACATGGTATAACTGAAAGAAGGCTATTGAAGATCTTCTTCACTGGACTCACTCACACTTGGCAGATGATGATCAATGCCACTGGAGGGGAACAATTACTTCAAATGCCACTTGATAGAGCGTGGTCAACAATAGATACCATGACAGCCAGCAGGGCAGTCCTCCAGGACGATGATCCACCATCTCCTACCAGAAAAAGTCTTGTCATCCATACAGACAAAAATGAAGAGAAATTTACAGCACTCACCAAGCAGATTGCTGATCTACAGTTAGCTCAGCAAGCAAATCAACAGGCTCAACATCAACAACAACAGCAACCAGTGATGATCCTTCAACCTGCTCCAATGGAACCGGTGTATCAGTGCGGAATTTGCTCAGGGCCACATCACAATGATCAGTGTCCACAAATTCAGGAAGCCCCAAAGCAAGATGAGAGCTGTAACTACACCGGATTCCAGAACAAACACCCGAATCTGAGCTATGGTAATACTCAGAACGCACAAAATGCACATCTTCTGAACCCACAACAACCAAATCAGCAGCAGTTTCGTCCTCCACAACCATTTTATCCACAACAACAGATGTACCCACAGAGACCTTTCCAACAGGTGAACCAACAGAATAGGCCGTTTGGACAGTTTGCACCAGTCCCGGTGAACTTTCCACAACAACCTTATCCTGTTGCTCAAGATAATACTTACTCTTTAAAGGTGGAGAATGCTCTGAAGGAGTTCATTGTTAAGCAGACAGAGACGAATAACCAACTGCAGGCTTCAATCAAGAATGTTGAGAATTCAGTAACAGAGATGGCCAAATTACTACAGCAGAGAGAAAAAGGAAAATTACCAAGTTCTTCTGAAACAAACCCACAATGTAAGGCAGTTACATTGAGGGGAGGAAAAGAGGTTGTTGATCCTGAATTTGAAAAGAAAAGAGATAGGTTGCTGCAGCAGAAAAAGTTCAAGGATGTTCAAACAATGGAAGAAGATCATCACCCTGAACAGAGACAGATACTTGAGGATAAGGGTTTGGAAAAGAATGTCTCAGGATATTCCTTTCCTAAGGAAAAAGAGGGAGGTAATGATAATCCTAACTCTACAGGTAACAAAAAGGATTCACTGGATGAACACATGCCCAGGATACCATATCCTGGGAGACTCAAAAATGATCTTCAAGAAATTAAATTTAAGAAATTTCTTGAAAAGATTAAGGCCATTGAAATATCAATCCCTTTGGTTGAATTAATTGCTGAAATGCCCACTTACGCTAAGTTTCTGAAAGAATTAATTTCAGGGAAAAGAAGCGCAGGAGAGCAGCAAATGGTGGTCTTAAATCAAAATTGTAGCTTGGTTCTTCAACAAAGGATTCCTCCAAAGCTTGAAGATCCAGGGAGTTTCACTTTACCTCTGATTATCAACTGTAAAGAAGCTGGGCGAGGACTCTGTGACTTAGGAAGTAGCATCAATGTAATGCCACTTGCTATGGCGAGACGTTTGGATTTGGGAAAGATGAGGCCAGTCAATATGACCCTCTTCTTTGCTGATCAATCGAGCACCAGACCTGAAGGGATCATTGAAGATGTTATAGTAAAGACAGGAGGCCTTTGTTTTCCAGCTGACTTTGTCATTCTTGATATTGACGAAAATGTCAGAATTCCTATCATATTAGGGAGGCCTTTTCTGGTGACTGCGGGAGCCATGATTGAAGCAAAGAATGGCATAGTGAAGCTTCATGTTGATAACCAAGAGGTCACTTTTGACATGATGAAGATGTCAACATATCCTTTTAACGCTTTTGAAACCAATGTAGCGGGGAAGGAATTAGAAGATAGTACTATGGAGAGGGGAAATCTTTTTGATTACTATAATCTCTTTACCACTGATGTAACTGAGAACAATTTCACCCTACTCACAAATGCTAAAGATGCTACTTTTGCTTACTTGTGTGCGGTTAGATTCGCTGATCCTGAGACTGGTGAAATCAAGGATGGATCAGAAAGTGAGGATATGCCATCTTCAGAGCAATCTGAGGATGACATTGATAAAACAGACCCTTCTGAAGAAGGATCTGATTTAAAGATGGAAGTGCAAACTTGAAGCAGATTAACTCCATCAATAGAAAACCCACCTGAGCTTGAGCTTAAAGTATTACCAGAACATCTTAAGTATGCCTTTTTAGCAGACAAAAAGAAGCTTCCGGTAATAATTTCATCCAAATTGAGTGAAGAACAAGAACAAGCTCTAGTAGGTACTCTTAAAAATCATATTCAGGCAATTGCTTGGACTATAGCAGATATCAAAGGCATCAGTCCACACATTTGTATGCATAGGATTCTGATGGAGGATGAATACAAACCGTCCAGAAAACCACAAAGGAGGTTAAATCCACCAATGCAGGAAGTTGTCAAGAAAGAGGTAATCAAGCTACTTGATGCAGGTATAATCTATCCTATCTCTGATAGTAAATGGGTGAGTCCAACACAAGTTGTACCCAAAAAGGGTGGGATTTGTATTGTGACTAATGAACATGGTGATGAAGTAGCAACAAGACCAGTAACTGGTTGGAGAGTTTGCATTGACTATAGAAAATTAAACACTGCCACAAGAAAAGATCATTTTCCTTTACCGTTCATTGATCAAATGTTAGAAAGATTGTCAGGTAAACCATTTTACAGTTTTCTAGATGGTTATTCAGGTTATAATCAAATAGTTATTGCTAGTGAAGATCATGAGAAAACAACTTTTACATGCCCGTATGGAACATTTGCTTATAGAAGAATGCCTTTTGGATTATGCAATGCTCCTGCTACATTTCAAAGATGCATGATGAGTATTTTCTCTGATTTTATTGAAAAATGCATTGAAGTGTTTATGGATGATTTTACTGTTCATGGAACTGACTTTGAAGATTCTTTAAAAAATTTGTCAAAAATTTTGCAGAGATGTGAGGACACTAACTTAGTTCTTAACTGGGAAAAGTGTCATTTCATGGTTCAGGAAGGAATTGTCCTAGGACACAAAGTATCTAGAGCAGGAATAGAAGTAGATAAGGCTAAGGTTTCTGTAATAGCGAATTTACCACCACCTAAAACAATTAAGGCAGTAAGGAGTTTTCTTGGTCATGCTGGTTTTTATAGAAGGTTTATTAAGGACTTTTCTAAAATAGCAAGACCTTTGTGTAATCTTCTTCATAAGGATGTGACATTTAGCTTTGATGAAGATTGCTTAACAGCTTTTAAGACTTTGAAGGAGAAATTAATCACTGCACCTATAGTTCAGTCTCCTGATTGGAGTCTACCTTTTGAGCTTATGTGCGATGGAAGTGAGAATGCAGTAGGAGCAGTTTTGGGGCAACACAAAGAAGGCAAACATCATGTTATCTATTATGCTAGCCATACTCTTAATGATGCCCAGATAAACTACACTACTACAGAAAATGAAATGTATGCTGTAGTTTTTGCCTTTGATAAGTTCAGACAGTATCTTATTGGAGCCCAAACTATAGTTTACACAGATCATTCTGCATTACGATATCTTTTCTCAAAGCAAGAAGCTAAACCGAGGCTGATAAGATGGGTTTTACTTCTACAAGAATTTGACATTATTATCAAGGATAGAAAAGGAAAAGATAATGGAGTAGCAGACCACCTTTCTAGATTGGAGGAGAAAACAGAGAATGAGGAAGTTGTAAATGATAAATTTCCAGATGAACAATTGTATGCTTTGCAGTTGCATCAATTTGATTGTCCTTGGTTTTCAGATTTTGCTAATTATCTAGCTTGCAAGATTGTCCCAAAGTTTAAAGACTCTCATCAGAAGTCAAGGTTTTTCAGAGAAATTCAGAAATACTATTGGGATGACCCCTTTTTATTCAAGTTTTGTTCAGACCAGGTTATTAGGCACTGTGTTCATGAAAAAGAAGGTTTCCAAATTGTTAGAAAGTGTCATGAGAACCCTTTAGGAGGCCATCATGGTCCTGCTAGGACTGCTAGGAAAGTTCTAGACTGTGGGTTTTACTGGCCAACTATCTTTTTGGATTCCCAGAAACTTATAAAGATGTGTGACAGATGTCAAAGATTGGGAAACATTTCAATGAGAGAAGAAATGCCTCAAAAAGGGATTTTAGAAGTAGAGATATTTGATGTTTGGGGAATTGATTTTATGGGACCATTTCCCCCATCTTTTGGTAATCATTATATTCTATTAGTCGTTGATTATGTTTCAAAATGGGTAGAAGCAGTAGCCTTACCCAATAATGAAGCTAAACAAGTTACTAAATTTCTACAGAAGAATATTTTTACCAGGTTTGGAGCCCCTCGTGCCATTATATCTGATGGAGGATCTCACTTTGTGAATAAACTCTTTGAGAAATTACTGAAGCAGTATGGTGTTCATCATAAAGTTGGATCACCATATCATCCTCAGACAAGTGGACAGGTGGAGGTATCTAATAAGGAAATTAAGCACATTTTACAAGCTTCTGTGAACATTACAAGAAAAGACTGGGCAAAGAAGTTAGATGATGCTTTGTGGGCTTACAGAACTTCTTTTAAAACTCCTATAGGAATGTCTCCCTACAGATTAGTTTTTGGAAAAGCATGTCATCTCCCAGTTGAGCTAGAACATAGAGCATATTGGGCCATTAAAATGCTCAACATGGATTTTCAGTCAGGACAAGATAAGAGGAAGTTTGATCTGTCTAAATTGGAAGAGATGAGACTGGAAGCATATGAAAGCAGCAAGATTTATAAAGATCGAACTAAGAAAATTCATGATTCAAAAATTAAACATAAGGAATTTTCTGTTGGTCAATTGGTTTTGCTTTATAATTCTCGTTTGAAATTATTTCCAGGTAAGCTCAGATCAAGGTGGACAGGACCATTTCCTGTTGTAGCTGTTCATGACAATGGATCAGTTACAATTATGCTTAATGAAGGAGAAAAGACTGTAAATGGACACAGGCTAAAGGAATATATTGGCCAACAGGATCTAAATATCCAAACTGAATATTTGGATAGTCCTTAGCTTTCTGTTTTCTTAAAAAAAAAAAAAAAAGGGGTGGATACTACCCAGGTTAACTGAGTAGTATTTCCCTTTTCTTTAGATTTATTTTTCATCTCTAATTCTTTTATTCTTTATTTTCAGGAATTCGAGAAATGAAGCTGTGATGGAATGAAGGAGGATGAGACAAGAATCTTCAAACAGGTTTTTGAGTATTAAGTGTTTGGAAAATGAAGTATGAATGAATCCTGAGGCCACGCTCCTGTAATTTTGTCAAAGCGTGAGTTAAAAAATGAATTATTCTTGCTCACGCTTTGTAAAAGTTATGATGCGAGGTGATCAGTTCAAATTTTTATTCTGTTCAAAATGATAATTTGTTAAGGAATAAGAGTTTGATGTCTACGCTTTGTCGAAAAACAAAGCGAGACTATTTTACTCTGGGAATTGTACAAGAATGTTTTCTCGCGTTGTAATTAACAAAGCGAGGAAGGATTTTTATACCCACGCAATGACAATCGACAGAGCGAGAGTCTGGGAATTTTGAACGGATAGATTTTCAAACTTCTCAAAGACCAAAATACCCTTTTCAGACTCTTCTTCTTCTCTTACACCAACCATCACACGTCGTTTCAACCGCCAGTAATTATGGCAGAATTTAATTTTTCTGCTATAAAATCTAGTCGAATCCTCCTCTTCTTTCATCTCAAACATTTTCCATCTTAAGCAATTATCCTAAAACCATTATCAAAAGTCAGAATGGCCGCAGCAGCTCCAAATGCTAGAACATCCATTCTAGACATTCCTGATGAAATCTTGGGAGATATTCTCTCAAGGTTGGGAAGAGAAGAGATGAAGGATGTAGCCAGGTTAGCCTCAACTTGCAAAAAGTTCGCCAGAGCAAGTATGGCGCATGTAGTAATGAGGAGGGCAAATGTGGAGAGGCGAATGACTGTAGAGAGGACACTTGACTCTCATTACATCCAAATACTTCGAAGATGCAGAGAGGCGGGAAATTTCATGCTGAAACTAGAACCTGCACTCTCGAGATTCTGCAATACAGGGCTCAAGGAAGCCGCTTTTGAAGTCCTTAAGCCTGGAATCGATGACAACCATCACCCCTCAATCTTTATCAAGGCCTTCATTCTTTTGAGTTCGGAGAGCCTTGAGGAAATTGATGAGGGATTGTATCTTCTCGGATCAATCCTTAAAGATGAAGATCATATTCGCAAGATTGAGGCGAAGATCAGCAAGTTATTCAATGAAAGCGAAGAAGAGCCTAATCCCTTTAGGGGACAAGGACATCGCGAGTACTGTGATTATTTAGCGCCACATAGTAGGGACTTAGTTAGGGAACCTCCACACTTTAACTATGGTGCCACAAACATTGATTGTTTGTGTTGTGAGGTTACTAGTTTAATTAGGAGATTAAGAGAAAATTTTAATGAGCATGTAATTGAATCTGAGTCAGAATTAGAAACTGATTCAGATTCAAATTGATCGATTATGTAATCTCTTAATTTGTATCTAAATTCTAAGCCCTTTGGTGTTGCTATATATATATACTCCTCGCTTCATTTTTATTAAAAGGAAACAACTTGATTGATCTTATCCTTTACATCAGATTTTTATCTGTCTTTTTAAATAAAATTTTCAAAATAGGGTTATTTTAGGCTTAATCATTACTCCCTGCAGAGACAAGATTTGCTATCTTGACCCCTGCAGTCCTTAAATAAAAATAGGCGTCTCTGTCCTTGCAGTCATTCCTCTCAGTTGTCATTTGAAAAAATTTTCATCAGATTCTCTTCTCTTATTCAAGAAGAAATCGCCATACACCATTTTTATCATTCTCAACCATTCTCATAAGCAAGATCATTCGAAAAACCTATCGACGAAGAAAATGGCCGAGAACAATCCGTAAGCAATCTCGTTCATCCTTTCTTTCTTTTATTTTTAGTTCTATTTTGCAAAGTTTGTTGTCAGATTGCATTTCTAGACCTAGGGTTCATGATTCTATATTTTTCAGGGAATGGCTGTAGAAAACGGAAACATTAATCATTTAAGATTCCTCATAACTAAGAGCCGTTTCTTTACACTCATTAATCCAGAGAGTCTTTTCTGAAATCTTTAGTTTGTAACTGATGCATTATCCATATGAGACTTTGGAGCTTCATATTAGGAATGAGACTCCCATTTCGAATATTCTGGTTCCATTATAAAAGTATTCCCCTGTATTCCTTATCATATTATTTTCTGGAAACAGAAATGCTAGGAATCCACAGCGCACCGGAACTCAAATATCCCATTTACCCACTGAGTTGTTGGGGGATATTCTATCGAGAATTGGAAAAGACAATGTTAGAGAGCTCTTTAGGATAGCAGAAGTCTCTCCATCATTTTACCAAGCAAGCAAAACTCATCTTGTATACAAGAGAGTGGACTTGGAATCGTGTATGAGATGGAGAGAAGACGTTTATCCAGACAACCAGAAAAGATTCATTCGAGAGTGTCAAAATGCAGGAAACTTCATGTTCAACATTGAACCTGCATTAAAGGCATTTGTGGAGGAAAGAGATGAGAAGAAGGCATATGAAATCCTCAAGCCAGGACTAGATGATGGGAATGAACCTACTATTCTGCTCAGAACGATGCTCCTATTAACAAAACAAGAGGATAAGTGGATTAAAGAAGGATTAGAGTTGGTCCAAACAGTAGCTTCTAATGTTTTAGAAGTGGTTTTCATCAAAATCTATCTTTTTCATTGGTTCACCCATATTCCTCAAATCCCAAATCCTTTTCAAGGGCAACCAGAGATGAGCTACTGTAAGGATCATACTTTGCAGGTTCGAGTCTTACTACCACCACACATCAGGATGGACTGTATCCCTTGTCAATTCTTTGACATGGTGAGGCAGTTTAGACTGTATTGTGGTGAAGTGTTTCCTGATGAGTTTATGTGGACCGACTCCGATGATGAGGAAATTGACCCCTGAGCAGTTAGAGCTAGAAAATTCTATAGTATTATATATGTTTCTAATTCCTGGATATTCTGATGTATTTTGGATCATTTGGACTTCATGTATTACAATTCTCCTACTTTCTATTTTGTATGATCAGTTTCTTTACTCAATTCAAACATGAATTAAAGATGAAACTGGAAGTTTCTCTTAAAACTGGGAATGTTATCAAGGGAGTTTGGATCAGAGGAAACTTAGATCA
Organism: Hygrophila difformis; assembly: GCA_030278955.1. Classification (NCBI taxonomy): domain Eukaryota; kingdom Viridiplantae; phylum Streptophyta; class Magnoliopsida; order Lamiales; family Acanthaceae; genus Hygrophila; species Hygrophila difformis. The sequence goes on along the minus strand of JAOANR010000013.1, from coordinate 36,249,259 downwards.
AACATTCCACTGAATATTCTTCAGGTTAAAAGAGGAAGTAAAATCAGGAAATGAGATGGAAGAATTGGTAATCTTCAAATAAATAAGTTAAGGGTAGATTTTTGTTAGGCATAAAGATGAATTTGGTGAAGATTTAACCAGACTTAATATAAAATTTAGAAGTCTTAATCCTTTTCAATGATTACCCCTCGCTTTGTTTTCAACCAATTTAATTTTATCCAATAAATGTTGTCTGAGTTCATTAACTCAATTTTTAAATCAATAACCAGACTCACTGATGTGGCAGGTCTAGAATGAGTGAGTACACTCTAAATACTTGAGTACCCTACTCTTTATTCTTTAACTAGGCCAGCCCATTATTTTATATAAGACCTATAACCTCCTTATCTTTTCAAATCATTTTCATACCTTTTCATATTCTCTCTCTCGAGAAGAAACCGCCATTTTTTAAGTTCTTCTTCTTCCTCTATTGCGAAACCCTTCTTCAGAAACACTCAGCTTCAGGAACAATCCTAATGGCGAGCAACAACCCGTAAGCTCTCCGTTCATTTTTCATCGCATTTCTTCCTGATGTTTCAAGTTGTTACATTCTGCATTATAATGTTTTTACTCATACTAGGGTTAAAGTTTTTCATCCACTCTTGTTCTTCCCTAATTGAAAAACTTGGAGTATAATTTCAACTGATTCTTCTTCTTTAAAATCCGATTAAATAACAGTGAGGAGCAGCCTTCTGAGTCCTCTGCTTTACACCTGACTGATCTTCCATTGGATGTCCTTGGGGAGATTCTGTCACGAGTAGGGTAGAGCAGCTTTGAAGATCTGCTCAAGTGCAAACAAATCTGTTCAACATTTACAATAGTCTCAGAATATCCTTCTGTTCTCCGGAGATTTAATGTAGAGGATCCAGCCTTTAAAAGAATCTCTAATGAATCCACTAGTAAAATCAAGTTTCTAAATGCCTGTAGAGAGGCTAAGAATCATATTCTGAACTTACCCAAGGCCTTGGAACTGTTTACACAAGGGAAAGGATTCAAGGCATTTCAGATCCTGGATGAAGGAATAGAAGATAACTTCAAGATTTCTCAATATTTTAAAGCCTTATGCTGTTTAAGTAAAAGTTCTAGAAAAGAGATAGATGCTGGACTTCGCTTAATTAGTCCAATCTTAAATGATAGATTAAACAGTTTTGAGTTTAGATATAATCTTCTCACCCTACTTTCAGAATGGGAATATGTCCCGAATCCATTTTTAGGGCAGAAAAATAGGGAATTCTGTGTTATAGAAGTTCATGATCAGGAAACCTTCCATAGTCCATCATACTATACAGTCGATCAGGTCTGCTATCTCTGCTGTGACACAAAAAGAGCTATAGCTGATTTTAGGATGGCAGCAGGGGAGAACTATGATAATTATAGCATTAATGAATAAGCTTTTGGACAAAGGAGAAAGAGATTGATGCATGTGACATGTCTTCTAATTTTTGACTTTGAAACTGTCACTAGATCAGATCTTTTGTACAATGTAATGCAGCCTGATTTTGATAATAAAATCTAATCTCATTACTGCATAAATGTTGAGTTTAACTCTTAATTCTGTGTTTTTTCTCCTTTTCTTTTCAGAAATGTCGAAAACCCTCAACTCTTGGAAACTCAAATACTTGATTTACCAATTGAGTTACTGGGAGACATTCTGTCAAGACTAGGAATGGAAAGCATAAAGGCACTTTTTAGAGCGTCCGAAACTTCTAAGCAATTCCTCTCAGCAAGCAGATCATCGTTAGCTCTAAAGAGAGCTAATTTGGAAACTTGTGCTGTTTGGAGAGGAGATGCTTACTCAAGTAACCAAGTCAGATTCATTAAAAGATGTCAGGATGCAGGCAATTATATGTTTAATATTGTACCTGCATTAATAGCCTTTGTCGAGGATAAAAATGAGGAAAAAGCTTATGAAATTTTTAAGCCCGGATTAGATGATAAACACAAACCAACCACTTTCATAAGATCCTTTCTACTGCTGTCCAAACAAGATCCGCAGCTGGATGAGGAAGGAATTCAATTGATCAAATCTATGACTCAAGATCCTTTTGAACTTCTATTCTTAAAAATGAGTGTTCTCCACTGGCTTCTTTATGGTGAAAAGTTCCGAAACCCATTCCTTGATCAAGAGGAAAGGAGTTTTTGTAAGAATCACTCTATCCAAGAGCGACAGCAATTACCTTTTAATGAAAGGATGGAGTGTATTCCTTGTGAACTGTTTGATTATGTCAAGCAATACAGAAGAGCAAGTGGCGAACTAGGCATATTATTTGAATGGGAGCAATGGAACAATGGAGAAGAAGATCAGAATGAAGAAGAACTACTAGAATTAGAATAATCTAGAAATCAAGTGATTGATAGTTTCTTTGCTTGTATCTTTTGTGTTTTTGTCTTGGGACAGAGAATTATGTGGATGATTCAAAACTGTACATCCCTTTTCCATTAATGAATTGCATTCTCTAGCTTTTAATTCTATTTTTGTTTTTAACCTTATTCAGCTATGAAATTGGAACTTCATCAAAGCAACCAAGGACTTCAATAAAGAAATCTGGATCGGGGGAAACTCAGATCACAGATCTTCCTTATGAGATTCTTGGAAACATTTTATCAAGATTGGCATTTGACCACCTTGAGACTGTCTTTAATTGTAAACTAGTCTGCAAAGAGCTCGAAAAAGCTACTCATCATCCTTTGGTCTTGAAAAAGGCTTCTCTTGAAGACTTTACAGCATGGGGATGGGGAACTTTTGAAGAGACACAAAGCGTCTTCCTTGAAACCTGCAAAAATGCAGGAAATTGGATGTACCAGTTACATGAGGCATTGCGTTTGTTCGTTAAAGACAAGAATGAACAAGCAGCATTTGAACTCTTAAAACATGCAATTACTGATAATCACCCCCCATCCATCTATGTAAAAGCTCTTATGCTCTTAAGTAAGGATGAAAGGGAAGAGCAAGAGAAGGGAATTTGGCTCTTCGCTCCTCTGTGCAAGAATAGACGAAGACTCAAGGATCTTCGACTTCAAGTCAGAGGGTGGTTATCGAGTTATGAGGAATTTATCTCACCCTTTCAAGGACAACCCAAGAAGAGACTTTGTGACCTTAGGAGCTATTATGATAACAATCATGGTCCTTCAAGGAATACCTATGGAGTCGTGTCAATTTACTGTATGAGGTGCTTAGTCTCTGAACATTGTAATCTGTTTCTCAGATTTGGAATTGAGGCAGAGACACCTCCTCATTTGTAATTGATAGGTTGACTGTCATAAGAAACACCATGCTTTGTAGTTCCATATTTTGAATCTGATGGATTATATGTTTTGCTTTTGATTAATGATGTTTTGAATTCGAATTTCCTGCTATTTTCTGATTAAATTAGACTCAGTTAGCATTGAAATCTTCACATTTAGAGCAAATCTCTAAATGTGAGTATGGTGATATCATGAATAGAATGATGAATATAAAAAGGAAATCTGGTATTATGTTTCTTTTATTATTTGCACATTAGTCAAGCTCTAAATGTGAGTATGGTGACACTAATTTACCAGGTTGTTCTTGTTTCTTAAGGATTCATAAGATGACCTATGAAGAACTTCAAGCTCGAAATATAGAATCGGATAAGAAAGAGAAATCATTTTTGGCAAAGACGAGAACGGTTAACATGGTAGAAACTATTCGGAGAAGTGGTGGATGGACAGCAATGCAAATTTCACCTCCAGACTTTTATATCAATCCATTTATGCTTCAACATATACCAGATAAGGAAAAGGAATCATTGAGGATTGATTTAGAAGAAGCATTCTGGAATAAGATGAATAGATTTTGGGATGATCAAATGATAATTCTGATCAATGATAGGCATCTGCCTAATGAAATCAGACTGGAAAGACTTTTGGAAAGGGAAAGGAAGTGCATGGCTGAGTGGAATCAGGAGTGCTACAGAATTATCAATCCAAAAGATCAGACAGGGTTGGAGTTGGATTACTTTGATCCTCAACCACTACCAAAATATGTGAAGCGACTCACCAAATATTGCTGCAAACTTAATGAAATCCGGAATGCTAGAGTCTATGATGCTCAGCAGGCACTCCCTGCATACATGCCTCCAACATTCCTGAACAAGAAGGGACCCGTTGAACAGAATTTCTTGACAAATCTGGCCCTAGATAAGATTATTGATGCTCGGATCAATTTAAGGCATGACCTCGAGCCTTATTTCAAGAAAGCTAAACGAGGTGAGGCGGTATGGAAAGATGTCCTTAGAATTATTCAGGAAGCTAGAAATAGCTGGATCAGGTATATGAATAAATGGTCTAAAGGGGAAGATCTAAGGAAAAGGATTCTTAAACCAGGGTTGATAAGGAAACCTGATGAGGAATTTCCTTTGGAGGAGTTTGCTGATTTGATGCCAGAGCAGCAAGCATGGATTAAGGATGCAGAGAGGAGAGAAGCTGAGAGATCAGGCAAAAACAGGAAGCAGAGATCAGATGCAAAACAGACACCACAAAATATAGTAAGGAATATTTTCAGAGAATCAGTTGTTAATGAAGGACTGGAACCTGTAGCGAATTTCAGAAAAGTTTCAGCCCCATCAATAACACCAGCAGATGCAGATCTACTCATTACAGATAGACCCAATAAGATCATGAAGAGATTACCTCCAACTCTCCAACAGGAAGTTCATGGATATGTCCAGGAGAGGAAGAAAGAATTCATCGAGAAGTATGTCAGGTATGATGCTATGTGCAGGGAAAATGCATACAAGGAGCACAGACCCTACACTGATCAAACACAAGGAAGAATTCAGCAGGTAATTATTGATGATTGGGATGCATGGAATGAGAAATATCTGAATAGAAAGGGAATGAATATCATGCTGAAGGGATTGGGCAAGAATTTCTATGTTAAGAAGCACGATTCAGATGAAGACAGTACAGATGATGAGCAAAGAATTGAGAAGATGAGAGTAGTTGATGAGGTTACAACTATTGTGGGAGAAAAGAATGAGGAAAATGATGAAATCCATCCGATTCTGCAAGAGAGTATGGATTGCTATTATGCAAACAAACGAAAGGCAGATCGTGAATGGGAGGAGCTCATGAGAACTCAAGACAAGAAAGGTAAAAAGAAAGTATCCACCAAAAAGAGAAAGTCACACAATCTCAGTTCGAGCACCTCAGATGAAGTACCAATAGCTAAGAAAAGGACTGGGAGGAAGGTGGAGACAAGCAGGTCTGAGAAAGCTAGCCGAATTCCAAAGAAGAGGAAAAATGAAGATGAGCTAGCAACCAAAGAAATTCTGGATTTGACAAAAGACTTGATGGATGAAGATGTTGAGATTCTACAATCAGCTCAAGAAAAGAAAGAAGTTGTTACCTACAAAAGGAGAGGAAAGTTACCTTCTGAGCAGAAGGAGACCAACCCTGAAGAATTTAAGCAGCAAGGGTCTTCTCTTGAGAATGTAGAACAATTGGGAATCATTCCTGAGAAAGAAAAGCAACAAGAAAAAGAACCTGAAAAGCCAGTTAAGAAGTTCAGGATAAAGATGAAGGCTAGAAAGCCTAAGTATGTGGTACCTGACACCAGCTCTGAAGAAGAAAAAGTCGAACCAACTCTAGGGATAGTTCCCTACACAGAGAGGTTGGAGCTCACTCCTTACACTAATTTGGAAGTGGGGGATATAGACCCAGAGGGCTGGAGAGCATGTATTGAAGAACATCAACCTGATGAACAAGGATCAACTAGACCGAGCACTGATCTCCAACTGGTTCAGATTGCTGAAAAAGATGATAGAGAAGGGCAAGATGAAGATCAACAAGCTCAGGTTAAAAGGGATCTTATTCAAAGTCAGATTGATTTACAAGAATTTTCAGGAAAAGAAACTGAACAAGATGTACCACCAGAACAAGTTGCAGATGAGCAAGAATTTGTGAATCAAATTGAGAAATCAGTGGCAGACACATTTCAGGAACAGACACTGGAAGATTTACAGACTTTTGAAGATATGAACTTGCATGGAACTACAGTCGGGAACATGACTTACTCTCTGGAAGGACTGATTAAAAAGTTCAGAAAATTGGCTAGAGAAGGAGGGAATGCACGCACCTCAGCAGAACAAGCAAGTGAATATGCAGCTAAACTTGAGTCAGAATTAGAGGAAATCCAACAACAAATAAATTCTGACCAAGTAATGGAACCATCTCCATTAGCAATTCAAGCTTATGAAGAAGAAGTGCAGAGAAATGAAACTCAAGAAGCTCAGCAGAGAAAATATTTTATGGAAGACACTGTCAGTCAATATCTCAGAACACAGACGAATGCTGAAAATCAAATGAATCAATGGCTCCTTCCACCTCAAGTCAGGGATGAAGTAGTTCAGAGAGCAATTGCAAGGATGAATGATCCTGAATGGGCCGCAGAACAGAAGAAGAAAGTAGAAGAATATTTTGGAGTCAAAGGACTTCTAGATTCAGAATCTACTGCTATTCCTCTTCTACTAAACGAACCTGTACAGGAAGATCCCACAGAGATCTTAAATCAGCATAGCCTTGAAGTTACTGAGAAGGTAGATACCAGCACGTCATTGATTTATGATTCAGGTATAGGCAATTCACAACATGATGACACTGATAGAGTTCAAGAAGAACATCCAGAGCCTGACCATGAGCAAAACTCAGAACAAGTTCATGAAGAAAACGTGGAACCTGCTCAAGAAGGAGGCCAAACAGAAGAACAAGAAAATGAGAATGTTGGGGATGAGCAAGAAGAAGCACAAGAATCCGAGGGAAATGAATCAGATACATCTGAAGGATCATCCCCCGGAAAAGATGTCCCAGAATTGCTACCTTCGAGTTATTGGGGAAAGAATAGTCCAAAGGTGAGGTTGTCAATCCCTGATAGCATTGAAAAGAGGACTGAATTTACAGAAGAAGAAATCAAGGTTAAGTTTAATGGAAGAAAGGAGGCATTGGAGAATTACTTGGGGATGTCCAAAATGATTGTTCCGGACAAAGGATTTCATCCCAAGTGGCTGGATCATAAGTGTATCAGCTACTGGAGGAGGATCAATGAATGGGACATTTTCATGAGACACAATAACAAATGTGGTTATGTGGAACTGACCAGGGAGTTCTATGCTAACTTTGATGTTGAGGCAGAAACAACATGGATTAGAGGGAAAACAGTGCAAGTCACTGTAGAAACTCTAAATGATCTGATACAGGCACCTTTGTTAGAACAGCCAGAAGTCAAATCCGAGGTCCTATTGAGGAAGAAAACTCAAGGAAATAAACTTGTTAATGCTAGAAAAATGGCACTGGGATTTTGTTCAACACACAGAGGAACTGAGCAGAATAAGATTCCATTGAAGAATTTGAAGCCTGAGTACCTGCCTACACTTGATTTCTACTATTCAAAGCTCAGACCTACCACAAATTTTCAAGGACCCTCAGCTGGAACTTTCGAGGGATTTGCATTGTTATGGTCAGGAAGGAAATGCAGTGCTGCACACCATGTTCTCAATGTTATTAAGTCAAGAGTTGGAGAAGATGCAGCATTGGCTTATCCGAATTTAATCAGAAGACTTTGTGAGAAACAAGGAGTTTCAATCACACCATTTTTACCAGAGATCATAAAGATAGATCCTCCTATTCCATTACCAGAAGACACTTTAAGGGGAGAGTTGATTTACCAAATGCCAGATTTAGAGGAACAAACTTCCGAAGGATCAGGATCAAAGGTGCCATCTCCTAAGACAAAAAGGGTCAATCTTCCTTCAAAATCAAGATCATATCAGTCAAGAACCGCAACAAAAAGGACAAAGACTGTAACTCCATCTCCTGCATTGAATCCTATTCCAGAAGATGAAGAGTTTGAGAACACTTCTGCACCATCTCAACCTTTGAGACAACCAATGAGGAACACAGTATCTGTGGATGAATCTCAGAATATGAGTACTTCAATCCAAAGTTTTGCACAGTCCATGGAGATGCTAGTGAAAACTATGTCAGAAGACAAGCATGTTCAAAGAGAAATGGAGCAGAAGAGGATTGAACTTGAGCATGTCAGGATTCAAACTGAGGAGAAACTCAGGAAAGAGGAGATGGAGAGGCAAGAGAAGATAAGGAAGGAAGAATGGGATAGACAGGAAAGGATGAGAAGGGAAGAGATGGAAAGATTTGAAAGGCTGAGAAGAGAAGAACTTGAAGAGAGAAGACAGGAACGAGAAAGGGATATGGAACTGAGGAGGCAGGAGCAGTATAATAGTACGAGATTGGTAGACATCCTTGCCAACCTAGTCTCGGATCTAAAGAAATCTCCATCCATACCACCTAAAGATCCAGACAATGATGCAGGACCATCCTGAGATCACAGGGGAGTTTTCTGAAACTTTCTTCTTCTTCTTTTTAATTGCAGTCTCTTTTTCTTTATTTCTTTCCTGTTTCCATTTATTTCAATATAAACTTAGGATAGAATTAATATGAAGTTGTATCATAGTATTGAATTTCAAGCTAGGATCATAAAAAATAATAATAAACTCAGGGAGGCTAATAAACTGATAAAGGAATAGAAGATGAGTTTAAAAGTGGTTCCTGTGGAGACATCTACCTTATAGATTTTCACTGCAAGCATGAGCCGCTCTTGAAAACTGTTTTTAGCTGTAAGCTCTGAGATTGATTGATGTCATTACTGGATAAATAGTTTGAAGGTTTTATGATGATATTAACCTTAGTGATTTGCATACTATAAACAATAACTGCACAAGGTTAAGAGGATTGATCTAATCTAGTCTCTCTTGGAAGATGAGTGTGCATATTGAGTAAAAAAAAAAGAGAAAGAGAAAAAGAGAGCAAGGGAAATTTTAGAAACAGACGTGGTAAAATAATGTGGATATAAGTAGCTGGCACAGCTGCCCCTCTGATTTATAAGTTGAAGAACTTTAAAAAAGCAGAATCAAGGGCAGGGGAGTTGAAGTTTCATCTGCAATGTCAGGTCATGCGACTCCTCCTAATAATGTGAAACCGAGCTATTGAAAGCCACGGAAGGCCACCCCTTGATAAAAAAAAAGTGTGTATTTCATTTCAGAATACAAGATATGCACATGAGTTGGACAGGATTGAGCGTGAGAAGAGAAATCTGGCTAACTAAGGAGCAGAACAATAATTCACATAAATGCAAATCACTTCTGTTAATGTTTCCATGAAATCTGGTGAATTCGAAGTCAGGTATGAAGCATCAATCAGTTGAAAGAGTTGAGTTTGGGATAGTTGGAAAAGAGAAGGTAGTGATCCAGTGGAGTCTTACATGAACATCTTAATCTCAGAAGCCACTAATTGGACTTATTCTTTGAAACTTTACAAGTTTCTTACCACTTGAGGACAAGTGTTTCTAAATGTGAGGATGGTGATGACAGCCTTTTGTGACTGTCATTTGCGTCCAATTTAGTGTCTTAATGATGATCTTTTGTTCTTAATTCCATTGATTTTTGATGAATAATCATAGAGGATTAGAAAAGATGGAAGAAGAATTAAGATTGCAAAGAAGTTGGAAATACATTGAAAATGGCTTGAAATTCTGAGTTTTCTTTGTAAGTCTCGCACGCGGTGTTTCTATTGAACTGATCCACGCTTTGTCATGCATCAGGAAGTTAAGCTGGAAAACAGCAGGAAGTGGAAAGGACATAGCGAGGAAAGAAAAGGAATGGTGCGAGGGCTTGTTTCCGAAATCAGGAAAAGATTTAAGGAAAATGTGCAGATGCTGAAGTCCACGCGATGATTGTTTGACATCGCGAGGGAAGAAAATTTATGCAAGACAGAAAGCTTTATTCATCATGGCGAGAAGCAAATTCTTTGGAGAAATTAAAAGACCTCGCCTTGTTGAGAAAGATGATTAAGTTTCTGAACTCTCGCTTTGAAGGAACTGGACAAAGCGAGAGGAGAGTTATTCTAATGCGAGCGGTTATCATCCAAGGCTCAAGCAGTTACAACACCCATCTATAAATAAGACCCTTGGGGGAATCAGCTCAGCAGGCGGGAGATTGAAGAGAATAGCTCGATTTTACTCTCCAGTCCACTTTTTAGAATTTAGTAGGTAGGTTAGGATTTAATTTTCTCTGCAATTTACTTTGATGTTCTTCAGATTTGTAATTTGATTTCGTAGAATTGTAATTCGATTTCGTAGTAGATTCCTTTAAGATTAGCTGTTAGATTAGCTTGAGGATACCCTGGGAGGAGAGTTGCTTTCGGATCGCTTGTTCATCCATCATGACGATCATCATCTAAACTCCGACTCGTTCGCTCATCTTTGCATTATTCTGATAGCAATCAGATTTCCAGGTGTATTCGTTTTTAATTCTTTGTTATTTGAGATACAAGAAGAATGATCGGTTATCAGATTGTGAATTTCTTATCTTTCTGGTTTCTATTTCTATTTCGTAATTCTGTTTCAGCAGAGTATAAACCTTAATTTCATTATTCAATCTGAATTTTGCATCATATCTTTAATTCGATTTTCGAAGATCATAACATTTCCACATTTTTAATTCGTAAATTGTTCGTTCCAATTACGTAAGAAATTTGGATATTGTAACCGAGTTAGGTATGATCTGGCAGAATTATGAATTCACTCGATTTTCTGTCAATATTATGTTTACAGACGAGAATCATAGTGTTTAATGTTCAGAACTCTAAAAGGTTCCTAGAGACCCATGCAGTGTTAATCATCGCTTGATAATCTTTAAGAATCAATAGCTTTGAGTTCATGAATTTGGATGCAAAAGATTCTATGTTCATAATTTTCTAAACGGAAATTCCAGAAGGTAGTTATGACAGTTATAAATTCTGATCATTTACTTCGAATAAGGGTAAACCCTCGCTTCATCCTAAAAGATGATGCGAGGAAATATCCAGATAGATCTATTGTGACAAAGGCTATTCAAATACTCACGCGATGTCAATCTGACAAAGCGAGAGGACCAACCTATAATGACAATAGACTTGATGTCCATTTTACAGGGTATCAATTATTCACTTTTACTTCTTATACGTATATAACCCCTATCTATAAGTAGGAATTGAGTACCTCGCCGCATTCTTACAGAAACTATCGCGAGGCATTCAGTTCTTTGTATAAACAAAATCTGGGGAACATTCTTTGAATATTAGCTCCCTCCACGCTGTACAGACATAGCGTGCGGAAAATTGGAATGTTCATAGTTTGAAACCCAAAATAGTTACTGCGAGCTATTTTGGACACTTATTTTGCAGAGTTATTTCTCAAATCCTTTTTCTTGGGAAAGTTATTTCCTAATTCTGTCTAGTTTCCAATGTATATTTTGGAAGCATCCTTGCCTTTTGATTAAGAGGATTCAGAACCCTCAACGTCTCTTTATACATATAATACTACATATACATATAATATTTTGGGATATTTCCCAGTATATGATGAGTAATCTTACTTCATGATTACAAATTCACAATTCATATGTGCAATACGTATTACTATTTACACTGGTACGCTGAGAGAGATGATGATATAGGTTTTCTCAATCATTATTTACTCAGGACTGATAAAGAACAAACTTGTTCTTCAGTTGGGCATTTAGTACCTGTCGTTTAAAAGGGAAAGATGTTTCAAAAACCATCTTTTGTCCTAAAAATTAGTAGAGTATCAGGAAGATTAATTTCCGGGGTTCATGGTATTATAGTTATCACTATATGCTATGAGTAGGAGATTAAATATTTCTCCTACAGTCTACTAATCCTGAGTCAAATCACGGATATTTGGAACTGTTTACAGAGATTTCTCGAGCTAAATCATTTATACAAATCTGAGTGGTCTGGATAAGTCAAGGAATTTGAATAGCAATTTCATCTTGATATACTTACAAGACTATTATTCCTTATGAATACTTGCAGGAATTACTCTGAAGAAACAAGTCCTATGAAAACATTGGATGATAGATTTAAATATTAGCTTTTTCATTTGTTGTAGAGGACATCCAATACAGGATCATAAGATCAGTTTGATCAGGGTAATAAAAAGAACAACTTCAAGTTCAGATGAATATAGTATGATTTAGAAGTGACCTCGAGTTGTCAAAGGCTTAATCTGAGTCTGAAAGAAAAAGATTAAGTGACGATTCTGAAAAGCTTTTATCACAGAAAGAGTCTGACAGATCATTCTGTGATGATAGTATTCCATGATTTCAGAGCTTAGAATGTCATGACACTGAATCATAAGTACCTGTCTTGGGAAGTGATTAAAGACATGAAGATTTGATTAAGTTGTGTAAAGGATTTTTCTATCTCAATGAACTTCCATTATGTTTTAGCCAATGAAGTATGATATTCTCATCATATTCCTATTTCATTTGATTTGGTCTGTAACATCTTAAACACGTGAATAAGATCATAATGTTCTACATCATTTTAATTGTTTTCTTTACTACGTTTACAGCTTTAAGCATTTACATTTCAGTAGTATTCTTTAGTAATCATCATTACAACATTCTTAAATCAAGAATAGAGACAGATTCTAGAGCTAATAATTCTATTAAAACACTTCTATCGTGTAACTCTCTTTTGAACGATCCCGACAATAAAAATAAATATTGCAGCTTGATACCGTGCGCTTTCGGTAGGAAAAACTAGGCAAGCTTTTTAACAGCCCTATAGGACTTATAGTGTAAAGGCTGTCGGGGGGCATTGCAGCGGGGTTTTACCTCAAAGCTTCAATT